>CAUYUJ010005594.1:0-60193 GCA_963575745.1 Prorocentrum cordatum | reverse complement strand
AAACTCCGAGGCCGCCGATTGGCGCAACTCCTACACAAGCGTCTGAGCCCAAGCAGCAACCTCAGGACCCTGTGGAGGAACGAAGACGCCCGCCTATTCGCAGCAGCTCCATTGCGAAAAGGGCGGCAGCTTTCGAGCGCAGTGGGCGTGCCCCTGCGCCAGCTTCGCCTGTGGCGGCCCGTTCCAGGAAGTCCGATGAAGGTGCTATGTCGAGGGGTACCTGGGTGCCAAAAATCAGGGGCAGCGCCAGTCGCGCATCACCGCGGGGAAACCCGCCAGGCGCTGCCGCCGCAGCTTCATCCTCTTCAGGAGCCGCAGCCTCTGCAGCGACAGAGGCTCGTATGCGGGGAAACCCGCCAGTGGATCAGCTGCACCACCCAGGTGACACGTCCTTCTCTAGTGGGACTCCGAATGTGATCAGGGATAGACTTGCGCTTCGGAAGATCCCACCGATACGCTCAGTGGATGAGACATTCATGAAGGAATGCAGGACAGCTGGAATCCTTCCCACATCAAATGACATTCTCAAACAGCTGAGTAAAGCTCTCAGCAGGATATGCAGACATGCGCCAGACAGACCACACAATCCTGTGTGGGGCCTGGAATCTTTCGATGATCATGATGGTTGGGTTAACCTCGTGGAGCTCGTGAACCATTATCCGTGGAACACAGGTCAATCAAAACACGCTGGGTATAATCCAAAATATGACGAGGCCAAAGTCATCAACGAGCAGCTATATGGGCGCTCAGTTGACCAACTAGCAGCCATCATGATGGAGGTTGTTCATGTCCGCGAACCAGACGGAGAAGAAAAACAGCGCCTACAGTTCAAGGTGTTGATGCGGGACTCTGGCGAGCCCGCTATCTTCATCCGCGCCTCTCAAGGGCATTCATGGACATTGAAAGCTCCATGGTCGCTGTACAGCTACATTGTGCTGTGCGACCAACCTGCCGGGAGACCGGCCCCATGCCCCGAATCGGCCATGCATGGCACTCGATGGCACGGCCTGTCCTGTAGACCTGAGCATAACACGAAGAAAAGATGGACAGGCCGGTCGCGCATTCATTTCGTGCCGACGGTTCGCCGCCGTGCCGTGAACAGTGGGTGGGACCCAGACTCAGACATCATCATCTTCGTAGATTGGCGTAAGGCCATACAAGATGGTATGAAGTTCTGTTGGTCCGATAACGGAGTCCTCTTGTCCGAAGGAAATAACGGTATCATTGAACCGTATTACATCTCTCATGTAGAGGACCTGTCCACGGGAAGGCACTGGCGTAATCCAGAGTATCTGGGGAACCGCCATGCGCGAGTCTCTGTCGCAATGATGTCTGCTCCTGACAGGTGGGCTGACGTTGGCACTGCTAGCGTCAATTATCAGTGGTCCCGAGACCAAGAGGGCGTCGACCCCCCCATGGTCTACCTCCACAGGGAAGTTGGGGACCACTATAGCCCTACCAAGCTGGGAAACCAGCCTGAGATCCATCGGATCTTCATGATCACCGAGAGTGAGGCCGGGAGCGCGGCTCCAAGCCGTGCCCCAAGCCAAGGGCCTAGTGCCGTGTCTTGGCATGCCATCAGTACCTCGGACCTGGATCAGATCGCAGCCGCGCTGAACCCTGACCAGGTAGAACAGCTGGCGGACAGGTTATACCAGCAGGACCCCTGGGCCGCAGGCCAGGGGGCAATGTCCGCTATGGCGACGAGAAATCGTCAGGCCATGCAGGGAAACCTGCCTACAAGCGGACCTGCTCGGTTCGAGCAAATGCATGGAAGCCCCACTCAGAGCATGCACACTCCAAGGGGCATGACTCCATTGGGCACACCACCTGCACAATCCCCGTTCGGGACACCTGTCCGCCCTGCCACAAATGACACTCTCATGGAGAGGATAGCTGCGGCTAGGGCTGAGCACAGCACAGCTCTCCTCAACATGATGCCGCCCGGAACGCCAACGAGTCAGCAGGGAAACCTGCCTGGCACACCAAGCCACCATAGGCCTGGTGTACCTGACGACTATCGCTTAAGAGTGGCGGCCGCGGTGCAGCAGGTGCAGAGCCATAATCTGCCTCGCCCAAGTGGGCAGAGGTGGAGGCCAGCCTGGTCCTGGGAACCTGAGGGTCCCAACCCACGGGATCCTGCTCGGCAACGAGCCTTTATCCCGGCGTTCAATGCCCATCCGAGCATGTCTCAGGGCCAGCGGCCACCACCAGCGCAGATGAACCCGCCATTATACCCTGATGGGTCAAGGGTTCCGAACAAATTCGTTCGTGAATTGGCGGATCAGATGCATAACCTCACTAATGTGCGCTGCAGTGACCATTCCACGTACCCGCACATGGCCTTCATGCCTTCACCGGCATCACCAGAGGTGGTTGTCCAGCCCACTGCCCATTCAATATCGTCTGGCAGTAGGGGTGTGCCTGACTACATCAGGCAGGCGCACCACACTCAGCAGGCATGCTTCAGGAGAAGGCAGGCGGTGCAAAGTGTACGGGATCAGTCACGTGCAGCTGCACTTGATGTGGTGAGAAACAGGGGCTCACCTTTGCGAGGTAACTCGCCCGCCGTGACTCATACCACTTCCATGCCAAATGTCGAAGTGCCGGAGGTGATGGATCTAACGGGGACCCCCCCATCAGCCTTCATGCCCTCCGAGACGGTACTGGAGAGGCAGCGGCGGGTATATCCCAGGGCAGCAGACGTAGAGGTCTTTACAGGGATGGAAGATACCTGTGCGGTATGTCTCGAAGACTTTCAGCCCAGGGACAGTGTTTACCGCCTGAGGTGCAATCACTTGTTCCACGAGGGATGCTGGAATTCTAATGTGGTGGGCCACGTTACAAACCAGCGTGAAGGAGATCCCCAGCAGCCACCATGTGCTATCTGTCGAGCACCTGGCATTATAGCATCATCCTTCCCATGGACCGGCTCCTTTAGTCAGACTCCTGAGCAATCAGCGAGAGAGCTGCGGGAGCTGAGGAGCATGGTGGAGGAGATGACGGCTAGGATGCTAGTTATGCAGACAGCCCAGTCCCAACAGCAGGGACACCTGCCAGAAGAAGTAAGGCTGCCTATGGAGACGGGATACTTTGATCAGCTTATCCCGATGACGGCGCCTCAGCAGGGAAACCTGCATGGTACTCCTCAGATGTCTCCCCAGAGTGGAGACGGGGCTGAGATGGCACTGGGCCCTGATCAGCTGCGTGAATTGCGTGTGCGACACTTCCAGAATCAGATGGATAATACGCACACAACATTTATGCTGGATGCCAACAATCCTGAAACTGATAGTCCGTCGCTAGACTTATCAGAATCTTCAGTGGCAACAGCAGCAACAGCAGCCAGGGCCGTCAACATCACAGCGACGAACGAGGAGTTCGAGGAGTGGCTGAAGTACCGGGATCACATCACGAACGAGGGGCTGCAAGACATCGCCCTTCACTCGTACCTGACGTTGATAAGGCGCACGACCCGCGAGCAGTATAAGAGCATACGTGATGAGTATGCCAACTGGCGGGAGGAGCGTGGCGATCACGCCCAGCACGTGTCGTACTTCCAGTACATCGACCTGGCGCGCATGGCCGAAAGCGAGTCGCATGCCAGTGTCAGGCGGGGTAACCCGCCAGGGAGTACGACTGTGCCGCGGGGAAACCCGCCTACCGACACAGCCGACACTTCAGAGACTGTGCACATCAAGCAGCCGAGTAAGACGTTCCTGGATGATGGTGGGAATTCCATACTCATCGATGTCGGCTCGAAGATCAACATCATGGGCGAGAACACGAGCCGTAAGTTCGTCCAGGCTGCCGAGGCACATGGCCGTACTTGTGCGTTCGAGCCCCGCTCTCGTTTGAATATCAACGGAGTGGGAGAAGGGTCGGCCCCAGCGGATACCGTAGGCACATTCAGTATTGCCTGCGAGTACCAGGGGTCGGCCCAGCTCGATTCATACAAGACGTACATTGTGTCAGGCTGTGGCAAAGACCTGCCAGCCATCCTAGGCCTCGATAGTATGCAGGACAAACGCACGATCATCGTGCTTGAACGAGGCCAGGAGAAGCTAATATTCCCTGGTAAGGGGCAGGTCAAAATGGAGCTCCCTGAGGGCTCCGAGATCATGCCGACGACGAAATTACCATCAGGGCATCTGTCGATCAGGTGTGATTGTTTTGGAGCTGCGGGGCAACCCGCCTCGAGCTCAAGCAGCACGTCCTTCCAGACAGTGCTGACAGGCGAGCCGACCCCGGCGCAGGAGCGCAAGCAATAGCAGGGAAACCTGCCCCAGGGGTTGATGGAGACGCTCGCCAAGGCCACCATGCGAGGCGACAACATCGACGATCTTGAGACGTTCGATTGTTTTGTTGCCAGGACACTGGCCCTGCATGGTGGAAGTGTACCCATGGACGCTGTGCAGTCCCGCCGGAAGATAGTGATGGGATACACTAATCGTGAATTGCATACGGTCAGCGACGCTAGGTCCAAAGGCGTGCTGAAACAGCTGATGGATAATCCATCTATGCTGACAGCATTTGCGGAGCAATCCGCCTCTGAGGCCACGGCGCGCTGCAGTGCTGAGCTCCAGCATCTGAGGGGAGCCCAGATGCTGGCAGATATTACAGGCACACCTTCTTCATCTTGAAGATGGCAGGGCGACGTCGCCCCCATCGTCGTCTTGCCTGTTGGCTGAAAAGCCGGGGGGTAACAAGGACAGCGGTGTAACCTGCCTTAGTAAGAGGGCTTTTGTCATTGAAGATCCGAGGGAGGCATGTGCCGACCTTCACACACGAGGCTACATTTGTGATCGTATTTCCCACAACGAACTTATGACAAGCGTGGGCACAAACTACCTAGGTGCGGTGATCAGTGGAGATTACACTCTCATATGGATCAGTACTCCGGGTGACTGGTACGTAAGAACTCCAGGAAAGAGAGTGGCCCCACATTGGTCACGTATCCAGAACCTATTGATAAAAACCAAGAAACTCCGCATGCAGATCATAATATTTGGTCCCCAGGATATGTTTGGAAGTTATCTCCAGTACGTGATACTCTGGAAGATCTAAAGTTGTCAGTAATACGGATGCGTTTGTGTCATGTCGGTATTCGGTTCAATATGCAAGACAGTACACCAAGCGGTACTTATATGCAGGTAGCATCATCAATACCGATTAGCTCGAAGCTGTGGGCATGTACCTGTAAGCAGGCAATACCACAACATGTGTTGGATTTGTACGGCCATACAGTACGGCATGCTGAATGGCGAGCTCAGACACGTACTACACTCATCCGTCACTTGAACGACAACATCCTGGGAGCACCACCACGCACGGAAACGAGCCCGTATACTTAAATACGTATACACGTACAGACCATAACACCCGTCACTACGTGGGGACTAATAAGGGAGGACCAAAATGGTCTGAAGTCATCCGACGTGTAACAATCAACCTGGATACCAATGCGGTTATTCAGGATATCTCAGTTACCGATCAACCAACAGGATATGATTTGCATGCACCATTACCTGCAGGGGTTGCCAACATCAGTACTCGGTTGTATTGGCAACCCGAGAAACCGGTCTTGCTCGGAAACGAGCCGACTCAATCACCACAGAAACATCGGCGCGTCATCATAGATGACTGTTCTCTCCCCCTCCCGACTCTGGCGATTGACGCATGTACCCATTCAACCACGACAATGAGTACACAGACCGACGAACAAGACGAGCAATCTTTACCCACTGAGTCGCGTATAAAGCAGAAGGAGAGGCTCAAAGCCGAAAAGGAAGCAGGCATCAAGCCTCGCCGCATTAAAAAGCACGCTGAAGACGGAAACGATGATTGCGGCGACGACTTGTCAGGACTCGGACAGGATCTTATGGCAACCTGGAGTACTGACGTCCCTGTTGAGCTGATAAGCTCCGACGAGGACGATGACCTGTCCCTTACCCTCCCCACATCTATGCCCGACACACACGCTAACATATACAGCATAGTTGCTACACTATGCTATGGTCATAACAACTGCGTGGATATGTTGGAGCTTTGTGGCGGTGAGGGTGGCATCTCAGAGCTTGCCTTCTCAAGGGGACTTTCCTCAGGCGGCAGCCTGGACAAGACTACATATGTCGACCTGGGAGACCCCTCGGTGCAGCCGGTTATAGATCATTACTTTGTTATATGCTACGTACGAGTTGCCATGCTGCAACCCAGCTGCCGCACCACAGGACCACCATCCTACTACAACTACAAAGTCAACTACAACACTTGGGAACAGCACCATAAAGAAGACTTACCACACATAACTTACTGTGGTAAAATTGCTGTAACCCAAGATGACGCTCGGAGGTGGTTTATACGCGAACAACCTACAGGAACATGGGTGGATGATATTTCTCCATGGACGAAGCTTGCCAATCGACCACACATTACAACCGTACGCATTGACCAATGCGCTACGGGACTTAAAGATACGACTGGTGACTATATTAAGAAGCCGACAAATATCACCAGCAACGACGAGACAATTCTTAAACCCTTTGAGCGACTCAAATGCAACGGTCAGCATGTGGACGCACAACCGTGCAATACAGAGCTTTCACTGGCACAAAAATACACTCGACGACTGCAGTCTGCCTTCGTGGAAGCCGTCTATTTGGCGAAAGCCATTGACACCACGCGCGGAAACGCGCCTATAAGTACCGCACATGCTTATCCTGCAGACCTTCCCGATCAAGCCGAACCAGGCGAAGGTATGAGACGCATCGGTGATCGTATCATCCCAAAGGTGGCTACTTGCCCGGCATGCATCGACAATGTCCGAAAGGACAGTCCGAGCCATAACCGAGACCCTACGCAGTGTAAATATCATGATTCCATCTCTGTATATTGGCCATGTCCAGCATGTCAGAGGGATCTTACGAGAAGCAAGGGTGTTAAGAACCGCCTCGATACCGAACCTGGTAAATGTCGTTTTGCTGAACCATTTAAACTGCCAGACGACCACGACCCCGAAGGCAAAACCGTGCCAGCTTGGTGGAAACCCTTACCTAAACCTGGTGAGGGCCAAGCTTCAGCTTCAGGTGGCCGCCAAGGCGCACACGCCAGGCCACCACGACCACGATCCTTCGGTAACGTCGATCCGACATCTGGTGCCAGCAGTTACGACATGCTACGAGACGCCCCCGAGCGTGGAAACACGCCTTCCGCGTCTTCTAGCGAGGCGCCACAGGTAGCGGCCCGCCGCGGCCGTCTACAAGGCGTACCACCACCTCCAGACGCAGTCAACACAGGGGACCAACTACGGAGAGCTACAAGGAACCCTCTTGCCTCCACCGGCTCTGGGGCTCCACGACTACCCGACTGGACAAGATTTGACATCCAACACAGTCTACAGAGTCTCCGTAGTCACGAACCCCATGTCGTGAAAAAGGAACTCCGAAAACTGCATCTGCGATGGTATCATGCGAAGGAGCCACAGATGAGGCTAATCCTCGAAAAGGTGGGGCTTGATAACGTTCGACTGAACATGATCAAGGAAGTTTGCGATACCTGTCGGGAATGCAGAGCATGGGAACGTCCAGGGAACTCAACGCTACCATCGGTGAGCCTTCCTGGTAACCGGCTCGATGAAGGGGAAATTGACCTCATGTTCTACAAGAAACGGACCATATCCCATATTATGGATCGTTGTATTCGCCTGGCAGCAGGCCTAGAAATTTCCGACAGAGAACGTGACACTATCATCGACGCCTACCACTATTGCTGGATTGCCTATCACGGACCCTTCAAAGTTTTATACTCAGACGGAGAAGGCGCCCTGAATAACGATGCCGCTAAAACCATGATGGCCAATAAGGGCACGGAACTTCGTATCCGTGCTCCTGGCCAACGCGCGACTTCAATTGAGTCACGAAACGGCATTCTCAGAGGCGTCCTCCACATGATTGAGGAAGAATTGAATAGACACAACATCCCTGTTGTATTCACGAGAGGATTGGCGGAAGGCATCTTCGTTACTAATGCGTTTACGTTTTATAACGGAGTATCGCCATATCAGGCACACACAGGACGTCAGCCCTCTTTTCTCCCTGATCTCGATACCCTTGACTTTCCCAAGGGACCCGAGACTTCAGGACACGAACGAGAACGTCGTGTAAGGGAAGTCAGCCTAGAAGCTATAACTCAGGCTACTGCTGTGGCCAAGACAAATCGGGCTCTTAGGGCTAAGACGACTCCTGATGGTGCTCGCCTCTACTCACCAGGGGATTTGGTCGATTACCGCCGACCTACTGCCACCAAGGACGACCATGGAGGCTGGAATGGCCCATTCCCGGTGGTCCGAAATGTGCTTGAAAGAGGACATATTGTTGTCAAGGCAGGATCTCGTGAGGCAATTGTGATGTATCCTGATGCTCGTCACACGCTATACATCGAATGTCTCCTCACACAGGAACTTGGCATGGATAATATGGCCATGCAAACCGTCCTTGCTTATGGCGCACACCTCAGCGCAGGGAAACCTGCCAAAGTTTTCGGTTATATCCCCGATTACAAGGGAAACCTTAATCTGTCAGACGACAGCAAGTTTCACCCGCGCGTGCACTTAGCACTACAGTATCTCGTGCGAAATTACTTCCGAGTAGAACATGTAGTAGCAGATCGATTGGCTAAGAGTGTGTCAAGCCTACCTGCAGTAAAGTACGCCACCGGGTCTACGCTGATCCACTATGACAACGACATCAGCCCGGCGTTCCACTCATCGCCGAGGGAAGGCCGTCTGTCGACAATCTACGAGGAAAATGAGGAACACAATATCGAAGCTATGATGCTGGAAGAGTGTTACGACGAGCTACGTATGGACCTTCACCCTACGACGATTACCGATGATTGTCTTTATTGCGTCCCAACAACTATGCTGCCCGACCAATGTGTTTTGGTTTCAGCATTTGTGGACGAAGATGATATTATATCATCAGATATGCTCGGAGACGAGCCGAAATCACGTGAGTCCTGTCTAGTCTCTCTTTGTTCAACCACAACCGACGAGAGCTACTCTCTTGACAGTGATGAATATGGTCCTTACGTTGAATTATGCGTTACATCAGAAATGTCAAAAAATAGTGTTGGATCAGACTCAACTTGCACAGCTCGATACCGATTTGGTCGCAACGATGAGAGTATATGTATCCTCTGCTGCTAAAAGTGCTGTGGTTGTCAAAGAAGATGATCTACTGACCAAAGCCGACATAGCAGCACATCCAAGGGAGGTTAGTGAAGCTTTGTATACTGAGCTCAAAATCTGGATTGATAACCGATGCTTTGAGATGCATGATTTATCCAAAGCTTCCAACATCATGACATCCAGGTATGTATACAAGTGGAAGTTCGTAAAGATGGGTACCGAGAACGTTAAAACCATTCGTCTCAGACTGGTCCTTCGTGGATTTATGGATACTGAGGCTTTTGATGTGGAAACATTCTCGGGAACCGCCCGAAGGCAGTCCCAACGACTCCTGGCAAGTGAAGCGGCATGCCATCCAGAGTGGATCTTAGCATCCATGGGTATCGATAAGGCGTTCCTCAAGGGTTGGACCTATGAGGAACTTGCCCATGCCACCGGCGAGGAAACTCGCATGGTTTGCTTTTTTCTTCCACCAGGAAGTGCTCAGGTACTTCGTACATTACCCGGCTTCTCATCCTACGACGAAAGTCGACACTGTCTTAGATGCCTCAAGCCAGGAACGGGTACAAAGGACGCTCCAAGAGCGTTCTCTCTCAAACTTCGCACGACCACACGAGCTATAGGACTTGCACCGACCAGCTACGATCCTGAATTTGAATTCAGCCAAGACCTTCTGGCGGCAAAACATGTCGATGATATTAACATGACAGGTCTAGAGAAAAATATGGACGACCATGTACAACGCGTCGAAAAGGTGCTTGGCAAATGCAAGCTCAACAAGCACACATATACGAACTGCGCCGTTCGCTACGCTAAGAATGATCAAGGAGATGTGATCATGGACCAGGACGAGTATATCAAACAACTACGTCCTATCACGCACCCAGAACTTACAGGAGCGGCGGCCGATGCCAAAGCCACGAAACTCATTACCGACATGTTCGTCAGCCTGCGAGGAGCCCTCGCCTATGTCCTTCTTACCCAAATCTGGCCTATGGTATACGTGGTCTCTCTTCAGAAAATTCAAGAGCCCACCAATCTGCAAGTCAGACGTTTGAATGCTGTGACGCGAAAGCTGATCAGCATCCCGAAACGTATCACCTTCCCTCGGATGAAGCCGACGAATGAAGTTGACATCCATAGCGATTCGGGGTATCGGAAGCTTACCGGGGAGGAGGATGACGAGACCAAGGGCTACGGCATACGCGGGGCCAATGTACTACGGCGAGGAAACTCGCCTCAAGGCAAGTCCGTCGTTCACCTCTGTGACGGACTATGCAAATCACACCGATTACAGGTGAGGTCAAGTTATGCTGCGGAGGCACTTGCAGCCGCACATACCTTGATGAGTGTTACCCTACGCCCATTACTCTCCACGAGCTTAAGGCAGGAGCTTTGACTCCACGACAACTACGAGACATGCGTGAAGTTGGAGGCCTAGCTATAGACGCCGAGTCCGTCTACAAATCTTTCATCAAGCAGGGGTCTCAAAATACTTACAGAATGGACTCTGCTTGGACATATCAGCTGGATACGTGAGCTCATGGATATAGGTATAGTACATCATGTGCAATGGTGTGATACTAGGGATATGACCGCTGATGGGCATACACAGGGAAGCATCGATCGGGAGCTGCTTCTGGAAGTGATGTCAGGCACTCAGTCATTTAAGTATGACGTGAAGCAATTTGTTCCCTGTCGGGGTCCCGAGGACAGACAAACCTAAGCCTAATCAATTTTAGTCTGTCCTTGTTGCCCTCGCGGTCCAATTTGCCAGCACGGGCGCCTACTATAAAGGCGCCCCTCTAGTTGCTCGGAAACGAGCCTTATATTTCACGCCTGGCAACGAGCCGGCTTCGTACAACTCAGGCTCTTTGCCTTAATACACATTTGCTTGGTGAGGTATGGCCTGTTTGGCTTACCTCTAACCCAGCCGATAGCCCTTCATTGTTTGAAGGGGCTGTCTTGTATTTGCGTGAAATACTTTGCGATGAAACTCGCCTTGCAGTCTGGTGTTAGGCCAGACTGTACGCACTGTTTTCTTTTTTGCAAACAGTCGTGCGCGCGACCTTTGCGTGCGACTATGCTCTCCGTCTCCTCCCCTCCCGACTTTAAGGGTAGGTCTTTGGGAGATGTTATCGTATCGGGAGCATAGCTCGCGCGCGCCGTTGCCTTTGGCCCAAGGCACGCGCGCCCTATTTGCCCGGACACCGCGAGTGTTCGCTATGTGCTGGAAAGACCGATACATCGATCTTATCCTATCTTATCCGCCCATTCCTCATACTGAACTATCACAGCAGAGCGATGGACGCTATTTGCCATCCGATGTCTATCATGGGATCGGATGCTATTTGAGTTACCAGGCTCACTTTCGACTACGTGGAGGAGTGGGGCGCCCCCCCTCCCCCCTTGAGGGCCGTGCCTCCTGCTTCCTCCTTTCCTCCTTCCTTCCTCCTCCTTCCATCCTCCTCCTCCTCCTCTCTCCTTCTCCCCCTCCGCCTCCTCCCTCCTCCTTCGTCTTCCTTTTCTCATCCTCTTCTTCTTCCTCGTCCTCGTCCACCTGGTGCTCTTCGTCCTCCTTTGCTCTTTCGTTCTCCTCCTATCTCCTCCTCGTCTTTTCTCCTCTTGCCTCCCTCCTTCCTCCTCCCTTCCTCCTCCCTTCCTCCTCCCTTCCTCTTTCCTTCCTCCTTCCTTCCTCCTTGTCCTCCTCACCCTCCCCCCTCTCCCGCTCATCATCATTCCGTTTTCATCACCAGCATTATTATTTTTCTTCCCTCCTCCTTTTCCTCTTGTTGCTCCTGCTCCTCCTCCTCCTCCTCCGCCTCCTCTTCTCTGCGGCGACGTCGTCGGCGGCGAAGTCGTCGGCGTCGTCGTAGGCCTCGGGCCCCGAGGGACGTGAGAAGCGGGTTTTCTGGGATGACCATTTACGTCGAAGGAGGGGCAGGAGGAGGAGGAGGAGGAGGAGGAGGAGGAGGAGGAAGACGAGGACGAGGCCGGAGGTGGATGGGGGGAGGGCCTCCGCGGGCGCAGGCCAGGCACAACTATGAATATGTTACTTGAGACAGGCCCACTGCCCCCTCCTGGCTTCCACGGCGGGGCCCTCGGATCACTGGACAGCGGATTTGAAGTTTCGAACGGCGTCGCCGTCGTCCCATTTCAACTGTCGAAGCGGTGCGAGGACGAGGAGGGCGATTGGGGGGGGGGAGGGCGGCAAGCGCCCGACAACCATGATGCAAGCGAGGGAACTGGAGGAATGCGGCGCGCCCCCCCTCCCCCCCGAGGGCCATCCCTCCTTTTTCCTCTGTTCCTCCTCCTCCCTCCTCCTCCTCCTCCTCCGCCTCCTCCTCCCTCCCCCTTCCTCTTTCTCCCTCCTTGTCCTCCTTCCTTCCTCATCTTCCTCCTCCTCTTCCTCATCCTCCTGCTCCTCTTCGTCCTCCTTCTGCTCTTTTCTCCTCCTCCTCTCTTCTCCTCGTCCTCTCTCCTCTTGCCTCCTTCTTCATTCCTTCCTCCTTCCTTCCTCTCTGTCCTGCTCCTCCTCCTCCTGCTCCTCCTCCTCCTGGTCCTCATCCTCCCCCTTCCTTCCTCCCCCCTTCCTCTTCCTCCTCCGACGACGACAGCGACCACGACGACGACGACGACGACGACGACGACGACGACGACGACGACGACGACGACGACGATGTGTCAAACGGAACCGCGCATTCTACACGCCGACGGGGTCGGCGGATTTGAAGGGCGAAGGGGAAAGAGGGGGAGGTGGAGGAACTGCAAGCGCCCGACCACCGCGATGCAAACGAGAGAGCTGTGAAGGATGGGGCGCCCCACCCCCCGACGCCGCACGTGCAAGCAATGACGCAAATACAGCAAGTTCGGAGGTTCGCGCGGATTCCTCGGATCGGCGCTGGACCCCCCTTGCGGCGGCTTCGGCGCCGCCCCTGGCGCGCTCCTGGCGCGCCAGGGAGGGGTCCGCGCAGACCTCCGAGTTTTGTTTTACGTTTATGTCATTGTTTGTCCCCTATCTCCTCTTCTGTGAGGGTCGAGCGCATCCACCGAGACAGTGAAAGCGATCGCTCCTGTGGCTTCTTTCGCTCCTTCGAGCAGCCTTCGCTCGGCTGCGATGTCCCCCTACGTGTGCTGCAGCCGCCTGGGTGCGACGTTTGCCGGTCGGAATTCGAGGCGCCCGTGCCCCTCACCCGCCACCTCTTCCTCTCCTCCTCTTCCGCCTCCTCCTATATACGCAGCTCCCCTTTTCCGGTTGCTCATAACACTACTGGTTTTGGGAGGTTTCCCAGGTCGGTTATGACACGCGTCTGCGAGTAGAAAGCAAATCGCCGCAATGAGAAGGGATGCAAGGGAGGGAACAGATGTCAGATTTGGCGCGTGCGCACCTGGCTTGCCCGTCCCATCTCTCCTTCTTCTCCTCCCCCCCCCGCCGCGTCACAGAGCCCCCCGCCGAGCCACAGAGCCCAGACATGTCACAGAGCGTCAGTCACGGCCCGTACCTCCCAGGGGAGCATGATCACAGCTACGCTGATGGCCCAGACCTCCGACGTGTTGTGTCTTGCTGTCCGCGGTCCGAGAGGGCCCCTCCCCCATCTCCGGGGGCAGTTCTTCGTCCGTGATCCGTTTCCGGTGGCCCTGCTCCGCGGACGTGACCCCCAGAGGCCAAGACCGATGAAATACACCCTCGTTGAGAATCGGAGGAAATAGGCCGAACGGCCTTGCGACGTGGGTGCGCGGCCGAAATGGGGATCCGCGGTGCGGATTCAGTAAGTTTTGCCTCATTATGTCGTCGTCGTGTCCTCGCCCGCGGCCCCCACCGACCCACCTGCGACCCGCCCGAGACCCACCCGCGACCCGCCCGCGACCCGCCCGCGAACCACCCGCGAACCGCCGGCGTTGCTTTGACGAAGCGCGGCTTTTGCAGCGACCCTCGCCCCCGCAACTGCTGGCGCGCTGGCATTATAATCATGGCTTACCTTCTGAGCTCAGTCGGCAACTGAGCGCATTCGGGCGCGAAGCGAGCAGACGAACGAGCCCAACCCCGTCAGCGCGTTGTGGATCTGACCCGCTCGGCTGTCGAACGAGCTCAACCCCGCGCCAGCTCGGCGGCCGGGTGGGCGCGGGCGCCGACCGGGCCCAACGAAGGTGGCCCCAAAGGGCGCCCGAGGTCGGGGGGAGGGGCCGCCGGCTGGACCTCCGACGCTCCGACCAGAAGGGGGCCGCAGTGCCCCATGCCGCTCGATTATCGTCAGAACGTGTGCTCGCCGCCGCCTCTCGTCTCCGCTCGTGGTGCGTCCTCTGGATGTGCAGGCATCCCTTTTGATGTCCAGGCGTTCGTCGAAGCTGTGAGCGCCGTCGTTTTCGGGGTATTGATGTGGCGATCACTCCTGATGTCTCTGCCTTCAATGCAAAAGGGACCGCCGCCGACTATGGACCGGCGTCTGCGCCCCTCCTCGTTCCCTTCACTCGCTTCGTGCTCCTGCAGACGGTCCACGCACGTCCCAAGCGGGCGTGCGCGCACATTCCGCCCCCCGCCCATTATGATACACCCATCGCACGGATCGTGCTCCGCAAAGGCCCGAACTCTCTCTCTCTCTCTCTCTGTCACTGTCTCTTTCTCTCTCTCTCTCTCTCTCTTTTTTGTTTTCTCTCTCTCTCTCTCTATGTATGAATATCGGCAGTGTTTACACGATAGTGCTGCTGGGAAGGTGATGGGTGTGGCCAGGGACGTTGTGCTGCTCACTGCGTCCTCTGCCGTTTTGGCTTTCAGTCCGTTCTGGCCCCGAGTCGGCCTGCATGGCCGACCGTGGGCTTCGGCGGGCGCGGCGGCGGCTGGATCCTGGTTGGCGGGGCTGGCGCGGCCGTGTCACTGCCACTGCGGCGGCGACTCTCCCACCGCGCTGGACCTGCTGCAGCGCCAGCTGGAGAGGTGCGGGCCCCGGAGCCTCCAGCGCCCGTGCCCGCCCCGGGCGGCTTTTCTGCCGACAGCGTCGTGCCTCGGGCCGGCGCTCGGAGGTCTCCTCGCCGGAGGCCTGCTGACGGCGCTGGCGGTCTTCGGCCTCGGGGCGCGGGCGAGCCGAGCGCCCTCCCAAGCGGCCGCGCGGGTCGCAGCGGCGCTCACCTCTGCCCCGGTGCCGCCTGTGCTCTCGTCCGACGGCGACGCGGCGCGCAGGCTCGAGCTTGAGGCCGCGGCCAGGCGGAGGACGGCGGCGCGGGGCGCCAGCGTCGTGGTTCATAACCGCATATAGGAGTGCCATCACCGTTCTGCCCCCCCCCCAGGGGCCCAGGGCCCCCTGAGGGGGCCAAGGGGGGCACGGCCCATGATGGGCCCATGGAGGTAAGGCCCCGAAGGGGGCCCCCGATGAGTTCAGGGGCCGTCGGGGGCGCCGCGGGTCGCGCGGCGATTGTGTATCATCGGCGCGGGGCTGAGGCCCAGTGAGAGATATACAAGAGGAGGAGGAGGAGGAGGAGGGAAGGACGACGAGGGGAGGACGGGGAGGAGGGGGGGGATGATGGAGGGGGAGGAAGGCCATGAGGGGAGAGAGGATGGGGGGCCAGGAGGAGGCGTCCTCCGCCCGCCGCCGCCTCGCCGCCGCCGCGCCCGCCTCGTCCTCCACCTCCCGCCGCCGCCTCGCCTCGAGCCTCCTTCGCCGCCCGTGCCCGCCTCGCCCTCCGCCCGTGGCCTCGAGATGGTCGCGAACGCCGCCGCCGCTTCGGGCCAGTCCGCCTCCTCGGGCGCGGGCAGCGCGGCGGCGCCGAAGCGGAAGGCGGCGCCCATCAACCCCGACCTTCGAAAGCTCTCCACGTTGCTGGTGGGCAAGGCCCGCCCATGGCACCACCACCGCCACCCCCGCGCGCGCGGGGAGCAGGGCTCGCCTTGCCTGGGGCGCGGCGGCGCGCGCCCAGCGCGCGACCGCCGCGCCTGGGGTTCGGCGTACCCCGCCCCTTCCGTTCGCCCCCCCCCCCTCCGCGCCCCCCCCAGGACTACGAGACGCCGACGTTGGCCGACCAGGTGAAGCGCAAGCAGTTGGGCCAGATCGCGGTGATCGCGCACAACTGCCTGAAGGCGGGGGCGGCCCTGGGCGGCGGGGCGACGAGGAGGATGAGGAGGAGGAGGGGGGCCATAGTAGAGAGGGGGAGGGGGAAGGCCGATGGGAGGGCGTAGCGGTAGATGAGGAGAAGAGGAAAATACGAAGATGAGGAGGAGGGGGAGGAGGAGGATAGATGAGTGGGAGTGGGAGGGAGTGGGAGTAGAGTGATGAGTGGCAGTAGAGCGAGGAGTGGGAGTAGAGCGAGGAGGGGGAGGGCGAGGCGCCGTCCGTGCCCGCCCATTTGGCCCTCCCCCTCCTCCCTACTCCTCCCCCCCCTATCTAAGATAGGGCGCCCCTTCCCCCCTCCCCTCCCATCCTCTATCCTCATCCTCGTCATCCTCACCTTCGTCTTCTCCTCTTCATCCTCATCTCGTACTCTTCATCCCTCCTCACTCTATTCCCGCGCCTCGCCCTCCCCCTCCTTTATCCTCCGCCCCCACCCTCCCCTTCCTCCTCCTCCTCGTCATCCTCATCCTCATCCTCGATGTCCCCCCTCCTCCTCACTCCCCCTACTTTTGTCCGACCCCCTATCCCCGTCCACGTCCACGTGCCTCTTATCTTATCCTCCTCCCTACCCTCACCTTCGTATTCCCCTCTTCGTCCTCTTCCTCCTGTGTCACCCCCCCCCCCCCCATTCGCAATGCCTCGCCCGCGACCCCTTCATCCTCCCCCATCCCGCCCAGCCCGTCGCAGGCCCCCGAGAAGATCGACGCGCTGGAGTCGCTCTCGAAGCGGCCCTTGGCTGAGATCATCGGGGGGGAGCAGAAGAAGGCCAAGAAGGCCGAGGCGGTGGCGGCCAACCTGAACACGGTCGGCAAGTTCACCAACGTCGAGTGTTTCTCGGACATCCCCAGCGCGTGGCTCTTCGCCGTCTACGGCAAGGCGCGCGGCCGCGCGGTCCCGATCCCCGTCCAGCAGAAGATCTGCGCCAAGTCGAAGGTGCAGATGAACCATGTCAATCACTATCTTCTAGGATTGATCTGGTTCAGCGGTGCGCCGAAACGTCGGGCCATGGGTGAACGCCGAGCGTCGCGGCGCGGGGATGGAGGGCTGGGCGGGCAGTTGGGGCGACGGCGGCGACGACGACGGCGACGAGTGCGGATCGGGCGGTTACGAGCCCCCCCCCGATGACGATGACGACGATGAGTAGGGGATCGACGACGATGGTTCGCGATGCGGGATGTGGCTCATCTCCCTCTTGATCATCTCCCTCATTTCCTCTAGTACCTCCTGTCTCTCTATCCTCCCTCACCTCACCCTCATTGTCCCCCTCCCGAGCCGCACTGACTGCGATTCCCGATCGCGGTCAGATCACTGCCCCTCCCCGTGCTCGCATCCCCCCCCATTCCCCTCCCCCTGGTCGGCCGCGCCGCAGAGGAATTCCAGGGAACTTCAAGGTCGAGGGCGATCTCTTGTACAAGGACACCTGCTGCAGGTGGATCACCGACCTCATCAACGCTAGGAAGCTCCTCGTGAAGGAGGGCGGCGCCGACTTCTTCGACCAGGCGATCGGCCCCGATGGCGTCGAGTTCAAGCCGCCGCACTGCATCTACCAGCACACCATCGAGAAGGAGGCCGTGCCGAAGGAGGGCGGCGACATGGAGGAGGCGGACGAGGATGAGGAGCCCACCATGGTTGACGTGGGGACGGGGCGGGGCGGGCAGGGGGGGGGAGCTCGGCAATTCTAGAAGCTTCGCGTACCGCCGTCCGCCCACCCAGAAACGACGTCCAGGCGAGTTGAGATGATCAGGGAAGCGCGGGGGCAAAGAGGGGGGCCGCCGAATCGCGCGAAGGATGGAGTAGGAGAAGGATGAGGCTGGATGGATGAATGAAGGAGCGGGGTGAGGGAAGCTGCTCAGGGCGATGAATGGGATGATGATGTAGAGAATGAGCAGGAGGAGGAATGATGAGCAAGATGAGGAGGGCGATCGACGGGCAATATGCCTCCTGAGCGCCCGTCGGAGCCTCTTGGGATATCCCTTGGGCTCGCCTAGTGGGCCTCCTGGGACGTCATGGCGGTATCGGTCCTGAGGGGGGGGGGGGGGGGGGGGGCTTTGGGCGCCGTGGGTTCATTGGGACCAGGGGTCCTCTCGGGGGCTTCTCGGGGGCAATTTGGGTGCCTATTTGGGCAGTCTTGGGGCGTCGCGGGGCCTCCTGGGTGCCTCTTGGGGCCATCTTGGACGACATCGACCAACGCCAGATGGGGGCCTCAAGCAGCACCCCCCCATCGGAAGCCACCAAAGTCGCTTCTTCGGGCGCCCTTGGAGCGCTCTTGGAGCGCTCTTTGGCTTTCTCGGGGCCGCCGTGAGGATCTCGTGGGCCTCGCTCGGGGCCCTCCAGGGCCATCGTGGAGCCGCGTCGATGCCTCGGATGGCTGCCCCCAGCAAAAAGGCGAGAAGGCAACCGCCATATGTTTTAATTACGCGTTCGAACGGTTTTGGCTTCTTGGAGGCCCCCTTAGGGGAGCTTTGGCTTCTTGGAGTTGTCTTGGGCGGCCTTTGGGCCTATTGGAGCGTCTTCGGAGCCATCTTGAGGCATCTTGGGCTATCCTGCGCCATATTGAGGCGCGCCTGGGGCTCTCTGAGGCGCCCTCGGTGCCGTCTTGGGCCATCTTGGACGCCCCAACGCGTCGCGGCCCCTCCCGTCCAGGTCCATGGGGGGGGGGGGGGCGGGGCAGGGGGGGGGTGGGCAAACCCATCCCCGAAGGGGAAGACGTAGGTTATGAGGGGAATCACCCTAAACCACCTCCGCCTAGAGGGCTGTGATTTCTCGCTCGAGCGCGAGTTCGGTGTCTGGCAAGGGCGAGCGCGGTGGCGCGCCGAGGGGCGGGGGAGGTGGCGGGAGGAGGGCGTGGATGCAGCATTGGCGGTGAGGGAATGCGGCAGCGGGCACCTGAGGGGCGCGTCGTCGAGGATACGTGGAGCGAGGGTCGTCGTCGTCGCCGACGTCCGTCGTCGTCGTCCGTCGTCGTCGTCGTCGCCGTCGCCGTCGCCGTCGCCCGTCGCCCGTCGTCCTCGTCGTCGTTGTTCTCGCACCCGTCGTCGTTTCTGTCATCCCCGTCGCCGCCGTGGTCACTCGTCGTCTTGGCTTCATGCTCTTGCTCGTCTGCCCATTCACCTGTGGCTTTCTAGCCCGCCTCGCCGCGCGCGGTCATCTTGGGTCGGGCGTGGGAGGTGCACTACCTCACCGACCTGACCATCAAGGAGAAGCGGAGGCTGACCGAGGAGCTGCCCAAAGGCAGCGCGCTTGCCCCGCCTCCATGCCATCGCCCGCGCTGCATCGATCCGTCTCGTCGCATTTGCGCGCAGGATTCGTGCCACCACTTTTGTGGAACTCGGGCTGAGGGGCAATGATGATTGCACGCGTGCCTCCGCAGCCTCTGCGAATGGAGATGAGACTGGGGATCACGGGGGGGATTTGCAGGAGCGATGCCCGCGAGGATGATGGGGGCGATGAGGAGGGGGCGGGGATAGGGGGCGGGGCGGCCATGACTGAGGTGCGACGGGGGCGGGCGACGACACGATGGGCGGACGTCGACGAGAAGGGCGGGCTCTAGGGGGTGGGGCGCGGGGGTTAGACGAGGCGGCGGCGACGACGACGGCTGCGACTATGGCAGCGGCCATGGGGGCGACCACACATAACGGCCTTCGCTGGTATTTCGTTCTGGGGGGGGGGCGATGGGATGCATCGCGTGGCCGTCGCGGCTCATTGCTGGGCCAGCTGCTTGATGTTCGGGGTCATATCGGGGCCCCCATGGGGCCCCTATGAGGAGCCCTCTGGGGGGAGGCGGCGGCAGGGGGGGGCTGCTTGTAGGACAGCGTAGCTTAGCTCCTCGGCGGGCTGTCGTATGCGTCCAATGGCCTCTCATAGGCCCATGGCTGACAATGGCCGCCCCGTAGGGCGCCCGTAGACGGGGCGATCGCACATCGAGCGCGCGATTGAACCGCGAGCTACCGACGCCGCGGGGTGCGCCGTTGCTCATCATTGTTTCTGGGATGGCGGTGAGCAGCAGGGGGGGGGTGGCAGTGCGGTGCCCACATTGGCCAGGTCTGAACGCGTGGGGGGCCGCCTCGGGGTGGACTAGCGCGGGCTCGAGATGGGGCGCCGAAGCTCTGCGACAGCGTGGCCGATGATATGCGGTGCAACTTCCGCGCCAATAGGCTCACGCGGGGAGTGCGTAGTTTGTTGGGCGCCCCCCGAGCCGCGGGATAGTTTTGCCCCCCTGGTCCGTAGACGGTTTGGCTCAAGCTGCAACGCTCTCCAATGCTGCCCAGCTTACCTCTGTCAAGCGACGCGCCCTTGCCGTCCGCATCCCCGCGGCGCGATGCCCCCCAAGGCCCCGACGGAGACGGAATCTCGGCAGGCTCTGCAGATCCAGCGCCAGAAGGGGGCGATCAGCGTCTTGAAAACGGAGCTGCGCCGCCGCAACAGTGTCATCAAGACCATGGCGTATAGCTTGCAGCGCACGGCCGCCCGCTCGCTGAACAGCATCGACCCGAAGAGGGTGAAACAGAAGATGCAGCAGAGCTACCTCAAGGAGCACCAGAAGACCAAGAATAAGGAGGAGGATGCCTTCCAGAAGGCCACGGCGGATAAGGCAGTGGCCGAGGCTGTCTACCGCCAGTGGTGCGAGGACCAGGATCGGCTGCTTAAGGGCGAGGCCCCGAGGGCGCGCCGCCGCGCCGCTGGGGCGACGGAGCGTCCCGTGGCAGCGCCGTTCGTCCCCCCCGGTGAGCGTTGAGCAGTTCCGTTCGCCCCGTAGCAGCGACGTTCGCCCCGCCAGAGGGCGGGCGTGCCGCCTCTCGCGCGGGCCAGGGTGCCGCGTGCATTTGCGCCGCCACTAGGCAAGATGCGGTGGATGGGGGGAGGCATAGGGAGGGGTACATGATGAGAGAGAACGGCATAGAGGGATAACGATAGCTCTCGCAGGGATAGTGTATAGCGTCATGCGCAAATCTAGAGGAGGTGTGACACATATGGGTAGTTAGGCGTGCGGGAGCGGGGAAAGGGGGGATGACGTGCCGCGCAGTGGCTTGATGCACCAGCTAGCACTCACATCACTCAGCAAGGCTACTTGCGCCTCGCGCAAGGTCAGTGACTCGGCGAGTTATAGTCGCACCGATCGCCGTGGTTTAGAAGGGAGTTAGCCCCGCGCAAGGATTGCAACAAAAAACATGATTGGTTTCCTGCCCCATCCCGCCCGCTACCCAATCCCGCGTCCGTCCCCGTCGAGCCGTCGATGATGACGGGGCAGTTGCCGTTCTGACAGCGGCGGCGAATGTGAGGGCGGCGGCGAACGCTGCGGCATCGGCGGCCACGGCGACGACGACGAAGACGGCAGGCATGATGCACGGCCCAGGTGTCGCATATTGTGCATTGCCGTGGGTATCCCGCCTCGCCCCGCCCCAGCTGCAGCGCGCCGCAGTGCGCATGTCGTGCGTTGAGCCTCGCATCAGCGTCAGGGTTGCACGTGCGCGTGTCGACGTTGCCGACGATCGTTACATGCAGCTCCGATGTCCTGGAGCGTGTGGGGGGTTATTGAGCACGCGCGTGCAAGTCGGCGCGCATGCGATGCAACTTTGTCTCGCCCACTGCCTGGCGCACGCGCCCTCACCGTGCGTTGGCACCGCGCGTGAGGCGACCGTCCGTGGTCAGCGCAAGTAGGTCCATGATGCACGCCTTCGGGACCTCACCCTCGTACCACCTGCCCCTCTCATCCCATCGCCCTCGCCGTCTCCCGCCCCATCCACTGCGCCCCCTTATGCGCCATTCGCCTTCTCGCCCCGCGCCCCGCCCCGCGGCGCTCCAGGCCGCGAGATCGAGCTGAACTTCAGCCACCAGACCGCTTTCATGTGGAGCTTCGGCCGCAGGGCGTCCATGAACCAGCTGTTCTCGTGGGCCAAGGACCCCTCGTCGAGGAAGGGCGCCAAGAAGATCAACGAGAAGGCCGTGGCGCTGGACAAAGCGAAGACCTTCTTGGACGCCCAGGAGGTGAAGGAGAAGGAGGCGGAGGTCATGGTGGACGCCGAGGCAGTCAGGGCTTGCAAGCGCAGGCGCATCCCCAAGGGTCCGCTCGTCGCTTCCTCCTCGGCCTCGGGTGGCCCCGCCGCTGCGTAGGCGGTCTAGGGCTCGTGATGCGTCACGGGCGTCGCCCTGGGCCCTCAGATCGCGCGGGGCGTTGCGTGGCAGCTCGCGGTCTGCGGCGGGTGAGGGTGCTCAGCGCGGGCGCTTCTCAGAGAGGTTTGAAGAGATGCTGTTCGATCGAACCCGTGGTCGAGCAGCACTTAGCGTGGCCCTGGGGTAGCAGTGCGATTTCCCCGACCCCTCCCCCCGCCCTTCTCAGCGAGCAGGTCTTCAGGGGCAGGGAATGGGGGGGGGGGGGGGGGGGGGGCTCGGGCCCGTCGGCCCGCTTTCACCCTCGCCCCCCCAGCATCGATCGTCGGCAGCTTTGGCCAGATAGCTACGGATGGGGAGAGGGGGAGAAGGGTTCTGAGGAGGAGGGGTGTCGTCCTTGCCCCGCCCCCCCTGGGCGCGCCCGTCCAGTTCGCCCGCTTGCGGCCGTCGCGGCCCGCGCCCCCCCCCCCCCCCCCCCCATTCAGCTGCCCCGTCGGCCGTCGGCGAGCTCAGTCGGCACTCACAGCAGCGTTCGTTTGCACCCCCCCTTCGCACAGAGATGCCCAGGGCCACTGGTTTCGCCGCGCTGGCGCCTGCACCAGAGCAGGCGAATGCGCGCTCGGGCACATCGGGACCGCTGGGGATCTGTGGTCTTGAGTTGGAGAAAAACGCATTGCATCGATGTGCGCATATGTCATCGGCGATCGGCCCTCATGCTTCCACGACGCCCCAGGTTGACAGGATCGCACCGTTGTGGCACAATTTTTCTCAGGCGCCGCCCTCCCATCGTGACGCAGTATGTTTTGTATGGCAATCAGTGTTTATTGGCGGCCTCGCGAGGCAGTCGTTCTCCGCCCGCCAGATCATTTGATGAGTGATTTGCGTTGGCTGGCCCGCGTCAGGGGGTCGCATAGGGGGGGCCATTGAGGCGGTGCGCCCTTTCCGCCGCACCCACTCGCACGAACCTCTCTCCCCGTAAGTTCGCCCCCCGCCGTCGGTCAGGCCGCCCGCCAGGGGCATTTGGCTCAGGGATGTTGCGGTCTCGTGTGGGTGATTTCAGGATCTTCGCGGATGAGCGAGTGCCTGGGGTGACGACCCAAGTGTTGTTCAACCTGATCTCCCTTGAGAGGGCCGGGTTGCCAGTCGAGAAGGAGCGCATCGGGCATGCAACGGCACGCACTGCCCCCCCCCCCCCCCCCGCCTCATCCACGCACACACGCACGCACACACGCACCTCGGCGCTCCTTTCCGTCCGCCCCCACCTCCAGCCCAGCCGCAGTTGCCCAGCCCTTCGCCCGCTTTCGACTCGCCCTCCGCTCCTGCTCCGCGAATGGCGAGCCCCGCCCACTCCCCGTCTGACCAGCCATACCTGAGCAGCCGCTCTGTCATCGCGACACCCTGCACCCCGCTCCATTGTGACATTGCTTTTCACACCATGCATCCCAGCAGTCCCCTCCGCCCACTCCTCCCGTCGCTTGCCCTCAACACGTCTCGTCCTTCGCATTGTTCCCGTCAGTAGTTCCCCTCTCGCCCTCCCTGCCCTCTCATCCTCCGCTGCAGTATCCCCGCCCCCTGATCCCCGCCCCCGCCTCCTTCCCATGCGCCATAGGTGCGGTGGCGTTCGGGCGGCGGGGAGGCGGGTGGGGGCGGGGGGAGGGGGGTGCGCCGCCAGGAGTGGGACATCTTCCAGGGCGCGGACGAGGATGACACCAGCATTACCGACATCGCCGCGGTCGGCCCGCTCGATGACGACGACGACGGCCCCGTGATGTACGCCCAGAACCTCATGAAGTGCAACGTGTACGAGAGGGGAGGCGAACTAGAGTTCCAGACGTCGTCTGGCGAGCTGATGCCGTTATCGAGGCTTCGCGGGTCTCACGAGGTCAAGTGCATCGAGCTATGCAGGGGCGTTCCAGGCTCCCCAGCGATCAACGTCAACTGCGCCGTGTTCCACAAGTTCTCGGTCGACGGGCGCATCTGGGTCAATTTCATCATGCTCGTCGAGAAGCTCGAGCTCGAGGGGGCGCAGAAGGACGGCAGCTACTGGCTCCTGCACAGGAAGGATCGTTGGGATAGGATCGGGAGGGAGCTGGGCATGGGCGAGCATTGCGTCAGACGCTCCCAGCCCTTCGGTGCCGACGTGCCGCCCGACCCCGATCGCCCGCTTCTCTTTCCGAGCGTGAGTTTGCGGATGCTTCTAGTGATATGTGTTCGGTCTGCTTGGGCGTCGACTTCGCGGCACGGGAGGTTGGAGCTTGAGTCATCGAGGGCTGCTCTGGCGAGGCTGTTCCACGACCTGGTTGGGCGGCTCCCCGAGGCGTTCGAGATCGACATGCGCCTCGACGTCGGTGCTGTTCAGGCGGGGCAGGGGGGAGGGGGGGGGATGGGTGATCCCAGCTGGCCCGCGGTGGGCTCGGCGTTTGGGGGTGCGGTTGGACATGCGTCGGGTGGGGCTTGCCACTTATCGGTCCATGGTGCGTGCGTCGCCACAGGGCGTTGGCTAGCGGGCGGCCTGTTGCGCGGCCGCGGAGATGGGAGAGGAGGGTGATGAGAGGCTGCTCGGGTCGGCGGCTGGAAGACGATCGGGGGTGGGCGGGCGGGGCGGCGACGGGGGGGCAGGTGGCCAAGGGCTGGGGGGGGGGGTCATATGGAATGACGTTGAGGTCAGGGTTGGGTTGGGTGGCGATGGGGAGGGACGGCACGGATGACGTCAGCGGGTGATGGGATAGCATGGGGGTAGCATGCAGCGTTGGAGGGGGCGCGATGCTGGCCATGGGAGGTCGGGGACGCCTACTGCGGCAAGCACCCGTGGACCTTGGTCGTGAGCGGCGGGAAGGTCGACCTTACCGCTGTTCGGTTGCTCGTCGAGAATGGGGCCTTGAACGGGCAGGGGCCGCGGATGCACGCGCAGGTCGCTGACTTCTGCGTGCTGAATGACACGGGGATCTCCGAGTTCATCGTGTCGATCATTAACATGACCACCCACCGCTATACCGACATGGTTGTCTCCATCGCGAAGCAGGCGCCCATTTTTGCGCGTTCCTTTTTTTGCAGGGCAGCGGGCATGGGGGGGGGGGCAGGCTGATCGTTGCGCCATCCCAGGGCCAGCTTCGATAGCGGGCGACGTCGCCCGCCCTTGGTTGCCAGTCGGCATCAGTCAGTGATCGGTGCCGCGCTTCGCTCGGCCCCGCTGCCCCCGCCGAACTTACTTACATCGGGCTCCTCACTCTGGACCTCGGCCCGCCTCGTCCGCAGCTCGATTGGCGCCGCCACTCCCCCCCCTCCCCTCCCCCCTCCCAGCGACGCCAGGTGCTGTGGAAGATCGGCGGCATGATCGAGGACCAGCTGGTCGCGCAGTGCACGGTGTACTCGCCCAGCATGGAGTTGGTGAACATCGGCTCGGGCAGCTCCGACGACGCCGAGATGGGGTACTACTTCCCCAACAATTGGCGCCAGACGGAGAGGGAGCTATGCAAGTACAACGCAGCCAGCGTGGCTGCCATGCAGGACGTCGGGCCCGCCCTTACGCATTCACTCCCTTTCTCCCGCTCCCTCTCCCCGCTCCCTCTCTCGACCCTACCTGTTGAGGTTGCCTCATTCCTGTTGCGTCATGATGTGGGCCCTCCGCCCACTCGTGGCCGTTGGCATTTGCCCTCGCCCTCCGCCTCGCCCCATGTCGCCCTCGTCGTCGCCATCGCGTTCACGTTTGTCGGCGCCGCCGCAATCCCTAACATCACCCCTCCAACGATCGCTCCCCTCGCCCTCGCACCGCCCTGATCTCGTCCAGAGCGCGCCCGCCCCGCCCCCATCCCCCCAGCCGCGCCTCGGAGGATGCGCGGTGCATCAGCATCTGCGGCCCCGACGGGACCAAGGTCGGGACGGACTTCAGCGTCATGATGGGGGCGCTGATGAACCAGGGGACATCGAAGGTTTGCGTCGCCCTGCCGCAGGCGCGCGCCCGCGCGGCGGCCTTGAGCGCTCGGCCTCGCCCTCGTCGTCCCCGCGGGCGCTCTCGCCTCCATTGCCCGCCCACCCCCCGCTGCCCAATTAGGTTCAATCACTTCCCGCACCCTAACCCTGCCCGCGAGTTCGGCGCGATGCCTGCCAGTGCTCTCGCGCGGCAATGTCGGGGCCCTCTGGGGGGCCACTTGGGCCCTCTGGGAGGATTGGTCGACCTTTCCCAGGGACGTCGGAAGGGGCCCGATCGGGCCCCGTGGCAACAAATCGAGATGCGGCCGCATCTCGCCTTGCGGCTCTCTTGGGGGCCCTGTTGGGGCAGTCATTGGGGGGGAGGGTGTCTTGAGGCAATCCGCGGGATTTCCTGGAGCTGTCGCGGGGCTCTCGGGGCCGCCCCGAGGGCCTATTTGCCCCTCCCCCCCCGCCAAACTCAGTCTGACGGAGTTTGTCGTGATGATTGTTCGTGCTCTATTGGGGCCTTTTGGGGCTCTCTTGGATGCCTCTTGAGCCACCTTGTAGGCCTCTTGGGTCCCTTTTCCACCCTGCCCAGCGCCGTCGGAGGGGGGTGCAAGAGCACCCCCCCACGACCGCCACAAAGCGAGATGCGTCGGCATTTCGTTTCGCAGTCATCTCGGGGCGCTCCTGGTGCCTTCTTTGGGGGCGGGCCTCTTGGGGCAATCCGCTGGCTTTCCTGGAGCTGCCGCGGGGCTATTAGGGCCGTATTGGGGGGTGGGTGGGTGGGCCTATCGGGGCCCCTCGCTAAATTCCGTCTGAGGGTGTGTGGCGCGATGCTGGCTAGTTCCTTCTTGGGGCAATCGAGGGGCATTATCGGGCCCCCCTCGGTCCCTTCTAGGGCGCCCTTGGGCAGTTGTGGCGCCATATTGTGCCTTGCATGGGATGTGCGCGGGGCCTTCTCGCTCGTTCCGTCACTCCTGCGACTGTTGCTCCTCCGCTTTCTCGCTCCCTCCTCATTCCTGCTGTCATTCATGCACGTCCCCGCACTCCCCCCCCCCATCGCTCACTCCAGCCTCCCTCCTCGCTACTAGCATGGAACTTGGCATTGCATTGTATTGCAGGGCTTCCGCAAATTATTTGCACATCCCTTTGCATGGCATTGCGGTTGGCCTGTGCGGCGACGCCCATATAAGGGGGGCCCTTGGAAGTTGGCAGAGGGAGTTCACTTACCGTCCTCCGCCAAGAGGACTGGCGGGGGTGGCGACGCGGCGCAGGGTTGTCGGCGCCCCTCGGCATTCTGTTCGGAGGGCGATGACATGAAGCCTCGGCCGAGCGAGGCCAGTGGGAAGGTGGGGCTCGTCTTGGCTACATTGCATTTCCATCGCGCCCCCCAGCCCCTTCCTCGCGGCCCCGACGTGGCTTCGAACATGCATTCGCCATTGCCACGTGTCCGTATGGGGCATCGGTGCTCCGAGAGGGCCGCGCGCGACCCCTGGTATACGCATGGCCCGAGGGGGGTGCCACGAAGGTTTCCCGAAGGCTTTCAGGGGCTTGCGAAGGGGGGGGGGGGAGGACGATACCGCGGTAATGTAGACGCATCCCCGAATATGGCGGGCCCCAGGGGGGCCGCAGTACCAGCCATGCTAGCTGTTGGTGATCATGGGCCCCATGTGGGCCCCCGAGATGCCCATGTGGGCCCCATGTGGGCCCCCGACGGCCTTCTAGGGGGCCCGACGGTCTTCGCGCGGGCCTTCTTGGCGGTCCCAATGCGTTCCCCCGCAGGTGTGCCCCCCCCAGGGCCCGAGTGGCTCGCAATCGTCCGTAGCCGTGTGGTTCCCACTTCCCCCAGCGGGCCCCGAGTGGCTCGCAGTCGGGCGGCGCGATGAGCGGTCCTCCCTTGGCCTCCGAGGTATCCGAGGCATCCTCGGCCGCCACGGGCTCGCCTTCGCCGTCGTCGTCGGCAGCCGCGGGCTCGCCTTCGCCGTCATCCTCGGCCGCCGCGGGCTCCGCGGGCTCGCCCTCGCCGTCCTCCTCGGCCGCGGCGCGGTGCGACTTGTTCGCGCACGGGGGGCACTTTCGGTCGTCGATCTGGTTCGCGCCCATCAGGTACGAGAAGAGGCCCAAATACAGAATGGGCGCGTGCGGAGTGTGGCTCAGCACGAAGCGGCGTCGGGTGGAGGTCATCGTGATCGACTGAGGGGGCCAGGGCTCGGGGGTATGGAGGTCATCGTGATCTCAGGGGGCCAGGGTTCGGTTTGCAGGGATCCACGTTTGCAGGGATCCACTTTAGCAGGGATCCACTTTTGCAGGGATCCACTTTTGCATGCACTGTGTGCTCGGAGGTCGGCTTGGGTCCGAAGTCGACTGGGAGCGAAACGAAGGGGGGATGGGGGAGGGAGGCGCACGGGAGTGGGAGGGGGTCGGGGGCTCTGAGGGGGGCGAGAGGAGGGAGGGCTCGGTGGAGGGAGGGCTCTGAAGGGGGAAGGGGGTTCGGGGGCTCTGAGGGGTCTGAGGGCTCTGAGGGGAAGCCCCGCGCTCTGAGGGGTCTGAGGGCTCTGAGGGGGTTCGGGGGGCTCTGAGGGGTCTGAGGGCTCTGAGGGGGTTCGGGGGTCTGAGGGGTCTGAGGGCTCTGAGGGGGCTCGGGGGCTCTGAGGGCTCTGAGGGGTTTGAGGGCCCTGGAGGCGCGCCCCGCGGGGGCTCTGGGGGAAGCCCCCGCCGAGGCTCGGGGGCCCCCGGCCGGACTGGGACCGGTACCGGGTTGCCCGCTGGAGTTTCGGGGATGTCTCGAGCGGGGCGCCCCCCCCACATCTCGCCACCAGTCCGACCAGGTCGTTTTCAGAGTCCTCGGGGTGGATTTCGGAGGCTGGGATTCCCCCCCCCGCGGGGCGGGCGCAACGCCCAGGTGCCGCGGCAGTTCCTGGGGCACGAGGCGGTCTTGGAGGGCGCGGAGCCCTTGGAGGCGCAGCAGAAGCAGGCGGAGTACTTCAGGAGCTCCGCCAGCGGCGCCGTGGGAGGAGGGAGGATTGGGTTCTTGGGGGAGGAGGGGGGCGGGGTACGCGAGGGCGGCGGGGGACGGGGATGGGGCGCGGCGTCGGCCGCGCTAACCCCGCCCCCACCGCCCCCCGCGTACCCCGTCCCCCCTCCACCCTCCTGTGGCACGTTGTGGCCCTCCCCCCTAGAGGAGCGTAGTCAAGCGGAAACTGGGGAACGCGTTGGCTGAGGCGGCCGAGGAAGGGGCACCGCTCAAGAAGCGGAGACGGACTAAGACATATACTGCACTGATATGTATCAACAACATGTTATTGCAGTCAGCTCGGAAACAGTTGTTCGATTTCCAGCCGCCCACGGATAACGAAGGCAGATTTACAACAGATCCGTTCTCATGGCCTCTTCTCAGCATGGCCCCAGACATGGGGCCAGACATGGTATGCGGTGTCTACGCGCTCTTGTATCGGACGGAGTCGAAGATCAACTTGCAGGTCGACTTCGACATCAGCCATGGGCTGAACAACGCTGCCAAGTGCGCGTTGCGGTACTCGGGGCGCCCAGTCTTAAGGGGGTTGGTGTCGGAGGGGGACTTGGCTTCAGAGGGCGGCGGGGGGAGGGGGGATCGACCCCCGCCTGGCGGCCCGCCCGCGCCCGCCGCATTCGCTGCCGCGCTATCCCTCGTTGCCCCACTCCTCGTCCTCGCACTCGTCCTAGACTACTGCCCCCCTGGTCCTCAGCCCCCTTACTCCTCGCCCTCGCGTCCGCCCTCCACGCTCCTGCCCGCGTGCCCCATGCACCTCGTCTCCCTACTGATCCTCGCCAGCAGCCCTCGCCGCCCGCGGCATCGCCTCGCCGTCTTCCCTTTATGGGCATTCGACGCCGCCCACCCCGCCCCCCCGCGGGCCCCGCGCGGGCCCTCCTTGGGCGCGCGCATTGGCCCCGAGAGGCCTCCAGAGACGTGTCGCAAGTGTTGGTTTACGATAGGATCGGGCCCTGTCGGGGCAATCTCGGGGCCCTCGCGGGCTCCACCGCCCCCCCTGGTCTCCCCCCCGCTCCCCGAGGGCCCCGTCGTCGGGCCCAACGCGCCCTCGCGAGGGCACCGCGGGGTCGCAGCGGAGCCCCGATGGGGGGTACAGGAGGCGCATTGGAGCTCCTCGAGAAGGTTTCGGGGCTGACTGGGGTCGTTCGGGGCGTCTCCGCTTCCCGAGGGGGGCCCGAGGGCCGCGCGATGCGATCCCAGGATTACCTCGGGGGCGCGGGGCGGGGTGGTGGGGGCAAGCACGGCGCAGGGCCCACGTGGCCCTGCCCCCCCTCCCCCTTCCTGGCCTAAGCGCGCGCCCCCCCCCCCCCCCAGGAGGGCGCCAACAGGGCCCGCTTGCGGCCATTGCATTCGCCGCAGGTCCAGCGGCCTCTACAAGTTCCAGCTCGCCCTCGCATGCGCGCAAAACTGCGTGTATGGGTCTACGTTGTCGCCCCCTCGCCTTCAGCAGCTGAGAGAGTGCATGATATCGTATCGTAAGTCGTGCACCATGGAGACGGACGAGTTGTGGCAACTGTTCCTGCCATTCATTCGCATGCAGAAGGATGTCGCCTGGGCGTGCTAACACAATACTGGGCGCTTCGCGTTTCGCCGCCAGCCCATCCAGAAGCGATGTCCAGGCGAGTTGAGGTGATCAGGGGAGTGCGGGGGGCAAGAGGAGGGTAGCTTAGTTGTGCGAAGGATGGGCGCCGAGGAGGAGGCTGGGGGGGCGGGCGAGGGAGCGGGGCACACATGCTGAATAGGATGATGCTGAGGGGGGTGTTAAGGCAGATACTGCGTTGGAAGAGGAAGGAGGATCATGATGGGGGAGAGCGACGGTGCCATAGGCTTCTTGGACGCCGCTCGGAGCCTCTTGCGCTGTCCCTCGTTCACTTCTTGGTGGCCTCTTGTGGCGTCTTGGCGGTCCCTCGGCGGTCCTGGGGGGCCCTTAATTTTGGCGTCGCCCGTGTGCTTCTTTTTGGGGGGGGGGGGGGGGGTGGGGGGGGGCGGTGGGCGGCGGGGTGGGGGGGGGGGGGGGGGGTGGGGGGGTGATGGGAGTGGGTGGGCCCCTTTAGTGGCCCTTCAGTGGTCCCTCTAGTGGCCTCTTAGTGGCCTCTAGGGGGCGCCTTGTGGGAGGGGGGTGGGTCCTCGGGGGGGCATCTTGGGGTCATCTTGGGGCATCTCGGGGCTTCCTGGACGCCTCTTTGGGGCCATATTGGGGGACATCTATCAACGGTGCTGGGGGCTTCCATTAGCGCCCCCCCCCCCCTCGGACGCCCCATCAGTCGCCTTCGGGGGGGGGCGCTCTCGGAGCGCTCCTGGGCGCCTTTGGGGCCGCATTGGGGCTCTCTTGGGGTTCTCTTGGGGGAGGGGGCCTTGGGCCATCGTGGCGCCATATTGAGGCCTCGGATGGCTCGGGGGCGAAATGGAGAGACGACGCAAATCGCGCGTTGTCTTTACATGGTTTGAAGGGCTTCTTGGGGGCTTCCTTTGGAAGATATGTTGCCCATCGGGGCCGCCTTGGGGCGGCATTGGGGCCTCTTTGAGCACATTCGGAGCCGTCTTGAGGCATCTTGGGCACCATATGTGAGCTCATCTCGGGCTCTCTGAGGCGCTCTTGGGGCCGTCTGATGCCACCTGGGGCGCTCCAACGCGTAGCGGCCCCTCGCGCCAGGTCCAAGGGGGGGCGCGAGAGGCGGGTACCCCCTCTCCCCCCCCCCCCCCCCCCCCCCCGAAGGGGAAGAAGGGGGTTGTAAGAGGAAGCGTTCTTGGCCACCTACGCCCAGGGCTGGCGGTATTTGGTCTAGGTGCAAGTGCCCCCGAATGGTCGTTGGCCCGTCGCGGGAGGGGGCGCCGGAATGGCGAGTGACGGGGGGGGGGGGGCCCGACAGTGGCTGGGCGTGGGGCGGTGGAGCGTCGGGCGGAGATGGGCTGGGAGGGGGTCGCTCAGCTCCCGACCCGCCCGCGCCCCCCCCCCTCAGTTGGACCCGCTGTCCACAGACGCCGCGGAGGAGAGGGCGCTGTACGACGGCATCTTGGATTCGCCCTTGCTGCATTCAAAGGGCGAGAGGATCTGCCTTGGCAAGTATCAAGCGACTACCAGTATTTCAAAAAAGATGTTGGGGGATTTCTCGGTGAAGGCTTACATATATAACGTGTGCGCCCTGCTCAACGGATTCAAGGCCATGGATAGGAAGAAGCCCCCAAAGGTGGATGTTGAGCCAGCCGTCGAGGGCGAGGCGAAGCCAATGCTCAAGCAGACGGATGTGCAGCAGTTTGGGGATTATAAGAATCAGCTTGACAAGGCTGGCTACATGTTCGGGGACATCGACAACTTTTACAGACAGAAGTTGATATGCCAGATCATCGGGCCCACGGCTGAGTTCCACGGCAGGACCGCTCCTTCATTCCCCGCGCGTTGACGGCGGCGTGGCGGCGATGCGGGGGCGTCGGCGACGTCGAGCGGGGAGGGGGAACAGTGCGGCGGCGCCACCATCCCCCCTTTCATCTGCATCTCTTCTGGCCGCCCCCCCCTCGATACTTGGCAACGGCCACCCCGAGCGCAGACCAGTCGTCGCCTCGCTCCAGCTCCGCGCCAGCATGTTCAGGTATTATCCCAGCTGCCCCGCCCGCACTTCTCGTTTGCTGTCCAGCCGTCGGCTAGCGCAGTCCTGCCCACTCTACACAGCCCCACCCTTTCCCCGCCCCTGCAATCAGCCCTCCTTAGCCCTCCCCCCCCCCCCTCCCGCCCGCCAGCTTTTCGCCCCCGTCTCGCAGTCCCGTCAGCCTACCCGACCTTCACCCACGCCGCTCGAGCCCTCCCTCCCCCTCCCGCGCGCTCCAGGCAGAACGAGCTCCTTCGCAGCGCGGACACGGTCATCCCCTTCGAGCTGGACCAGGTGAGGGGGAAGGTCCACCGCATCGAGAACTTGGCGGTCTACCAGATGATCCACAGGAACAGCTACCCGCACTGCGGTGTGGAGGTGTTTTGGTTCGCAGGGCGTTTGTATATCAAGCATCCAAGAGTTACTACGAGCGACGACTTCCTCCGCATGATGTGGAACTTGATCTCCAGCTTGGTCGTTGAACATACCAGACGCCATACTGCGACTACGCATGGTTATCCAAAGCGGCAGGTTTGTCTACTTGCCGATGACACGAGAGCTGATTTCTTGAAGCAACTGCGCGCGGACATTGATATATTCGAGAAGTTGAAGACCACCGTGTTTGCAGGCCAGAAGCAGATGGTTGATCGGTCGGTTTTCCAACAGACTGCCGTCAAACAGATGATATTGTGTTTGGAGATTGAGGCTTGGGAGGCCACGCCTAGGACTGCGGCTGTTCTAAACCAGCCCCCCCCCGCTAGAGTTGTTGTGTCGGGCCCGCTAGGTATCGTTTCTCAGGTGTGGCCCTCTGTGTAACTTTGGGGTTCGGTAGGCCGTCGTTCGGGCCCGCGGCCCTGTGGGCCTTGTGGGCTCGCGGCGGGATTGCCTTCGATATGCATTGCCCCACCCCCCTTTGGGAGGATCATCGCCTTCACCACTGAGAAGTGCCGACGCTTCTTGGTGCAACAGCTCATCGAGGACATGTTCAATAAGGTCAAGCGCCGCACCGACATGAAGAAGAATAACGTATGTACTGCTCACTGCGCGATGGGCGTCGTGTTGGACAAGAAGGTAGTTGAGCAGACCCACCGCTACGACGCCGTCCAGAAGTCGACTGCCATGGCCACCCAGCGGGACAGCAGGTTTGAGCCTCACTCGTTCAATCCAGTTTTCCAGAAGACGTCCCTGCACAGTGGTTTGAAAAAGCTGGACCTCACGGGGATCGCGTCCTTCAAGGACACGAGCTGGTATTCGCCAGGCGCAACTGGCCATTGGCAATCGTATTGCGATATCGAGTTGTGCCGTCAAGCTGACGCCCAGAACCGACTTGGCATGATGGACCGCAAGTTCCTGTGCAGGCTGATCAATAACGAGCTTATCTTCAGGCGCAGGGGCACTGTGGACTGGATGATTGGGGTCGGCACGGTATGCGGTACCCTGGCTGTTGCTTTGCCTGTGCAGGAGGTGGCTCCGAGAGTGTACAAGCTCATCCCCGATAGCGCGAGGAGGCTCTACGCGATATTAGATGCATCGGAGTGGGAGGCGCTGCCCTTCCGCTGGAGCTCGCCCATCCGCCAGGCCATCAAGGCTGAGCTGCGGAGTCTGGGGGTGGCCGCCACGTCCGAGGCATATTCGACGAAGGAGGTCGTGCTCAAGGACCCCCCCCCCCGCTCATGCGCGCGGGGGCGTCGCTCAGCAGATGAGGGCGAGGATCATCAGCATAAGGGTGTGTTGGCACTGCCTCGGCGTGAAGAGGGCGGGCGGGTGGGGGGAGGGGCTTGGCGACGACGAAGATCAGGTTGATGAAGAAGGGGTGGAAGGGGGGTGCTGAGGATGAGGATGCCGACGACGACGAGGAAGACGAAGATGGGCATGGGGTGCACCCCGCCCGCGCCCGCCCCCCCGCCGCGCGCCTCGCCAGGATGCGACGAAGTACAGCGACTTCACCGCCCTCGCCGAGGGCGTGGGGGAGCCGAAGGCCTTGTTGGTATGCGCGGCTCTCCAGGGGTTCTGGGATTTGCCCTTGTCTGTGCTGCGCGAGATCGCGACCATGCTCGACGTTGACATCAAGGAGTGCAGCATCATCGGGGTGCTGGAGGCCTTGGGGTGGAAGCTCATCCCGAATTGCACGCAGCAGAAGATTATCGACATGATGCACATGCGCCACCTCGCGTACGAGCGGTCGGAGGAGTCCCTCGACGACCTCGTCGAGAGCGAGTGGGTGACCCACCACTTCGACAAGGACACCGCCGAGTACGTGATGAGCGAGATCAAGGCGGCAAAGGAGAGCATCGCCCATCGGGCGAACTATCGGAAGGACCTCAGCAAGTTCAAGGCGGTTCCAATTCCCCACTCGGCCTCCCCCCCGCAGCTCGCGACCCCGCCCCTTGTCGTCCCCGCCCTCATCTCCCCCCCCCCCCTCCCTGCCCAACCAGCCCCCGCTAGCCCACCAGGGAAGAGGGCTCCCATCAACGATATGCGCCCAGAGGGCTAGATGGAGTGCAGGGGCATTGCGTATCATTGCGGGGCCGCTTGCAGGGTACACCATGGTTTTCCAGCGCATTGCGCGGTCGGTTTGCATAGTAATGCGTTGCATCAGGGACGTTGCTTCCAGGGTGGTGCAGGGTATTGCAGGGCCGCTCGGCGGTGTATTGAAGGGCGTTTCAGGGTCGGCGCGGAGTCGTTGCCCACCCCCCTTGCATGGACTTGTAGGAGTTGCTGTGCAGTACACGGGGGAGGATGGGGAGGATGGGATGCAGTTTGACGTTGGACGACCTGATTCGTTCAACCATATACGCCAAGAGGGCAGGTATGGAGTATCGGTGCACACTCGGGGCTTCGAGAGACCCCGACGGGGGCCCAAAAGAGGTACCCAGGAACGCTCAACGTCTGCACCGAGATGGCCCCACGAATGCCACAAGAGAGCCCCGCGGGGCCCCGCGCGCCCACCCCATGCCCACCCAGAGGGGCCGCATTACTAGCGGAAAGAGCGACATCGGTTCCACATATATGTTCTGGCTTCCTGACGCCCTCTCGGAACTTTCCTGGGGATCTCCTGGGCAGGAGTTGTGAGGCGCTCTTGGAGCCATGTTGGGCCCGTCTTAAGGCTTGCGAAGGCTTTGTGGCGGTGGTGTGTGGGGGGGACGGGCCTTCGCGAGACCTTCTCAGGGCCCGAGATGGCCCTTATGGGGGCTCCAGGAGGGGCCCGACCATGCTCCTGGGGGCAACTGAGAGCGGCTCAACAGGGCCCCAATATGGTTCCATGACAAGGGTCGTGTCTTGCCCTCCCCCTCCCCCCTCCCCTCCATCACCCCTGCGGGGCGTCTTTGGGGGTTCTTGGAGCCCTCTCGGGCCCCCTCTCGGAGCCCACATGCGGCAATACGGGCCCCCCCATAGGGCACTCTTGTGGCTTTCTTTGTTGCGCTGCAGGCCGCCGCGCTGCAAGCGGTCGCGCTTCCCTCGCGCGGGGGCGGTGGGTGGCGGGTGGTGGGGGGTGCGCGGTGGGTGCGTGGTGGGTGGGTGGTGGGTGGTGGGCGGGTGGTTTGTGGTTTATGGTGGGTGGGTGGTTGGCGGGTGGTGGGCGGGTGGCGGGTAGTGGGGGGGTGCGGTGGGCGGGTGGAGTTGGATGGGGCCATCCTTCGACCGCCCTCCCACCACCCACCCACCACCCACCCAACGCCCGCCCACCGCCCGCGCAACGCCCATCCACCGCGCACCCACCACCCATCCACCACTCACCCACCGATCCACCACGCACTACACTACCACCACCTGCACACCACCCCACCCACCACCCACCCACACCCCCTCCCCCCACCCCCCACACCACCCACCCACCCACCACCCACCCACCACCCCACCACCCACCCACCACCCACCCACCGCCCACCCACCATGCACCCACCGCCCACACACCACCCTGGTGGGTGGTGGGTGATGGGTGGGTGGCGGGTGGGCCGTGGGCGGTGGGTGGGTGGTGGGTGGGTGGTGGGTGGGTGGCGGGTGGTTGCGGGCGGGCGGTGGTCGGGTGGCGGGCGGGCGTTGGGTGGATAGCTTCGCCCGCGCCTCTTCCCCCTCACTCTTATCCGCGAGTGCGTTGTAGCTGGCGGTTGGTCTCGCGTTTGTTGCTGCGGCAGTTGCTGGGCTCGCGCTTGTCAGAATCCAGTCGCGTTCGCCCCTCTCGGGCTTTCAGATGCCGCGTTGTCTAGGTGTTTTGTTGTTTGTTGTTGTTTTTTTGCGGCGCTCGGTTCATGCCTGTCAGTCTGTCGTTTGTGTTGCTCGCTCGTGTGTGCGCGGCACTCGGGCGAGTCTCGAGCCCGAGCGGCGTTGGCTACGATGCGCCCTGTGGTATTTTTGTTTTCTGGTTTCTGGAGTTCGCGGCGTTCGCGTCGTCTTGTGCGCGTCGTCGGCCATTTCGCTTCTGTCGCGCGTCGCGCCCCCGTGCCTCGGCGCGCATTCCTGCTCGGCGTGCGTTTGCGTTCCGCCCTCGTTCGTTGTGCATCCGCATCTGTCGGTTGTCGGCGTTCGGTCGGCGCATGGTTTATTTGCGTTTCTCCGCCTGCGTTCGAGATGTGGTTGGTCTCAGCTACTTCGCGTGGGTTCGCTTGCCGTGGGGCCTCGGCCACCGTCTGTGGCTTGCAGTATTGCTCCCTCTGCAATATTGCATTGTCGGTTGTCGTCTGCCGTCGGGGCGCGATCGGCCCCCGTCGCTTTCGGCGTTCTTTTCTGCGCGCATTGCCCGTTTGATTCCGCCCGCCGTTGGGCGCATGTAGTCCCAGAGGTCCGATGCGTTTGGCCTGCGTCTGGTATCAGTTCTCGCATGTGTTCTGCGTTCCAGGGGGTCGGTGCCAGCTTTGCTGCGGCCCTACTTGGCGCCGTGCGATGTTAGAACCCCTGTGTGGTTTCAATAGCGGTCTCCCGCGTGGGGCCGTAGTTCGCGCGTGGTTGGCTTTCGTTTGTCTTCGGGGTTCTCGTGGCTTCGGCTCCCAGTAACTTTCGGGCGGCGTCTATCCTGCCGCATATAGGAGTGCCATCACCGTTCTGCCCCCCCCCCCCCCCCAGGGGCCCAGGGCCCCCTGAGGGGGCCAAGGGGGGCACGGCCCATGATGGGCCCATGTAGGCAAGGCCCCGAAGGGGGCCCCCGATGAGTTCAGGGGCCGTCGGGGGCGCCTTCCCCAGAGGCCAAGACTCTCGGCGCCCCCCCCGCGAGCACGGCCTCCAAGAAGCACCCGTTGTACGGGCGGAAGTTTCCGAAGAAGTACCCTACTGCTGACAATGATCTTCCACAATCGGAAGCGAACGCCTTCCTGCCGCCCGACAGCCACGTGTGGCGGAGCAACACGCGGGGCGGGTGGCACTTCCAGGTCATGGACTACACCCGCAACCACGAGAACTGGTCGGACCACGGCGGCGACTCGTTCGCGGCCCTGAAGGCGGCGATGCGCCGCGCCTGGATCCAGTGGCTGGCGCACCACGAGTTGCCCCGCACTGCGTGCCCAATCTCTGGCCTTTTCGACGGCGCTTGAACCCAAGGGGGACGGGGGGCAGGATTGGGGACACATTAAGGGGAGAAGCTGTTCTTGGACCGTTCAGGCGCCAGGCTGGAGGTGGCTAGGGCGGGCGTAACCCTGGTCATCGCAGCCGCCACCAGCGCCAGCGGCACGACATTTTTTTTTCCCAGCTTGTGCTGGGTTAATATCCCCCCCCCCGACTGGGGGGCTTCTTCTCTGATACCTGATTTGCCCTCCGCGTGCAGCGTCAGAAAACAGATGTCGGGTGCATCCGTCGCTAGATATGGCGGAGCGGGTTTCCATATGGTGCTCCGCTCGCGCCTCGGTGTGGTTTTGGTGAGAGCTCGATCGGTTGCCGCGGCGCGTGGCCCTCCATTGCCCATCGCGCCCTGGGCGGGCTCGATGTTGTTCATTCTCGCCAGCTCGTCCTGAAACGACCCCCGAGGCGGGCGGCCTGTCATGGGAGTCGGGCAGTGCTTTGTATACTGAAGCGGAGGGGCCAACTGCCTTCGCGGCGGTCTCTGGCACGGAAGGCATAGGTGGAGGGCCACAGGAGATAGGGGTGCTGATGATGACGAGTTGGGTGTGACGACGTGGCGGTCCACGCGGGTGAGGAGGAGGCTGAGGGGGGTGGGGGGCGTGCCGTCCAGGCCCAGATCGCGGAGGTCGGGGGCTCGGGGGAGTTGTAATTACCACGCCGACGGGGAAGCTAGGGCGAGTGTTGATGAACCGTTTCAGGCTACCTCCGACCCCCGCCACGGGACTGCGGGGATTTAGATCCCCCGCCAGCGGCGCGACATTCTCCGTGCCAGTTCCTGCGCCCACCCATCCACCCCTGGCCCGTAAGCATTTAGGCTGGAGGCTGAGACTTCGATCAGCCAGCAGATATGTTTTCTTCCAAGGGCTCTCTCGTAGAGTACAAGAGCTCCATGAGCGTCCAGGACCACGGGGGAGTCGCCTGGTAAACCCACCGCTCTTGGATCTATCAGGCGTTGCCCGTTTGATCTCAGGGGCGCCGTCCCCGCGGAGGGGGCGTGGCGGGGCGGCGAGGGGGTGGGGGGAATGAGCGGAGGAGGAGGGATCAGGGGCGGGGGGTGAGGGAGGATGGAGCGGTTGGGGGGATGCGGGAGGAGGGGGCGGTGGAGGGCGGGTGGTAGGATGGAGGAGGGTGGATGGGGGGTGTGACGGGGCGGGCTATGAGGACAACGGGGGGTGCTGAGGCTGTGTAGTCGGGGGAGGCAGGAGTTGGTGGTGAGGAGGGTTGGCGGCATGATGGAGGATGGTGGTTGGGATGAGGAGCAGCGGCATTCGCCCTTGCCTCCCGTGAGGAGCTCGAGGACGCGTGCCTTCTCTCGGTTGCCTCGCCCACCGACTTTGGCTCGATCGTGGTGCGCGGGCCTCATTGGACTCGCGATGATCTGGACGGCGGCTCTGGCGCGAAGGGTGAGATCCAGGTCCCGACCAGGGATGTGCTGCACCAGTGGCTGTACACGGTCTTGTGCGGCACCGCGGGCGGGCGCAAGTGCGACAGGGGCTTCTACTACGGCGGCTGGTGGATCGACCGCAGCTGCCACGCGGTCTTCTCGCAGTACGACAACGAGGGTGCCTTCTTCCGCTGCGGGGACGAGGGGAAGTGGGACTTGGCGAAGATCTCCAACATGCGCACGATGTTGGACAGGGATCGGATCGTATCAGTGATGAACGTGCGCAACGACATCCACAGCATCTTGAACGACCATGACGGCGTCCACAGCTTCAAGCGCGTCTTCCAGTGCGGTCAGGGCCCCAGCGATGCCATGATCCAGATGCTCAAGGAGCAGGTCCAGGAGTGGGTGAACGGCAGCATCGACACCATCATGAAGGAGCACACCGACGCCGTCATCCAGAAGGGCCCGAGCTCGATCAGCAGTCTCGGCATCGACCCCGAGCAGGCGCCGCGGGGGACATTGATAATGAGGAGGAGGAGGGGGATGCGTGGGGGAGGAGGGGTGAGGAATGATGAGGAGGGAGGTGGGAGGATGACGGAGGACGGAGGCTCGAGCATGAGCGTTGATGGAGGGGGGATGGAGGACAAGGCGGGAAGTGATATGCGCGGGGGGAGGGGGGCGAGGAGGGATGAGGGGGGGCGGAAGAGCGAGGGGCGATGAGGGAGGGCGGATGAGGCAGGACGGAGGAGGGGCAGGGCGCGGCGGGAGGGCGGAGGTGGAGTCTTGGAGGCGCCCCGAGGCCGCGTTGGTATGTTTGGGTGTCTTGGGGGGGCAGTCCCTGGGGTGCCACCTCGCCCGTCCTCCAGCGTCGCCCCTCCCTCCTCCTTCCTGCTTCATTCGTTCTCCCTTCTCGCTCCTCGCTCGTGTATCTACCCTCGCTCCCCCTCGGCCCTCCCCCCGTCTCCCCTCCCGCCTCCTCGCCCCGCCCCCCTTCCCTCGTCGCTCGCCCTCGAGCCTCCGCCCTCGCCCGCGCCCAGGGCCTCGAGGGCTCGCAGCACGAGCCGTGCAAGAAGCGCACGCTGAACCGCGAGAACAGCGCCGTCAGCACCAGCAGCAAGACTAGCAAGACGGGCAAGACTGTGAGGCGCTGAGGCGGCGGCGACGGCTACAACGTCGTCGACGACGACGGCGGCGGCGGCGGCGGAGACGGCGACGACGACAGCGACGACGACGACGACGACGACGACGACGACGACGGCAACGGCGGCGGCGGCGGCGACGGCGGAGACGGCGACGACGACGTCGACGACGGCGGCGACGGCGACGGCCACGGCGACGACGACGACGGCGCCGACGACGGCACTGCACGGCAGCGCTCTCGGGGCGCGGCCTCGCCACGGCGCTCGCGCGGGCCCGACCCCACGGTGCGTGCCGCTGTGCGCGGCGCCCGTCGAGTCGATCATCTGCGTCGTCGTCGTCGTCGCCGCCGCCGCCGTCATCGTCGTCGTTAATGTCGTCGTCGTGGTCGTCGTCGTCGTCGTCGTCGTCGTCGTCGTCGTCGTCGTCGTCGCCGCCGTCGTCGTCGTCGTCGTCGTCGTCGTCGTCGGCGGCGTCGTGGCCCCTCACATGGCGAGCGAGCCGCCCGCCTCCCGTCGTCGTCGTCGTCGTCGTCGTCGTCGTCGTCTTCGTCGTCGCCGCCGCCGCCCTCGCCGCCGTCGTCGTCGTCGTCGTACGTCGTCGCCGTCTAGGCCCGCCGACTCCCCTCCTCCCTCCCCCATCCCTCCCCCTCCCTCGTACTCCCTCCTCCCCCTTCCCCCCTCCATCCCCCACCCTCCGTCGGCCCCCTCCCCCCGCCCTCCTCCCCCCTTCCTCCCTCCCCCCCTCCTGGCCACCCTCATTCATCCTGTTTCCTCAATCCTCCCTCCTGCTCCTCCTTCCGTCCTCGTCCCCCCTCCTCCGCCCCCCCCCCCCTCCTCCTCTTCCTCATCCTCCTCCCCCCTCCTCCTCCCTCCTGAATCGCACCCCCCCTCCTCCTCCCTCCTGAATCGCACCTCCCACCGCCCTCTCTGAAGTTGCATGTGCTCGGCGCGTGTACGCGCTCTGTTCCTGGACGCGCCTGGACGCGCTCTGCTCCGCTGCTGGGGTAAATTGCGCTGCACCGGTGCCCGCCGTTGCCGCGGCCGCTTGAGCTTAGGATCAGGTTTTGTGTTTTTTTGACGTGTGTTTCGGGTTGGTGCCCTCGTCGCCGCGCGCTGGGATCGGCTTGAAATGCTGGCGATATTGGCCGCCATATCGGGTTTGCGAGACCGAGGGTGAGGATGAGGAGATCTGGAGATGAGGAGTGAGGGTGATGATGAGGACCGAGGGTGATGATGAGGATGAGGACGATGATAATAGTGATGAGGACGAGGGCAAATGGGGCGGAGGATGATGACGGCGATGACGATTAGGATGAGTACGACGGCGACGGGGATGTCGATCAGCATGATGACGATATCGATGATGACGATCAGGGGTATGATGGTCATGATGAGGACGATGGCGGCCAGGGCGATGACGATCAGGGCGAGGACGGTCAGTGCGGGGTCAATGGCAGTCAGGATTATCGCGATGATTGCAATGATCACGACTTCGATCAGGAGAATGACGATGACGATCATCATGATAGGATGAGGGCAATGGCGGTGACGATGACGGGTGATGACGAGTAGGAGAGAGCCACCCTTTCCCCCTCCCAGGTTGACTCGTCCTCACAGTGTTTCCGACCCCCGCCCGTCCTCCCCCGAATCCAGTTCCCTCCCGTTATCCTCCCCCCCCCCTCCCTCCTCGCCTTCAGCCTCCCCTCGGTTCCGTTTTCCAGCCCTTGTTTTTTTTTCTCGGGGGGGCGCGCCCTGGGGCCCCCCCCCCAGGGCGGACTGGGACCGACACTGCGTCATGTAGCTATCAGTGGTCGTTGCCTGATGGCGGCGCTCGAGCCGGGCTGCTTCGCGCATGTGAGATACGACGACGCGGGGCCCGACGGCAAGCTGTGGCACGAGCGTCTCGTGCTGGCTTCGGTCACGTCCAGCCAGTAGAGCCCCTTTCTTTATTGCTTGGGCCATGACGGGCGTCATGGCCCCCGCTCCCCCCTCCCCCTATGACGTAACGCTCCCCCCCCCAGTGCGCTCCGGGCACTGCCGCCGTGCGCGTTGGGATCCGCGTAGGTGTCCGCATCGGGTCCGCAGGCGTCGTCGTCGTCGTCGTCGTCGTCCGTCGTCGTCGTCGCTCGTGGTTCGTCGCTCGTCGCTCATCGTCGTCGTGCGCGCAGACGCGGCTGGGGCCTGTTTTTAAGTCCGGGCCGATGACGGCAATCATCTGGGGGGGGGGGGCGATGACGTCACATTTCGCGGCGGCGGCGTTTGGGAATGCTTAGGAATGACGGAGGACGGGTAGCACGAACATGTACGTGGCGATATGCACCACAAACCCTGCGTACATCACAGTGCCCGCGTGCACCACAGCGCTTGTGTACACCACACCGCCGATGTACACCGCAGCAGCCGCGTGCAACACAGTCAGTTTGTGCCACCGTGCCTGCGGGCACAGCAGCTCCTGTGTACACCACAGCGCTTCCGTGCACCACATCAGCCGTGCGCAACACAGCACCAGTGTACACCACAATGCCTGCGCACATTGCAGTGCCTGTGTACGCCACGGCGCCTGTGTGCACCACATCAGCCGTGTGCAACACAGCACCATTGCTGTGTATTGAATTTCACAGGAAATTCTTGTGACAAAATGGAGCGCGTGTGGATTCCAGAGAAAACAATTGAAAATAAATCCTCATGGACAAAGGAGCGCCGCTGGAATCTACGAGTCCCCCCGAGTCCGCCCGCATCACCCTAAGTCCCACTTGTGTCGACCAGGAGGCTCCAGCTAAACTGGCCGTCCGAGAACCATGTGGACGATTCAATCGACCATTTTGCGGTGCACGTTGAGATGCGCACGTGCGTTGCAACGCCAAGCCGCACGACAGGGGGTAAAAAGGAGAAAAAAGAGGAGGAGGAAAAAGAGGAGGAGGAGGAGGAGGAGGAGGAGGAGGAGGAGGAAGAGGAGGAGGAGGAGGAGGAGGTGGAGGAGGAGGGATGAGGGAAAAACGTCGCATTCGATTATCAGAATTTTCATGGCGTGGTTTTTAGTTGTCCGCAGCAGATCCACACGTACATGCTCCTACCTGTCCTATGCACGCAGGCATTGTGGTGTACACCAGCGCTGCGTTGCACGCGGATGCTGTGGTGTAGACAGGCGCTGTGGCGTGCACAGGCGCTGCGGTGCACGCAAGCAGCGTGGTGTACACAGGCGTTGTGTTGCACATGGCTGCTGCGGTGTATGTACACCGGCGCTGTAGTGTTCCCAAGTATTGTGGTATACGCGGGCGGTGCGTTGCACACGGCTGTTGCGGTGAACGCAGGCGCTGTGGTGCACGCGCGGTGTGGTGCACGCGAGCGTTGTGGTGTACACAGGCGCAATGGGCAGATCGCCACCTACATGTTGCTCGCGTCGTCGTCGTCGCTCGTCGCTCGTCGCTCGTCGCGTCGTGCGCGCGGGCGCGGCTGTGGTGCCGGAGCCACACGGCGGGGGGGGGCGTCACGTCATACCCCCCCCCGCCCTCCCCCCCCCCCCTCCCATGACGCCCGTCTTCGCCGAACATAAAGAAACGCGCTCGTACATGGTTCTCTCGCCAGACTGCGACATGTGCATCGAGCAGGTCGACGCCGCGAGCATGGACCTCAGCGGCTTGACGTTCGGGGTCACGGGCGGCGCCTTGCCGTTGGGGTTCGCTTGGGGCCAGGTGTATCGCTTCGCCGTGGCCCCGACGCCAGCCGAGCGCGTGGCGCTGCTTGCGGGGGGCGCGTCGGCGGCTGTCGTTGATCGGCAGGCGCGCGGGCTGGCTTAGCCCGCTGGCGCGGCCGCGGCTGGCGGGGTCGGGGGTATCGCTCCCGCAGTGGTGCCTTTGGCCCTCCCAGCGCCGCTAGCTGTGCTGGTGGCCAGGGCGCCGCCGCCGCCCCCGCCCGCGCCTCGGCTCGGGGGGGCGGGCGGCACGTGGGTGCTCGACGTCCCCAGGAAGGGCCACACCGTCGGTCAGGAGGTGGCGCTGCCTGTAGCTGCGCTTGACGTCGGGGGGCGCTCGGTGGTGACGGTCGACGGCGAGTTCTGCGCGGTGACAAAGCTCGAGACGGGCACGGTCGTGGAACGCCAGGCGCGCGACCGGCGGGGGCTCCTCCAGCGGGGCGAGCAGCGATTGCTGTCCCGCGCTCGGGCCGAGGAGGTCCCTCCCTTCATGGGCGACGCCCGCCTGCTCGTTCGCGATGCCAAGGTGCCCATCCGCCTGCGCGGTCCTGCCACGGTGGGCGACGCGGTCGCTGGGCTGCTGGCGCGGGCGCTGGGCGGCACCCAGGCTTCCCACGAGCGCTGGCTGGTCGAGTCGAGGGTCAGCCCTGGCTCGCGCTCGGCGCACGAGCATCGCGTGATCTTGAAGGCGCTCGAGCTGGCCGTCGGCGCCGACGGGCTCAACGGCTCAACGTCGCCGACCTCGCCGCCATGGAGTGCGTGAACCGCCGCCGCCAGCCGCTGGTGGAGGCTCACGTCGAGGGCCCAGAGAGGGCGGACATCGATGGGGGCCCACCACCCTCCGGGGACGTGGCGTCGGAGTCCTGCCGCGAGGCGGCCGTCGAGTCGACAGGGAGCGCCGCGAGTCCAAGGAGGCGAAGGCCAATGCTGCCCCCAAGAGGGCCAAGGACAAGGTCTGATCCACGCGGGCCGAGGCGGTGGGGCCCCCGCCCCTCCCGGCGCAGCCGCCTCGCACGCGCCCAGGCGCCAGGCGCCGATGCTCGGCGCGGGCCGCCCTCCCCAGGGCGCCGCTGGCTGGCCCGATGCCCCGCGAACTTGTCGGGGCGAAGCTGCGCTCTTGCCCTTGCCGCCCGTAGGGGTGGATGCCCAGATCTGGACAGTGCCGCAGATGCTTCCGCGAGGCTGCCGCGACGGACGCCAGCTACTGCATCGGTGCCCTGGGCGCGCTCTACAGGTGCGAGCGCGAGCATGAGGGCGCGGTGTACCCTGGCGCAGGATGCCGCGCGGCGGGGGGTCGTCCGCGCGTCGCGGGAGTCTCGGCACGATATAAGTTCACGGCTCTCCGGGCCGCCCCGTGAAGTTGCGCGTCGGCTTCGGGCAACGTCTCCGACTACTTTGGCGCAGATTTTCTTGCGCGGCCGCACGTTCCAGCTCTTCTTTCTTTGCTTCCTCCAGGGCGGTCGTCTTCTCCTCGGTTTTGGATAGTGATGCTGCTTGGTGCCTGGCTGACTACGACGCGTCCCAGATGTCGGACGAAGACGTTCACTTCTACCGTTGGGCCGACGGTCCTGGGCGACCTCTCTTCGATGACGCGCCGCGCTCCGCCCGGGCCGCCTGCGCGGCCTTTCTGAGGTGCTTGCAAGACGTCGTCATCATGGTGCCTCTCTCGTCGGTGCTTGAGACGGCGGCCCCCTTCTTTGTCGGTGAGGAGAGCGGGGGTCTGCGTACGGCATTGGACTGCCGGCTGGTCCACAAGCGCTTTCAGCGCGCTTCGTGCGCCGAAATCGCGACGGCCGAGCCCCTTGCCCACGCGCGCCAAGGCCGAGGGCGCCCTCTACATCGCGAGCGCGGACGCGGAGCGCTGTCTCTACCGGCGCGGCGGCCTCGGCGACCTCAGCCAGCTCTTCGGCTTGCCCAAGTTCGCGGGCGTAGAGGCGGCCGCCTTGGGCAGGGCCCACTTCTCAGGCGAATCTTGCATCGCGGAGTCGTCGAAGGTCTGCCCTGCGCTCGCGGCGCGGCCGATGGGGCGGGTCTGGGACTTCTGGTTCGTCCAGCGCGTGCACCTGGAGATGGCGAGACGGGCGGGCGCGCCGCCGCCCCGCACCGCGGCGGGGAACTGGCCGATGCCCCTGCTGGAGCCCGGGGCCGCTGACCAGCCGCGCTCGAACAACGTCAACATGTTAGCTTTCAACGGCGTCGAGGTCGGCAGGATGACGAGCGCTGTCCTCGGCCAGTTCGAGGCGAAAGGTTTCGAGATCCACAAGATCTCCGACGTCTCCGCGGCCGCGACGGCGTTGGGCGGCACCGACGTGAGCGGCTGCCCACCCGTGGCTCAGCGCACTGGGGCCAAGCTCGCCTCGCCGCGCCGAGCGCTGATTTGGCTGGCCGTGGGCCCGGTGGTGAGCGAGCGCCAGGTTGAGGTCATCGCGGGTCACATCGCGGCGGCGCGCATGGCGCGCCGCCCCGCTCTCGCCGTCCTGAGAGCCATCTATAACTTCGTCAAGGGCAGGCACGACTGGCCACGCCGTCTGCGGCCGTCGCGCCGCTGCGAGGGTTGGGTCATGGGAGGCATCTCCGTGCTGACGAGCACCGACCTCTCACCGCGCCCACGGTCTGACGTCGTCGTCGCCGCCGACGCCTCAACCACCGGCATCGGGGTCGTGGAGGCGCGCGGCCAGGGGGCGGAGATCGCTGCGGCCGGCCGCTGGCGCGAGCGATGGCGCTTCCGCGAGCGATGGCCGAGCGGGCGCCGCGTCGGCGCGCCCTTGACGGCCTCGACGACATCCCATGCCCTCGCGCCGCCTGGGGGGATCCGTCTCAAGACTCGAGCGTCAGATGCGATGTGGGAGATGCACTCGGGTTTCCCAGGCGTGGGCCAGGAGTTACTGCGTCTTGATTGTCACGCCGTCTTCGCGGGGTGCCTTACTTCCACGGCGTCGAGGAGTCGACGACTTCGGGGCGTGCTGCTCGATCTAGCGTGGCCGCGCTACCCCCCGTGGGCTCTTCCAGATATGTCGTTGATCCGCTACGCTGCATCTTGGCTTGAACATTGGGGCGAGGCCCCGTTGGGTTCCCGCGGAGGTCAACGCTGCCGACGCCCCATCGCGTCGCGTCTCTGCGAACGTGGACACCGAGCCCGTTCGCAAATCCATGCTGGGGCCCCCGAGCGCGGCTGGCGAGGCCACTTCGACTGCGCCGCCAGCGACGCCACGGGCCGCGCCGGCGCGGGCCGCGGCGCAGCACCAGCCCGAGGGCGCCCCTCGGCCCAGGCCAGCTGCCCGGCCGCCGCGCCGCCGGCACGGCGCCGGCCGGCTTTCTCGCGGGCTCCGCGCGCCGAGCGGCGGCTGCGCGAGGTGCTGGACGGGCGCGCGAGGAGGCTGCCGTTAGCTCCGACGCGAGGGCCAAGAGCGAGGAGCACTTCGCCACGTTCTCCGAGTTCTGCCCGCCCGACCCCGTGCCCGACAACATCGAGATGCTGCTGGTCAAGCTGCTCGATAAGCCAGGCGCGCTGATGCAGAGCAACTGCCCGAAGCGCGAAGGGGGCTGCGAGGCGACGGCGGCGAGGGAGGCGCCGCCCTTATCGGCCGCGGGCGTGGTGGCCAGGGGCCGGCGCCGCGCGGCGCTGCAGATAGTCGCGCAGCATTTCGCGCATCTGCGCCCCAGGACGATGTGACATCTCCAGGTGAAGGAGCTCATCCCGCCGCTGCGCGACGCTGCATGGTCCTTCGGGGCGCCGGGGGCCATTGCTGGCTCCGACGCGCGACGACCCTTCGCCGCCGACGGCGACGGGGGCCAGGGCTCGGGCGCTCACCGAGACAGGCGCGTCCGACGAGTCGATCGACCTGGACACCCCGACCTTGCTCGGGCCCGCGCCGGGGGCCCGCGTCCGCGGCGGGCGGCCCGGCAACTTCGTCTTCGGGACGGCGGCGGCCCAGGTCATGGCCACGTTCCGCAACCTCGGCGCGAGCCCCGAGTTGCGCGGCCAAGTGCTACGCCTGCTCAGGCACGGGGGCGCCGGCGACGACGCGCTGTCGGAAGGGCGCCCCTTGCCCGAGGTGAAGACGCGCGCGCGCTGGATACAGGACGCGTCGGTCAGGCGTTACGCCGAGCCGGGGATGGCGCAGCAGCTCCCGGGCGCTCTGGCGCGTGTGGCCCGCGAGCACCGCGACCGCCAGTGGGGCGCCCATCGAGTGGGCCTTGCCGGGGGCGGCATCGCCGACGCCCCCTCCGCGTCGGCGGGGGCGCGGCGGGTCGAGCTGCTCTGGGCCTGGGGCGAGTGAGGGGGCCAGCTGCGCGGTGCCGAAGCGCGTCTGCTCGCCCCAGCTTGTCAACGGCCGAGCGCGGCAGGCGCTCGAGGCGTGGCCCGAGCTGCCGCCCGCGTAGGCGTCGTGGCCTGGAGTTGAGGGCTGATGGGTTCGCCTCTGCAGGACGCCTTTTACCCTGTTGCGCGGTCTCCTAGATGCGGGCCCTCGCTAGACACGGGCCCCTACGTCTCGTTTTCCTTACTCTTGCTTGTACCAGTTGGTCGCGGCCTCGCCAGGGACCTAAAGTTTGGACTCGTCCTGGATGGCCTGGGACAGTACGCGATGCCAGACGCATCTTCGGGCTCCTTGATCTCAGCCCTAATGATTGGGTTCAGATCTCTCTCGGCAGCGCCCGGGCTGCCTGGGCCGAGCGTCTTTTCGAGGCTGTCGCTCGGGCTGGCATCCCGATCTTGCTCGAAAATCCTGCCTCTTCCACGCTTTGGTCCCATCCCCTTTTTGTCCAGCTCTAAGGAAGTACTCGCATATTACCATTGACCATTGTGCTTCTGGCTCGCGTTTTCGGAAGCGCACTGGGCTGCTCCATGCCAATGTCGAGCTTTCTGACGTCGCCACTCGCCAGTTCACATGTAAATGTGGTTGTTCCTCTTCGGGATTGCCTCACCAGATTGCCGAAGGCCGCGATCAGAACGGTAACCTTCAGTCCGCGCTGGCCGCTGGGTATCCTTCCGGTTTCTGTGATGACATAGTTTGGTTGTGTAACTCCAAATTCAAACGCCCACCCCGACCCTCCCGAATTGTTCATTGGTTCCCCCTTCAAGCCCAGACAAGGTCGCCGTCTGCTCCGGAAACGACATCCCATCCTGTGAAGCATCCTCTATGTCCTGTATTAAAGGTTGGTGGTGTAATACTCACAGCGCGCATGTTTGAGCACCAGTGTGATTTTCGCCGGCGTTGGGCCCCGAATATTTTCCGCCGGCCCTCGCGAGATGGTGGCTTAATTTTCGCTGGCCCCTATGAATACATATCGTTCGCAAAATTGGCGGTGATTGGGATGTGCAGCAGACAGATGTTCGTCAATTATGCAGCAGCCGCGCTCGCTCATTGCACGTATCCCGCGTTTGTTCACATCCGTTTGCCTGGATAACCGCCATACACGATCATCGTCATGATCGCGTGACCGTCCTCACCATTAACATCGTCATCTCCACCATCACTGTATACATATTTTTTTATATTCACCACTATCACTGGCGACCCTGGAATGGTGCATAATGTTGGCCGGCACTTGGGTGACCTTTTTTCGCCGGCGTGAAGATTAGGCCCTGGGATAATTTTCGCCTGCGTGGCACCACCCACGACGTTTGCCCCCCCACGTTTCATGGGCAGTGTTTACGCGATAGTGCTGTGAGGAAGGTGATGGGTGTGGCCAGGGACGTTGTGCTGCACTGCGTCCTCTTCCGTTTTGGCTTTCAGACCACGATGGCCCGCCCGAGGCCCCCGAGGTCTCTCCAGGTAGCCAGGTTGCCGAAGACGGCTGTAAGTCCGAAGGGCCAAAAGTATTCGTTCCAGACGCTCTACGGTGTCATTGTTGCCTCTAGCCGTTTCCGCTCATCATCTTTGTCCAGGTGCCATGCGCGGCCAGCTCGTCGGCGTCGGCATCGATAGAATATAGGGCGAGAGTGTCGGAAGAAAAAGGGGTCGTCTTCGCAGACATCGGCGCGTAATTTACCTGCGTACGAAGTCGCGCGTACGCGATTTCGTTTCTAAAGTAGCGTGCCGCATTGGCGGCCCGCGTAAGCCAGCGCGTAAGGTTGCCATGCCATCTCGCGGAAGAACCGTGTCTTTTCGTCGTTCATGTGTGTTTGCCTTGTTCGGTTCCGCCGATAGCGCGCAGCTTGTATCGGCCTTGGCAACACTGCCTGCGTCGCAGTGAAGTGCTTCGGTGGACAAGCACATACTAGCGCCGAGTCCAATTCTGCACCTTGTGCCAGATCAGGCTTGAGCTCGCCAGGTGCGCCGAGGGAGGTCGCAGAGGCGGCCCCCATCGTGCCCACGGTAGTGCCGGCCAGCAGGAGACCAGCCGCATCGTGGGCAGACGTTCCGTGGTGTCTCGGCCGCCGCGTGCCGAAGCCGCAGGAACCGCGTCAAGCGATTGGCGCTTGCGAAAACGTCGTGCCGAGGAGCCTCCAGCCGCGCCTCGTCCCCCGCCCCACGAAGGCCGTCCTGGCGCCGCCGATGCTCAGCCCGGCCCCGTCCGCGCCCAGTGCCCCGGCCGCCACGCCTCAAGCGGCTGCAGGCGCAGGGGAGGGGGGCGGGGATCGTCGGCGCCGCCCGAACATACTATGTACTAGGTGTGCGTCGGCCCCAAAAGTGCGACGCGCACACCAAGGAATCTCGTACTGTATGCTCCGTGACGGGCGCTCTCCGGCCATACCTCTCGGGGAACGATATACGATGAGATGTTTATATTATATGTTCGGTTCGGACGCACGCCTCCGAGGAGGACACATTGTATTAGTATGTCCTGTTGCGCCCCAGATCGATACAATCGAAATGCGCACGGAAAGACTGGGTCGAAGACCGACGTCAATCCCTGTCCTCTTTGAATTGGGTTCGTTGTCGGCGTCGCTGCGGACGTTGTCCACTTGAGACGGAAGGCCGCCTGTCCAACAGCGGCCGTTGTCGGTGTTGGACAGCGGCCGATGTCGTTTAGGCATCGTACGTTTACCCGTGCACCCCATTCGGGCGTCCAGGGAGGAGTCTGGTCGGACGAAAGGGCGTCGGCGCCGCGCAAGAGTGGCCTCTGATGCGTGGCGTTCGGCGGGCGCGGCGCGGCCGAGCACAAGGCAAGGGCCACGCGTCGCCGCTAAACCGCTGAACCAAACGCTGTGGGGGAGTGGTGAAAAACACAAACGGTCGGCCAGCCGCGCCCAGATACACGGTTTTTGCTCATGGTAACCAAGGGCTGCCCGCCGATGGCGCGAAGTTATCTCGCGCATTCGCGCTTTTTCGCGGGGTCCTCTCGTTTCTTCTCTTTCTTTCGTTCGTTTCTTTCCCTTCGTTTCCTCCTTTCTTTCCTCCTTCTTTCTTCCTTCTTTCCCCTCTTTTCTTTCCTTTCTTCCTTCCTTCCTCTTCTTTTCTTTCTTTTCTCTTTCTCCTCCCCCTCCTCCTCGTCCTCCTTTTGTCCCTTTGGGGGGGCGGCGCGAGAGCGCGAAGTTATTCGCGCTTCGCGCTTCGCGGAGCGCGAGAGCGCGAAGTTGGGAGCCCTGGGTCACTCTGCAGCTGGTGTCGGCCGCGCCGCAAGGGCGCCTTCCTCGACACACAACAGTCTCGCTCTGTAAGGATGAGTGGGGCTTTCCAAGGCTACCCCTGCGTCCTTGCCCCTTCGGTCCCGCCTCAGCGACTTCCACTGGCCAGCCTCGCTCGAAGCACGCTGACATGGCCCTCCAAGGCCCTTGCGTCCTTACCGCACGTCCTTACTCCAGAGGTTGACCAGATTCATGGGCGCCTCCAGCGCCGGGAGCCTCGCCGGGGAAACCAGCTATGGCGTGAGCTGATTCTTTGCTAACCCCCCCCTTAGCTATTCGCCCCTTGTCGCCCCACGGGAGAGGGGGGGGGACTATGAGCAGGGAGGAGGAGGAGGAGGAGGAGGAGGAGGAGGAGGAGGAGGAGGAAAGGGAAGGTGAGCTTTTTGCTCCCCCCTCGGGTAACGCTAACAGTCGCACTAGGAATGGGTGTGGCCTGGACCCCCCCCCTGCATGCTGTGGTGCACACAGGCGATGGATGCGCTTGTGGCGCGGACGCACCCTGGCGGGTGCACGCCACGGCCGCCGCTACCGTTTCCCTCCCGCCTGAACATCCACTCCTCCCCCGGGTAACGACCGTTACCAGACAGGCAGACAGACAGAACCGTGCCTGGGACGGCACATCGGTTGCAGTGCGCGGCTGCTGCACGCACTTCCGCCGGCAGAAGGCAGTCGCCTGGCTCGCAGCGGCGTGGTCTGAAGCAGCCTGGAAGAAAAAGACACATACGACAGTATGTAACCTGACATGTTCTCGGCCAGAGGGGAGGAGGGGGAGGGGCAGGAGGGGGAGGGGCGAGGAGTGGGAGGGGAGAGAAAGTGATCCTCAGAATTTGTCTGCGAGGCAATCGTTGCCGCAGTGCCCTTGGTGTCAATGATATGCGTACTTGTACACGGCCTTCCGCCATGCTTCGTCATGGAGAGCTGATAGCTGATTGTCTGTGGACCTGCTTAATCGTTTGCGATTGCGCTTGCATGATTCTGGCCCACTGTAGTCTCGGGCGGCCTCTCCCTCGTCGGCCATAATCTGCAACATCAGAGTTTCTTTTCTGATATACATATGAATGTGGTAAAGTTGTGTCAGATGCCGATGCCAGATTGTCAACATACACCAGCTGATTATACAGAACACGTAAACTTATCTTGCGCTGGCGCGACATGTTCCGCACCGCCTCGTTGCTGACCCGGGAGATCATCGAATGCGGGACGCCAGATCTTTTGCGCAGACGATGCGCTTGGAAAGCGTTGATCTTGTCCCTGTCCGTCTGGCGCAAGCACAGTGCCTCCAGACTGTGTGTTAATTGAGTCACCACGCGTGCGCTGAACAGATACAGGTTCCACTGCCTCGTGATGCTGGCGTGCTTCCATACGGTCTTCCAAGACTCGAATGCCCCGCGTGCTTCCCCGACCCTCCGAGCGACCGAGGCTCCCGTGTCTTCATCTTCCCGTAGGAGGCCTCCGAGGTACACCGCCGAACTCACGATCTTCACGGGCGCTCCTTGCGGCGTGAAGGCGTCGCTGGTGTGCCGGATCTGCATGTGCACCGTTTTCCCCCAACGGGGGGCTCCAGGCCGTACACTTGAGCTCGCATGATTCGCCGGTCTAGAGAGTATTGTAAACGCTGGATGTCGTTGGAGAGCAAGGCCGTGTCATCTGCATACGCAACGTCGGCGCACTGCGTTCCCGCGGGGGGGTCGCCGAACTTCTCAAGCACATCCTTTCTTACGTCGATCATCAGAACGCTCAGCATGATTATCAATAGAACGGACATAGAGTGCATCCCTGTGCGATTCCCGATCCTTGGCCGTGGATTCTGTTTTGGCCATCCGTGTCTTTGGCTTCGAAGGTCCTCCCGTCGTATATTGCGCTGATCATGTCGATGTAGGAGTCTGGGATTCCAAAGCAGGCCAACGAGAGCGGAGTGGTCCACCTAAGCCTTGTCGAACGCTTTTGACCAGTCCAGAATCACAACCACTGCAGATGCCTTGCCATCCTTGGAGGCCCACGTGTTCTCGATCAACCTGTGCAGGATACAGACGGCGTCCCTGGTACCGTGCTTGCTCCGACATCCAGACTAGCTGGGTCTGAGTCGGTCCTCCACGCCGCCGTCTGCGAGCCTGTTGAAGAGCAGAGACGCCAACACTTTATATCCGACAAGAAGCAACGAAATTGGTCGGAAATTCGTCGGCATGGACTCGTCCCCTTTCTTGAAGATGGCGGTGATTCGGCTGTACCGCCACTCCTGTGACACCTTGCCAACAGATGTTCAAGAGGCCTAGCAGGATGTTGCATGCTTCTGCGCTCTTGCGCAACACCTTCCAAAAGTCTGGAGGGATGTCGTCGGGCCTGGCGGCCGTACCCGACTTCAGTTTGCGCAATACTTGTTCCAGCTTTGTTCCGGAAAACTCCTCGAGTGGAAGTTGCAGCAGATTGTTTGGTCGTCGCCCGTTTTGCAGATGGTGACCAACAGGAGGCTCCGACCACTGGACCTCGGAGAAATAGGTAGCCAAAGTCTCGGCTCGTTGGTTGTTTTCCACAAGGTCTCCGTCTCGATTTTGGGTCCTGCCTTGGGATCTGCGCCCCCTCTTCTTCGACGGTCTGAGGCCTTCCCAGTTTTCGTTGGTCACGACGTCGCCCAGCCAAGCCGCTCTGTCGCGTTTGCCTCGGCAGCTCCTCCTCCAGATTGCGTTGGCGCTCAGTCCTGGCCTGCACCCGAAGCTCGACGAGATCCAAGGTGCCTCGCCGGATCCACCGCCTCGTCGCCTCGACCCGTCTCGCGTCGAGAGAGGCTTCGGCGGCTTGCTCCATGCAGGTTGCACCGCGCCCCGCATGCTGGCCCAAGTATGCAGGCGGCGCCATAGACGTTACCAGGGAAAGGAACAAGCGGTCACAAGAGGGAGAGAGAGAGTCTAGGTTTCCCAAAGGGGGTCCGAGCAGATGGGATCGGAGGATCACGCCGCATCGGCGATGCGGTTCGAGCCCGATTCTGGGCCGACGTGGCTGATACGTCGCCGACGTCGCCGATGCATCGACGATGCGGCGCGATCCTCCGACCCCATCTACTGCGACCCCATCTGGGAGGCCTCTCTCTCCCCGAGAGAGAGAGAGATATATATATATATAAAAAAAACAAACAAAAAAACAAAAGAGACAAATTGACTACGGAAGGAGATGGAGTTTACCAGCTTCGAGCTCGCCCCGATCCGAAAGATTGACAACAGTAGAGCGATAACAATATTTGGGAATTTGCCCTCAGAGACGGAGGGAATCCTTGAGATCGGCGTCGAGAAAACGTGATGCAGATCATGCGGATAGGGACATGTTTCAGGCTAAGGGACGGCGTCGAGGACGAAGGTACTTTGGGCCAGGAGAAGGAACGGATTGGAATTTGATGGGGGCATGTCTACAGGATACGGGATGCAGTTATTGGGTTCGATGGGGGAGTCATTGAACATGTCCACGGCTTTCGGTGATCGAGGCACCCTGTCCGACATGATGTATTGCCGAACGCCAACACATATATCACGCACTTGGTTTGCGCGAGTGGTTGTGGCGGGATCGCCGGAGTGTGGAGAAGGATGGCGGGGAGGAGGACTGATGATGAAGACGGCGGCCAGAGGGGGAGGGGGACTGGGGAGGGGGAAGAGCAGGACGGGGAGGATTAGCGAGGAAGGGGGTCATTAACGAGGTCGAGCAAAGATACATTTGAAAGTCACGATCCTCGAACCTTGATCTTCGACGGGTGTTGGGGGAGCCAGGCCCCGACGTCGAGTCGTGTTTGTTCCGCAAAATTTGGCCCAGAAGTCTCAACCCTTTCCGGGGACCGGTGTTTCTTCCCCAGTCGTTTTTTAATGGTGCTTTCGAAGTTGGTAAACGTGTTCAGTCGTGACCTGTCTCACGTTGCCAGGGGTCTGGGGAGCAGCGGCAGTCCTGGCACGTCCCCATGGCAGCGGAGCACGGGATGGAACTGGCAGAAAGTCCTGGCCCGCGAGGGATAATGTGTGTTTCGTATGTATGCATTTGCAGATTCACACATACTGTTCATAGTTGTTGTTTGCTTGTTTCGTTGCTTCACTGTCTTTCTTTCTTTCTTTTGTTCTCTCTCTCTCTCTTTCCCTCCTCTCTCTCTCCCTTGCGATCGAGCTGGGATCGTGAGAGAGAGACAGAGAGGCACACATTGGGAAAGAGAGGGAGAGAGGGAGATTGACAAGGAGAGAGAGGGAGAGGGAGGGAGAGGAAGAGAGGGATAGAGAGAGAGGGAGACAGAGAGAGAGAGAGAGAGGGAGAGTCACGGCGGGGAGAGGGCACGCGAACCTCAAAGCATGCGGTGCCCAGACGCCTTCCTCGCCGCCGCCGCGGCGGGCCAGCGGGCCGGCGCGCAGCGCTGGCCGGGCAGGCCTTTGTGCACGGGGCCCAACGGCGGGGGAACGCCGTGGGACGGGCCTGGGGCGGGCATGGCGGATGAGGACCGAAGCGTTTTTGAAATATTCCCCCACTCTCTTGGCCTTGAGGAGCCACCATCCGCAAGCCCTGGCCCTTATTCGGGGGCGTCGGACTGGTGGCAGCTGTAGCGTCCCACATCTCTCTTGGTGTGATAATTTTCTTTCTGCCGGTGGATCCTTTGGTTGCGCTCGGAGGTTGGTGCTACAGGAAACGTGTTCCCCCACTCAAGTGGTCGGGTGCGCTCGATTATGAGAGAAAGCCGGCCCGCCAGCCCTGCATACCGAGAAAACAAGGCCCAATGAGTCTCTGACGGGTCCTGAAACGCTCGCCTCGCCAGCCCAGCATACCGCGGCCGCTGGGCCCAGAGAGTCTCCGAGTGTCCCTGAGATCGCCACGCCCCACCAGGCAGACGCCACGTTGTCCAGGCGCCACGACGTCAAGCCGTCCACAGACATCAAGGAAGATCAAGGACAGGGAGCATGGCCATACTACTCAGAGCACGCATTTGGGACACACCTCCAGAACATGCACCACTGACAGACATTCAAGGCACACGTCAGCAGCTTGCGCAAACGGCAGGCACCAGTGATATACATCCAGCACGTACACCAGCACCAGGAACACACCATCCACAAGCACCACAAACAGACATGAACCACAGACACCAACACATATACCCGTGACATGCCTCTATGGTAGGCACAAGTATCGGATTCACATACCACGCATCAAAGGCACACATCACGACCACTACCAAGCAGCAGCCAGGTTTTGAGCACGACCCGCCTTGCACCAGCGTAGGTGTTGGACATTTGTGGGTTGACGGTGCGCGGCGTATGGTCAGGGACATTTTCGCTTAGTTTTGACATCAGATGTTCGCCCGAGATGTTCTCGGAAGTATGGTCCTTGGAGCGCTGCGCACGAGGCGGTCCGGCGTATTTCGCTTGAGACATCCTCGAAACTTTGGGCTCCGAGGGGGAGCAGGGAGCAGGGAGGGGGGAGGGGGGGGGGTCCAGACCCACACGAACCGTTTGATTTTCCACTCCTCTCGTCGCATTTTGCCCTGGGAGGAGGGGTCCTGGCGCCCCTGGCCCGACGGAGGAGGCAAGTAGCTGGCGCCCAGGGCGCGAGCGCGATCCCGTGGGGTAAGTTCCGAGCGCTCCTCGGGGCGGAGGCCTGCGGGAGCAGGTCGTGGAGGTGCCTCGAGCGAGGGCGCGGCGAGGAGGGAGGGGTGCGGGATAAGGGGCAGGAGTCGGAGGGCACCAACTATACACCAACACCGATCCTGGCCCAGGATCACCCTGGGCCCAGGATCGGTGCATATGCCTTCTTGCGCAGGGCAGGAGGGCGTATACACCGATCCTGGGCCCAGGGTGATCCTGGCCAGGATCGGTGTTGGTGTATAGTTGGTGCCTTCCTAAGGAGGAGGGGAGGGGGACAGCGGAATAATGCAGGAGGGAGACGGAGCCAGGCCCCAGCTATTTGTGTGAGGGCATCCCTGGCGAGGATGCCTCCTGGAAGTTGGAAGCGGCATCGAGAGTGCGAAGGCGTCCCTGGTATGGCGGAGGAAACGGAGAAGAGGATGGACGAGGAGGAGAAGTGTTATGAGGATGATGCTGATGCTGTTGATGATGATGCTGATGATGATGCTGATGATGATGATGATGCTGCTGCTGATGATGATGATGATGTTGCTGCTGATGATGACGATGGCGATGGCGATGGCGATGACGATGGCGACGACGATGATGATGATGATGATGATGATGATGATGATGATGATGATGCTGATGATGATGATGATGCTGATGATGATGATGAGGATGAGGATATGATGATGATGCTGAACATGATGCTGATCATGATGATCATGATTATCATGATGATGCTGATGCGGATGCTGATGCTGCTACTGATGATGCTAATGAGGAGGAGGCGGAGGACGAGGAGGAGAAGGAGCACTGCCAATGGGAGGCAGACGAGGAAACACGTTGAGGAGTACGAGGATTACGTGGATGAGGACGGGGAGCACGGCGCAGGAGGAGGAACAAGACAAGGGGAGTGCGACGAGGAGGTAGAGGATGAGGAGGAATACGACCAGGAGGAGAAGGAGGATTCGTATTGGGAGGTGGGGCGAGGAGGAGTGAGATGAGGAAGTATAGGAGGAGAAGGAGAGGAAGGACCAGGAGGCCAGGATAAGGAGGAGGTCTTGGAGTAGGAGGAGGAGGTGGAGGAGGAGGAGGAGGAGGAGCTGGAGGAATAGAGGAGTGGGATGATGATGAGGAGGAGGTGTAGTGCTAGGGATGGGGCCGAGGGCGAGATGGAGCATGACGTGGATGCCGAGGAATAGGACGACGACGACGATGACGAACAGCTCGACGACGACGACGATGCCGAAGGCGCAGGCGGATCAGGAGCAGGAGGACGCGCGAACACTCTGAGGAGCCACCTTGGCTCAAGCGACTACCGTTCGGAGATGCTGGACTCAAGCTATACTATGGGTATCCCTTCCTTCGTATCCCTCCGTCCCCTTACTCTTTCTAGCTATCTTGCTGCCAACCGCGGTTTCCTCCAACGAGTAGTTTTGATTCGCGTTTGCATGGCCTCTTGGAGGTCTTCTGTCTGCTGTCTTCGTGCGCATGAGTGGGGGGTTATGAAGCCACTTGGGGCTCTCATGAGACCTATCGGGTGCCCTTCCAACTACTTAGGTTGGTTCTGTTTGCGAGGCCTGCCGCCGACGTCAAGGAGGCTCACAAACCCGCGGTTGGGCGTCCAGGACGTCCAGAGGCCCAGAGTTTGTTTGTTTGTTTGTTGCTGTTCTTGGGGGGGGAGGGGGGGGGGGGGGGGGGGGAGGGGGGGGGGTGGGAGGGGGTGGGGGGGGATGGGGGGGGGGGGGGGGGGGGGGGGGGGGGGGGGGGGGAGGGGGGGGGGGGAGGGGCGCTTTTCCGGATTGCCCCCACGATCGATATGTCATGGAGAAGAACATGGATTCTTCTTTGCGGCCATCTTTTGGGGTCCTCGTCGCCACGGCGGGATTCGTTTTGGAATCTTCGTCAGAGCGAGCGCAGCCTTGGCCTGAGAGGTCCGAGGTGTAGCGGTGTCAGTCAGAATGCGGGGGCCGAACGGTTATTCATTGTCTTTGGGTGCGTGGCTAAAGTGAGAATCCATGGTGTGGATTCTGTTTGTTGCGTCGTTGTTGCTGTTGTTGTTGTTGTGGTTGTTGTTGTTGTTGTTGTTGTGGTTGGTGCTGTTGTTGTTGTTGTTGGTGGTGGTGGTGGTGTTGTTTTTGTTGTTGGTGTTGAACTCTCATTTCTGAAGAATAAGTATTGCTGATCCCCCTCACCAGTAAATATGTTTTCTCAGTCAAAGAGTACCCACCGACGTTCGCACCTTGTTTTTTGACAGGGAAAGTCTTGGGTCTCAAACTGTGCCCCTGGCCCCATGGATTACAACAACGGCTCCCGCCTGAGACTGCCTCTTAAATTACTCAGGACCCC
>CAUYUJ010005593.1:55000-60199 GCA_963575745.1 Prorocentrum cordatum | reverse complement strand
TTCCTCCTCCTCCTCCTCCTCCTCCTCCTCCTCCCTCCTCTCCGTAGCCATTTTGGCTCAAGGCTGATGCTTCCGCGGGCTGAGCCCGCATTGGCAAGACTGGATACCGCTAGTCCGCGGCAGGCAAGGCCACTTGTGGCCTGGCGTTCCTTTTCCACATACTCCCACTTTCTCTCGGCATGGCTTGGCGTGGCAGTGCTCCCTGGCGTGGCGATGGCCGCCGCAACCAAGGAGGTGATGCGCCCAGAGGTGTATGGGTCTGGCAGGAGGACCTGGGCGCAGCCACCCCCAAGCCCAAGAACAAGAAGAAAAAGCAGAAGGACCTCTCCTACGGTGTCTGCAGCCTCTGCTCGCACTGGGAGTTCCTCTACCATGGCCACCGCGCATGCAGCAGGTGCGGTGGCCCTTACCTTCCGTCTGCTGCACATGATGGTGATGGGGTTGTTCCTAGTCCTGGAGGTGTCGCACCGGGTGCTGCTGCGGTGCCCATGCCACCTCACCCACTCCAAGAGCTTGAACGGTGGTCTGCTCACTACCCCGCTCTTGCTGGCGTCGCTCGTGAAGCAGCTGCGCCTCCGTCCCCGCCGCTACAGGAGTACACGGATGTGGAATTGGATCGTATGGCAGCTGCGGAACAGACTTCCCTCGCCAAGACCGTCGAGCAGGCCACGAAGGCCGAGCGCCTGGCGCACCAGGAGGTGCAGTGGCGGCTGGACAGGTTCAATAAGGCGAAGAAGCACATGGAGGAGGCACAGAGTTTACACTTGGAGGCTGAACATGAGCTTGAGCTGGCTCGAGCCACCACTCGTGAAGCTAATGAACGTAAGGCCTCCTTCGACGTACAGACTTTCAAGAATGGTAAGCGTGATGAAGTTGAGCAGCGCCGTCGTCAGCGTGCCGCCGAAGAGGCTCGTGCTGCCGCGGCTGCGCGCGCTGCTGCTGCGCCCCCCGCCGCTGGCGACATCGGTGCAGCACCCGCCACCGCCCCAGCGGGCGGTGCGGCCGCCTCTCGTGCCCCTGGCACTGGAGACGCGGCCGCCGCGGGAGCCTGTGCCCATGCCAGCGGCGGCGCGGAGGCGCAGCCCATGCAGGACCCACAGCCCATGGAGGAGGATGATGCAGGTGTTCCTTGGCTGCGTGGCCATGTTGTTGACTACATGTACGTTGAGGCCAACCTGCACACCTTCTCAGATGACGACCTCGAGAAGCTGGTTGCCCACTCGGCCATCGGCCTGGAGCAGTGGCAACAGTACCGTCTCCATCTGCAGCGGATGCGAGGCGTTGATGACGATAACCTATCCGACCTGGGCAGTGAAGTTGCCGACAATGACATGGAGCCCCAGGATCGCGACAAGTACCGCGACCTCAAGAGGCGAGCGGTGGAGCAAGGCTTGGACGTGCAGTCTGCCCAGGAGTATACCGACCTTCTCTCCAAGCGCATCATGGCGAAGGCGGGCAAGCGTGCCAGAGTGGTGTCCTCCGTCACGGCCGACATGTACCGCAACTTCTGTGTTGCCACGGCCAAGCAGATGGGGGTTCCACGTGCTGCTGCTGCCGTACCACCTGGGCAGCTCCCTGCTGCTGCTCCCGCTGCGAAAGGCGCTGGGCGTGCTGCCGCCTCTGACGCCCGCTCGCAGCAGCCTCTTTGACGAACTGTTGCCTTCGGCCCAGAGAGCCGGAGGCCCACGCTCGCTAGCGCCTTGCCAGTCGCCAGATGCGAGCACTCAGGTATTTTAAGTTTGTGAACATCACACAGTGGTCGAAGCTGACTCAGGACTTCTTGGCAACTAAGGTCGCTGAGGTGGATGGAGTGTTCATGGCGGAACATCACCTTGAAGGGTCGAACCTGTTTCGTGCCAAGAAGACCTGTCGACAGATGAAGTGGAATCCTCATTTCCAGAGTGCTTTACCGTCCCCAGGTGGAGGCACTCACGGAGGAGTTGGGGCTGCTGTACAGCCCAGATTGTGTATACGGAAGTTCCTGATTCAAGCTAAGGGTGCAGTCCAAGTTGGAGCAGGTAATTGTTGGTTCTTCCTTGAGATGCGTCTGAAGTCATGCACGGTTGCAGTAGGTGTGATCTACCTCATTCCTTCCATTGGAGTCTCTGGTGAGAATTCTTCTCGGCTTCGTGCGGTTGCTGAGTTTGTTCGTGGGCTGTCTATTCCGTGGTTCCTGATGGGGGACTACAATATGTCTGCTGATTTCCTGGAGGATTCGGGTATCTTGGAGCTGATGAACGCTAGGGCCCTGGTTCCCAAAAATGTTGAGTTCACGTGTTCGACTGGTGAGACTTTGATTGGCTATGTTGTCTGTTCGAATCGGTTGTCTGGATATCTGCGAGTCTCCGCCGACCTCCTGTCCCCGTTCAAGACCCATGCGTGCCTGGACGTGTTGTTGGACCTTGAGGCTATGGTGGAACCCGTCTGTCTCCGTGTCAAGCCCCTGGAGATCCCTGAAGCGTATGGACCTGATAACCATTGGTTGAGTTACATGGCTGCCGCCGCTCCCAGTTTCCTCGAGGCCCCCATTGTGATGCCCGGTGACCTCCACAACGCGATGCCCGCTCATACTTTGGAAGGTTTGTCTCGAAGTCTTGGGATACAGTACTCTACCTGGTCTAGAGCTATGGAGCTTCGTGATCTGTCTCGTGCATGTGCCATTGTCACTGACACGCACCGTTACATAGGCAGGGGTTGTATGCTGAAGCGTAAGGACTCGTCCCTCATGACTCGCAACGTGCAGGCGCAGAGTTTCAAGAACCCTGACTTGTCCTATTGGTCTCTTGTTTCTAGTCGCCTGTATGAGTTGATGAAGTTGACTCGAAAGGCTCCGCATTCTCAGGCCGCGATGCAGCACAGGCGCGTCTTGGCTGATTTGTCGTGCCACATTTTTTCTCACATCGAGCCTCTTGAGAGTTCTCAAGCAGCTGTGTCGTGGAAGGATTGCTTGTACCAACCTCCCTACGTGTGTCATAGATTGGAAGAACTCGTTGAGGCTGCAGGTGTTGTGTGTGCTCGTGCATGGTCTCTCGCACATGCCAAGGCCAGGAGCAGCATGCGCACGTGGTTGCAGTCATCCCTTCCCCGAGGTGCTAGCCCCGTCCACCGCTATTTGAAAGCTGAGGAAAAAGTTTGCGTTGAGTATTTCCTGACTCCTGATGGTATCGTGGACACCCCAACCTCGATGATGAGTTTTCGGGAACGGAAGTGGAGTAGATGGTGGACCCCTAACTCTGAACAGCGTGTGTGTCTGGAGGCAGGCCTTCGAGAGCTTCGTTCGCAAGCATTGGTCTTTCTGCAGGATTTGGATCCACTGGAAGTGCAAGATATTGCTAAGGCCTGTACTTGTTTCAAGCCACACACGTCTCTAGGCGTCGACATGCTGGCGCCACGCAGTTTGCTCTCTGCTCCCATCGACCCCCTCGAAGTGTTCACTGGTATCATGCGTCAAGTTGAGCAAACGTTGAGCTTTCCTCCTCAATGCTATGTCTGCCTCATGGCCATGCTGCCTAAGTCCATTTGTGATGAGCGTGCCATTGTCAAGTGCCCCAGTCTTTACAGAATCTACTGCAAAGCCCGCGGCTTTGATATTGATGATTGGAATAAGGAGCATCTGGATTTCTGGGACTCTGCTGTCAAAGGGTCCTCTGCTCTTAAGGCTGCTTTATTTCGTGAACTGGCCCATGAAGTGGCCCGTGCTTGTGGGTTCGAATCTTGTGCGCTCCATTGGGACCTCGAGAAGTTCTTCGACTCCGTTAGCCCCTGCAAGCTCCTCCACTTTGCCACCAACCGTGGGTACCCTGGGCACCTCTTGTATATGGGGCTCCTCATTCACACTGCTCCGAGGCTGTTGGAGGTTTCTGGCAACCTGTCTCGGGTGATTGAGGCTGGGGAGTCTATCTTGGCGGGCTGTAGTCAGAGTATGCCCTGGGTGAAGTGCTACTTGTACGGGGTACTGGAGAGGGCTCATAGCAGGGTTCCACAGGGCCTTGGTGATCTCCCACAGGTCCGCGTTCCCATTAGGTCTTATGTTGACGACATCACCCAGTACTTGCAGGGTACTCGAGAGTTTATTCGTCGTTATTTGCCGCCTGCGGCGGCGGCTTTCCAGCAGGATATATCAAGTCTTGGCTGTGTGGTCAGCCCGAAATCTCTTGCCGTCGCCTCGTCTGTGGAGTTGCAGCGACTCCTTCAAGATGAGTTTAAGAAGCATGGAGTTTCCATCACTTTCTCGCCCAGTGTGAAAGACCTGGGCACAGTCACCTCAGCTGGCCGAAGGCGCACTGCTTGGAAATCATATGAAAGACGTGCTATCGCATTCCGACGTGGTCGTAAGCTGTCCTACCTTGCAAGGTTGTGTGGAGCTTCGCGTAAGGTCTTCAAGCCTGGCATCCTCTCAGTGGGCTCTTGGGGGCATGCTATGTTTGGACTTCCACCTGGAATATTGAAGCAGTTTAGAGGCTCCGCGGCTTCCTGTTCGGGGTTCTGGTCGTCGGGGGCATGTACTACCAGTGTATTGCGAGTATTGCATGATACTAAAGATGACCCTGTCTATAGGCTACGTGTTGAACAACTTACCCTAATTTCGGAGGTGTGGTCATCCTTGTCTGAAGGGTTGCGCAGTGGAGCTCGGAAGGTCTGGTCTCAATTGCATGCGACGGTTGGCCGTGCTCGTGAGTCTGACCGTTGGCGACTCGTTCGCGGTCCCATCGCTGCTTTGTACGCTACTGTCTTGGACCTAGGATGGCAACCCTCCCACATCGATGAGTGGATTGTGGAAGGCAGGGCTCCCCTAAGAATGGATCGTATTGATTTTCGATATCATGTCACCTCCTGTGTCCGAGATAGTTGCTCTGCCGCAATTTGGTCTGCCGCTAGTCAGCATTGGTGTGGGCAAGGTCTCTCTTCTGGTGCTGACTTCTCTGTTTTTCGTTCCAAGCACAAGAAGCTGCTGGATGAAGGTGATTTCAAGAATGCCGCACTCTTGACCACCATTGTTGTTGGAGGATGCTGGCCTGAAAGTCGGCTACAAGACGCTGGCTACCGTACAACAGGCCGTTGCTTCCGATGTGGAGATGATAAAGAAACTCCGTTGCATCGGGCTTGGCAGTGCCCGTGCAATTCGTACCTACCCGACCCCGCCGTTGCTGAAAGCGAGCATTTGGTTCCTGAGGCCCTTGGTGCTGACCCTCAGAGTGC
>CAUYUJ010005593.1:32500-50000 GCA_963575745.1 Prorocentrum cordatum | reverse complement strand
TGACACTCTCCTTGGCGCGCGAGGTCGCGGACCTCAAGAGCGCCCTGTACCTCAGGTACGAGATGCCCGATGCGTCGGCGGGCATGGCGGCAGCAGGCAAATCAGCGGGGGTGAAGTACAACAATCACAGCGCCGAGATGAAGAAGCTCGAGAAGGAAGGCCACTCCGTCGACCACAGGCTTCGAGGGCCCCCGCACGCGCACGTGGCAATGGCACGCATCTTGCACGGGTGCAGCAAGCAGTTCGCAGAGGGCGCTCCACCAGACCACGTGAAGTTGCGAGACGAGATGCGGGAGTTTTACACCAACGAGATCTTCGCCAAGGGCATCGCGGCGCAGAAGCTGGGCAGGGTGGCCCCGTATTTCAGGGCGCAGGTGCTCGAGGCGACGGACGGCGAGAAGCCCAGGGCCATCATCTCCTGCCACCTCCACCGCGACCTCAATATCGGACCCGTTCTCTCCCGCCAACTAGAGGCGCCGATGGAGTTCGAGGGCGGGGTCTACCTAGCAGGCGCGGCCCCACGCGGGCCCTTGGAGCGGAAGCTAGCGGAGGAGGTCGGACCGAGGGAGAAGCAGTAGGCAGCCCCAGTAGATTCGACAACTACATCGACTGAGAAATCGTTGACGATCCTAGGGGGGCGGACGGCCAGCTGGAGTCGCCAGTTGTCCTTCCACCTCCCACCGAGCCTCTCCAGGACGTAGCCAGTCATCAAGCCCCACACGGGGGCCATGCGTTCATGTTTTGTTTCTTCTTCTCGGACCAGGGAGGCCTTTTCTGGGAGCGAGCGGGTTCGTGAGCCCGTGGCCCGTGGTAGTGTGGAGCCAGCGGTACTTAATCTCCCGCTCTGAGCACCTATGCCGCAGCGCCTCTCCCAGGTCCTCTCCCTATCACTCCGATAATATATGCCCCTAGGGCTAAGAAAGGCTCCAAAGGCACCGGGGAAGGGTCGGAGGTCGGGGGGTGGGCTTGGGTGAGGGTCGCCGTGCCTTTGGAGCCTGCCTCCCTGGGGCTGCGTGCCCATTTCGGGGAGTGCAGGGCGGCCAGTGCCGCTTTTAAGCGGAGTGCGCTGGCTGTATTGCGATGTCTGGGGGGTTCAGAAGTTACCCGACTCAGAGTCTTCTATCTCTGTATGTAAGTCTGACACAGCGTGCTGTAGCAGTATGACAGGGGTGACGGCAGGACTCCACGAGCTATTCATTCATTCATTCATTCTTCCTCCTCCTCCTCCTCCTTTTTCCTCCTCCTCCTTTTCCTTATCCTTTTCCTCCTCCTCCTCCGCCTCCTCCCCCTCGTCCTCCTCCCCCCCTCCCCTTCCCATCCCCCTCCCCCTTCCCCCCCCATCCCCCTCCCCTTCCCCCTTCCCCTCCCCTTCCCCCATCCCCCTCACGCTCCTCCTCCTCCTCCTCCTCCTCCTCCTCCTCCTCTCCCCGGCCGTCGTGAGGCTGGGGGGCGGGCGCCCGTTTCCGAAGCGCGTTTTCTCCAGCGGGGGGCGGCGCGCTGGCTTCGAAGATGATTGCGCGCCGCTCGAGCTGGGCGCGACGCGCGACGCCGGGCGGCCCGGCGTTTCGTGGGTAAGGGTCGGGGGCGGCCAAGAGGGGGGTGATGACAAGGTCGAAGAAGAAACAACGCCCTAAATATAAACTTTTGGCGTTCGGCGCGGAGCGCCAACAGTTTATGCTTATGTTTCTTCTTCTTCTTCTTCTTCTTCTTCTTCTTCTTCTTCTTCTTCCCCGGGGGGGGGATATCATGGCGGGGGCCATGATATCTCCCCAGATCTCATGACGCCTCTTCTTGTTTCAATACGTGCCCTGGGCCCCCCCCCCAGTCCGCGCACAGGCCTCGGGCCATGATTTGCACCCCCCTCTTTGAGCGCTTCCCTCTTGGACGCCCCCGAAAGGGCGGGCAAGGAGCGTGATAGACGGCGCGAGGCTACACTCGCGCGGCCCCTCTTCGATCCATCACTATTTCCCTTTCCTCCCTTTCACCCTCCTCTTCACCCACCCCCTTGACATTCGTCCTTCCCCTTCCCCATTCCTTGTTCAGGGCTGGCTAGGGGTTGCGTCTCAAACCTCTTCACCGCTTGCGATGGTGAAGCTTGAAGCTACCAGCAGTTACACGGGTGCAGGGTGGATCGATTTCGAAAGTGGGTTCACGCTTTGGCGCCGTGCACGCTCGCCGTATCCAAACCAAACAATTGCACGGATGGAGGGCGAGGCGCTTCCAAAATGGGCGATCGCCGTGACTCTCCGCGCACTCGTTCAACACATATGCAACAAGTGAATGCACAGATGTAAGCAATTCGTTTTCAAACTTGGGCGTCTCCCATGACGCCGTGCACATTCGTCATCAAACCAAGACAGCTACACGGATGGAGGGCGTGTCTTTTTTCCAAATCATGGGGCTTTCGCATGCTATTTGCGCAACATGTGTTACCGCCAGGCCATTAGGATGACAGTGTGCAACAGTTACACGAATCAAGTGCTGCCCCTTGTCAACGTGTGGCTATCGTTTGAGATTCCGTCAGGTTGCAGGACCAGACGCTTCATGGCTGACAATCTTCACGCCGACGGAGTGCGGTCATGCGTCAAAGCGGGGCCGTCGTTCTGCATGTTTTTGCATGTCATAACCCCACCTTGGCGCGTTCTTGGTAGGAGGAGGAGGAGGGAGGAGGAGGAGGAGGAGGACGAGGACGAGGACGAATAATAATAATAATATTACTACTGAAAGTAATACTAATAAGAAGAATAGCACGAATCCTATTATTAAGAATACGAAGAAGAATGACAAGTCTCATACGGATACGACTAATAACAATAATAACAATATTAACATTACTACTAATAATATCAAAAATGCTGATAATAATATCGTTATCACAATTAATACGGATATTCGTAACACGAATACTAGCACTACTACTACTACTACTACTACTACTACTACTACTACTACTACTGCTACTACTACTACTACTAATACGAGTACGAATGAGACTAGTAATATTTCTGATACTAATAATAGTAATACTATTATATACGACTACTACTACTACTGCTACTACTACTACTACTACTAATGCTATGAATAATAATATTAATACCACGAGTATAACAAATACCAATGCTGATACTACTACTACTAATAATACTGATGATAATAATACTTATAATGGTAATATAATAATAGCAATACTGATGCTATTTGTTTAAAAATGTTAGTAATCTTAAATTTAACATTAAACGACTACGAATATCACTACTACTTATAATATTAACAATATTACTACTACTACTACTACGTCTACTACTACTACTACTACTACTACTACTACTACTACTACTACTACTACTACTACTACTACTACTACTACTACTACTACTAATGGTAATACTAATAATAATACTAATAATAATCATACTAATAATACGATTAACAATAATACGACTATTATAATCAGAAGGCTACGGTTACGAAGACGGATATGAGGAGGAGGAGGAGGGGGAGGATAATGAGGAGGGGAAGGAGGATGAGGAGAAACAGGAGGAGGAAAAGGAGGCGGACAAGGAGGAAGAAAAGGATGAAGAAAAGGAGGAGGAGGAAAAAGGAGGAGGAGGAAGAGGAGTTGGAGGAGGAGGAAGGGGGGAGGATGTTTTGAGCTCAGCGCCCGCACAGCCTTTGTGAAAAAAGGTACCACAGTGGTGGCTGGGAAACCACTGCTGGAAGTAAGGGAGACCTCACTGACCGAAAGAGTACCTCCAGCAGCCCCATGGGCCAGGAGGCACTGGCCACATGACGGGCGACCGCCACGTGGCCAGAGCAAGAGGAAAACAGTTCAGCGCCGCAGCAGGGCATACGGTCGGGGAGGGCAAATCCTCCCCCGTGCTTGCCGCGCAACCTGTACAGTAAGGTTGGCGGCCCCCTGAGCAACTGTCACCGCGGGGGAGACATCACCCTGCGGCCGTGCGACAGCGGGCGAGGACACCACTGGGCAGCGAAAAGGACGGCCAGCGGCGCCTGAACGACGGAACCCCAAGGCCCGAGTTCCAGGCCTGGCTGCCGTGCAAAAGAGGGCGAGGACGCCACAAGGCAGTGAAAAGGACGGCCAGCGGCGCCTGCGCGGCGGAACTCCAACGCCCGAGTTCCAGGGCTGGCTGCGTGACCAGCACCGCCACGCAGGGCGCAGCAAAGACCCCATATCGAACCTGCCGTAGGCGCCACACACGCCGCGAAACTGGTCGGTGGTCCAGCGCTCTCACCTGATCAACGGTCACTGCAGGGCACCACCCCGCAGCCGTGCGACACAGGGCGTGAGCTGCACGAGGCAGTGAAAAGGACGGCCAGCAACGCCTGCACGGCGGAACTCCAAAGCCCGAGTTCCAGGGCCGGCAGCGTGACCAGCACCGCCGCACATTGCGCAGCAAAAGCGCCGGGTCGAACCTGCCACGCGAGCTCAGAACCAAGACAGGAATAGAAGGCGCAAAGCAGGGCGACTGTCAGGGAGGCCTTGCCTCACTCGTGCCCTGGGCCGCGGCGAGCAGACGTTGGGTCAGAGCAGCCTGGCGCCGCTCGCGAGCATCCTCCACCTCCGAGGACGGGGGGGGGGGCTCAACCGAGCCAGCAGGGGCCTCCACCTCCTCCAAGCCAGAAGCTACGGCAGGGGCCCTCTCTGCGCCACCGCCTGTGGACTCCACGAGCCTCTCCTTGGGAGTGCCAAACAAGTCACACATATAATTCACGTTCACAGAAACATCACCGCGCCTGGGGTTCGGGTGGATGCCTCGGCAGAGGTCCCGCCATGAATACTCGGCGTGCCTGGATTGTACCTCAGTGCAAACCGTTCCAAGGCCGTGGATTCTAGCGACAATGCTGTGATAACGGCACGCAATGCAAACAAACAGGTGAGGGCCATCGCTGCAAGACAACGCCAACGCTCGATGGCGCAACGAGACCAACACGCCTGCATCCAATTTGCTCTTGCCTGCGCAGTGGCCAGGTTCTGGTTCATCGATGGCCCCACTGCCAAGCAAACACACTCTACAGCGCCACGAACCAGACCTAGAAACCCAATCATGGCCAGGTTTATTTTCATGCGACAGGGGAGGCTGACGGGCTGGCGGGTGGTACTCAACCTCCGACAGGTCGAGCCTAGGCCACTCCAGAAGGATTTTCGAGGCGAGTTTGCAGGCTGCCTTGGCGATGTAAGCCTGCTCATCGACATCAACAAGGCCATTCGCGTCTGAAGCATGTAACGATGCAGCAGCTTTGGCGGCAGCGTCAGCATCGTCATTGCACTGGTGGCAAAACCTTTCAAACGTGTCGATGCCCGGCTCATCGATGCCTTTGTGGGCGGCCACTTTCACAACAGCAGAAATCACATTGCCCTCGCGGGCGTTCGCCTCCAATATGACACCACTGTACATGCGCCTCCCCGGAAGTCTATCAGCAGTCGGGAGGTTGGAATGCTCAAACAATCAGAGTAAAGAGTGGGCGGATGGATATTTGGCCATATTACCTGCCATCCCACGAGCTAGATATTCACTGGCCAGCGCCGTCTGAGGGCATGGGGCCCACAGGCCCCATGACTTCCCCTAAGAGCAGCCCTTGGTCATCGCGCGTAGTGATGGCCCACGAGGCGCGGCTGAGCTCGCGAATGATGTGCCTGCGACAAGACCCGTCGAGGAACAGCGAGCGCCAGACGGAGCCCTCCCGGGGGGTCTCAGGACCCCCGGGGCCCTCCAGCGAATCGCAGTGCCAACGGAACACCATTGCCTTCAAGGCAAGGCCCGGGCAAGAGGTCGGCGGGGTGGGCGAGGGCCCCGGAGCAGGATAAAAGGTCCGAGCAATCGTCCGCCTTAGTGTCCGCAGCGGCAGCGACGATCCAATCCTGAGCGAGGCTAGCTCGCAGATCGGCCGCGCGGGGGCAGACCCAAAGGCGGTGGTGCTGAGAGTCGGTCGCGCCACAGTGTATACACTCGGCCGGGGTCAAGATGGCGCTGCAAGCCAAAGCTGCGACCATGCCGCGCTCCTCGGAGAAAAAACTTCGGACGAGAGCGCCGCCCTAGGCACGTCCAAACACAGCCTTCCCCTAGACTTCCACTTGCTCCCAAGGTCTCCTTCGAGCGATCTCGCCACCCCGTCTCTACAGAAACTAGCTAGCAAGGCAGGAGAGGTCACGCCCAGAGGAATAAGGAAGCCACGATCACCAATGATGGTCACGTAGTTAGTCATGTGCCAACCTAACCTAACCAGGCAAAGCCTAAGAGCGGACATAGACCGCCGACGGGACCCCGAGTGAGTTTGTCCTGGCCCCAGACCGCAGCCCACGAGTCGCGCAGCTCTTTGCGAGAAAGAGAGTGCTCAAAGGTTCTAGTCTGAGCGAGCCGCGCTTCTTTGCCCCGCCTGAGGACTGGCGCATAGGCAGCCCTCCAGATGGGGTCGTTAGATAAAATACAGCACGCAGTGAGGCTTCGCCCCCGGGGAAAAGGCCGAACAGTCGAGAAAGCCTGCCTCCTCATCAAAAGGAGGTCGCTGTCGGAAACACCCGCAATCTCAGCTCCATAAGAGCCGCCAGCAAGAGGGCCAGCCGAAACAAAACGTTGAGGCTTTTCCGCCCCAGGACCCCCGACAGTTTCCTGGGTCTTTTGGCCCTGCGGCACAAGGCCGCCAGTCTCGACTTAAGCTTGCTGGCCCTGCCAGCGGCGTGGATGGTTTTGCCGGCGGTGTACTCCACGCCTACGTTGTTTGTGGAATCCTCGATTCTGCCCGCCAGGCTCCGAAGCTGTTTACCAACTTCTAAGGCAACCGAGCGGCAGGACCAGACCGGGCAAACCTCAGACAGAGCGATGCTGCAACCCATCATCACCGCGACAGCCGAATGGAGGGCCAGCGAACTCGCAACAATCGCAGAGATAACATTGTGACGAGGGCCAGAATCAGAAATACCACACTCGTCTATAAATTTCCAGGCCGCATCTAGGTTGCAACGGAATAGAGTGAAACGCGTCGAGGCCGTGCGCCCGAGTGAAGGTGGAGGCCATGCTACAATCAGCCACCGCTCCTTTATCCGCAAAAAAAGTGCCCACAATGATGCCGCCCAAGGACAGGGACCGACCGCGACGGAATGCAAATATACAAGGGCGCGAGATGGACAGCGGGAAGCCGCGACGTTGACACTTCGCTAGAAGCATGTCGGGGTCATTAGTTTCATAGTGTTTCAGCATGTCGTAGAACACGCTGCACGACACTTCTTTAGCGGCGGTTCCTTGCTCAGCGCGGACCGACTGTCTCCAGGCAACGTCCGAAGCACCCCGATCCCCACCAGCAGCCCAGTGCCGACGAGGGCGTTCTTGCTCCCAGGCAAGGGCGTGGGGGCGCCGAAGCCCCCCCCCCCCCCACGCGCGCGCACGCTGCACCAGGAGCAGGACACTTCAATCGGCCTGTAGCCACCGGTGGGCTCCGAAAGAAGAGCCAGCAGAACAGCCGAGATCTGCTCAGGCAACTCCCCAAGCGCCTCCATAACTTCAAAAATAGTGGCGAGCGCGTCGAGTTCGTCATCGCGCAAGTACTGATAGCGCCTGCCATTGAAACCATCGTAGGCAACAGCAGACCCGTTTTTGCATTCCTTGGAGAGGGCCCTGATTTCATCAGCAGAGACCCTCGGCAGGGGGGGCCAGAGACGGAGGGCCCCTGGAGGCCCCAGTGCCCTGGCCCCACAAGGCCGAGAATTTTAAGCCTTCAGTGGCCAACAGAGCGAGGGGGTCGGAAACCGCAGCTCCATCAGCCGAGAGGGTCGTCGTGGCACGCCAGGGGGCGGGGTCCCTCGTACGCAAGTGAACACGTTTAGCCTCCTCATCCAAACTTTCGGTGATCCAGGCTGTCCAACTCTGCCGCTGCCTCTTGTCGGCAGCAGTGTGAGCATTGCTCGCAGCTTCGTCAAGTCTGGCACTCAAATCCTCGTCCTTGAACGAACCACCAAAACAATTAAACGAGGATGAGCCAGGATGCGCGCAACCTCAGCAAAGAGAGGCTGAAGAGCCTCAGAAATCTGGGTGTGCGCGGGAGGCTCCTGAAGAAACTTCGTCGGCGCCTCGGCCTGCGCGCCTTCGCCTTGGTTCGAGTCCAGGAGCGAAGCTAAGGCACGATATTGGACGCCGAGCCACCGCGCTGCGTGGTGTTCAGGATCTCACATAGCGTGATCACGTCCAACAAGCTTCTTCCAAACCAGCTGGGGGGCCCTTGGACCTCGAATCAAGGACAGGAACCGACTGGCCTAAAACAGGAGGAAGTTCAAACTCAGCTTTGTCAGCGCAGGCAGCATAACAATGCGAGAGCAGCGACGATGCGCCCCCGGCGTCACCTCAAGCAACGCAAATGGGAGGCCTGGTCAGCAAGCTCTCGAACGCGGGACCAATCAGGAGGGCGAGGACGAGGGCCTATCACAGCAGCGGCAGGAAGAGGAGGAGGCTTCCTGAAGCTAAGACCTCTCAACCTCCCGAAAGACGCATGGAGAACCACCTGAACAGGCCTGTGAGGGCTCAACGTGGTGTCTTGGATGACCTCGCAGCGCTCCACGGGTTTTCCCAAACCTTCCGAGAAAACAAAGTGGTCCAGGGACGAGAGGGGGCCCTCGCTAAAGTGGGCGTGGCCGTCCGCCACCACTTGTAAACCGATCAGTTTTTCAACAAACCTAGAGCTGGCCAGGGTCCCTGGGTCCAAGTTGAAATCGCACCCGATGCAGAAGGGCAGGGAGAGCGAAGACAGACGTTCACCGATGCAAGCTAAGAGGTCAATGTTCCTCTCGCGCAAGCCTTCCGAGTGGTGAAGGTAGACAGAGCACGCAACGAACCGCCCCCCGCGAGGTAGGGGAACGATGGCCGCCACGGCGCGGCCCTTAGCAACCTCCACCCCACCAGGGGTTCATCCAGGCCTAAGAAATCTGGTAAGGATGCGCGTGCCAGAGGGCGAGGAGCCCGCAGCCGCGCCCAGGGCCGAGGTAAATATGCTGTTCTACCCTTGGCGCGCACGCCAGGCGGACGCGCGCTCCAGCTCCTCAGCATCACGCAACCTGCGCTCTTGGCACAAGAGGATATTAGCAGGAGTCTTCGCCGAGAGATCCTGCATGGTCGACCAGCGGTTGCAGTTGACCGAGTGGATGCAGAGTTCCAGGTTTCCCTGGGGGCCAGGGCCGAGGCATCCATGGGGCCTCCAGAGCACCCGAGGAAACAGAACACACCAGGGTGTCCGAGGGGCCGCTGAAAAACTCGACAGGACTACGCGGCTGTAAACCCACGAGCACTCCATCGCAAGGATTGGCGAAACCAAAGAAATGAGCCTCGCAATAAGCAGCGCTGTGTACCAGTCGAGAGCAAGAGGTGAAGCTCGACGCCAGCGCTCGTTTGGCTCGCCACAACGTGTGCTTCGCCGCACCTCTGAGAGAAGAACGAGACCTTAAAAACTGACGGCCACTTGGCATTCGGAGGGGTCCCGCCGCGGGCTCGCCGACAGGCAAAGGATTTCAAACTGCGCGCAGAGGTCGAGTGTGCGGCAGAGTTGGCCGACTCCACACATTCTGCATCGAAAACGAAATCCCCCCCGCGGAGGTAGCGTCCTACAAACCAGGGTCCCCGAGCAGTTTCAAGCAAAAAGGAGGCGATTGCACATGGGGGCCTCCAGGGCTCCTATACGTTCCCAGAAAGCCCCCCAGGCAAGGAAATGAGTCAAGGCGACCCTCGGAAGACGCCCAAGACCCAAAACAGTGGTCCTGAAAAACAGAGACATCGAAGCACGTGGAGCCAGGAAGAGAGCTGAAACCTACGCCGTCATCAGCCCGCTGGTGACTTCGACGAGCACGAGTACGTGCTGGGAGTGCTGGGAGAAGTACGTCGCTGCCTCCGAAATGTGCGCCCCCCTTCCAATGCTCGCGCACTGGCAGGGGGCGCAACTTGATCAGACTGACCTTGCATGATCTTGGCTGCCCTGGCGCGAAGAGCTGCTGAGGCGCCTGCGTCCGAGTCTCCACAACCAGACGAGCTTGCGCCAGGATCTTCCGGCGGATGTCCAGGAGCATTGGAGCCCTGAGTCTCCTCTCCATCGCCAGGCGCAGCGGCAGGTTCAGGCTCGGCGACCTCCCGCTTCTTGGCAAGGCGCCCGAGGTGCTCCTTATGCGCCTCCTTGATGTTGTTGGCCGTCTCCTTCGCCTGAGAGAAAAGTTTACGCGCCAGCTCTTGGATGCCATCGCGCAGCTGCTTGCCCCTCGCCTCGAGCTCCTCTTGGTCTGCCTGGGACAGCTCGAAGTCCTCGATGCCAGCCGGCAGCTCCGAGGGGTCTATGTCCAGCTGCTGCGAAAAGTGCCGTACATGATCGAAGCCAGGGAACAGGGTACTGACTTGGCCTCGCCGTCCTTCTGACGAGGCTGGGTAGTCTGCTCGTGCAGGGCGGCGACCAGACGGCGATGCTCAGCCTCAGCCGCCCCCGCCTCAGTGAGCTTGGTGACCAGGCCTTTCTGCTCAACCATCTGCAGCGACCACTCCTCGAACCTCTGGACTGCACCTTGAAGCTTGCGTTCGAGGCCACGAAGCTTGCCGTGGGCCATGGAGACTTGATGCTGCAGCGTGGGCTCCTTCGCGGTGGGCGGGGGCTTGGCCAGCTAACGGTGCCGCGCTGCTCCCGGCGCATCACGCGACTTGGCCAGCAGCTCCGCCGGCGCCGCATGCTCTTCGCGAGAGAGAGAGAGAGAGAAAGAGAAAGAGAGAGAGCAGTGGCTGGAGCACGAGCTTGGGCCGCAGGAGCTGCACCGCCCTTGCGAAACACCCAAGCGGACCAGAGCGAAGCACCCAGGCGGACCAGAGGAAGCAAAGGGGGAGAAGGGGCTAGCTCCGCCGCCGAGACCATTCGACCATACTCCACCAGGTTCTCCGAACATGGATGGCGAGCGCGGCTGGAACCGGGTCGACTCGGCGCCACAGTACTTGCAGCGCCTCCAGGGCATCTCGTTCTTGTTGCAGCCGCAAGTCGCACAGGTCCAAAAGGCGGGCGGGGCAGGGCCTTGAAGTCCAGGCACACGCGCAGCCCAAGGTGGAGGAGCAGAAGAGCCACCAGGGTACAGCGCGAGCTCCTTCTCGAGGTCGGCAGCCGACGGAAAACGCTGGCCTCCTTTGCCTTGCTTGCCGACATCACCAGCACCAGACTTGTCCCTACAGCCTTTCCTCATGGCTGCGGAATGATGTGAAAGAAGGCGTGCGGGAACCGCCCTCAACCGAAGCTTGATGACTCGCAGGCACACAGTGCCGTTTTGAATCGTTGTACCTGGAGCGCTCAATGGCTTCATCGCAAAACGGCTGGAAGAGGAGGAGGAGGAGGAGGAGGAGAAGGAGGAGGAGGAGGAGGAGGAGGAGGAGGAGGAGGATTAGGAGGAGGATTAGGAGGAGGATTAGGAGGAGGAGGAGGAGGAGGAGGAGGAGGAGGAGGAGGGAGGAGGGAGGAGGGAGGGACGGGAGAGGAGGCTTGGGACGGGAGCTTGAACTGCAGCATCGTTCACACCTTTTGGATTTGTTCTGGCCCTCCTATTTCTCTGTGACGCGGCCCCGTCATTCCAAACCTCATCCTTGCCTTCCTCCTCGCCCTCATCCCATATTCTGGTCCACCACAGCTGCAAGCTCCCCTCATTCTTCTCCTCTAGGGAGCTCTCTCGGGGTCCGCCTTCTTCCTCCCAGTTCACCTTGTCCCCCTCCCTACTTTCCAGGCCTTCTTTTTTCTGTTCTTGCATTTCTTCTTTTCGAGCAGGAGGAGGGAGACAGGGAGGCGGGATGGAGGGAATGAGAGAGGAGTGAGATGAGGATGGAGAGCATGTAGCGTGAAAGTGATCAGTTACGCAAGGGTCGGGTGAAGGGAGGAGGAGTCGGAGGAAGAGGATACTAGAAAGAGGAGGATGCGGAGGAGGGATGAAGACCAGTATAAACCCAAGAGGCATCAACGATGTTGGAAGTATTCCTCCCTCCAAGCTCCCTCTTCATGGGCCCCTGCAACGGTTCATTTCCATTGAGTGAAGTGCCTCGTTGGATGACAACCGTTTGAAGACCCTGCAGCATGCTAAAGCATTCTTCTCGAATCGTGCCAGAACACCATTCTTGGGACTTGAATACAGAGAGCCAACGTAATTGTTGCGGCCGCGTAACCCTGTGTTGTTTCAAAACACAATTTCTGGTACGCTGATGATGGGAATCCGTGGAACCCTTTCAAATGTTTAAAACGAATGTGCGCCGCGCTAAGGCGAGGGCCACATTTTGAAAAGGAACCGCCCTCAATCCGTGAAGCTCTTGCAATTTTGTTAAACGAATGTGCGCCGCCCTCAGGCGAGAACCACATTTTGAAAACCACCCGCCCTCCATCTGCGAAAAGTGTTGCCAATTTTGAAGCTTCCGAATCATAGATGGTGAGGAAGTCTCAGGCGAAACGCCCGGCCCGCCCTCAAAACTGGCCTCGGAGTGCGACAGGGAGAAGTTATCTGTAAGGCAAAGGAATGGGGCATGAGAAAGAGGAGAAAGGAACGAGGAAGGAAAGAAGGAGGCAGGAGGCCCTCGCACCTGCCCTTTCAGGTGTACGCATTCGGAAGCAACGCGCATGGCGCCCTGGGGTCTGGCAAGCCCCACTGGGAGCCGAAGGACCAGTCCAGGGCCGAGGCCGAGAAGGCGTTCGGACGCGACGGGATGAGGATAAGGATGCGGGGGAGGGGTGGGGTACACTGGGCGGAGTAAGAGACAGAAAGAGAGAAGCACTTCTTTCTGGCAGCTCGGTGTGGCGGTCCGCGTTGGTTGCTCTGAGCACCGTGTGGGCGGCCAGAGCGCCCGACCTGAGAACGGCAGCGGGCGCAGCGCGATGGGGTGAGGGAGTTCGGGATGACATCTGATCGTGCTCCATGCGGGCCTTTCTGGAGCAGGGGGGAGGGAGAGGGGGAGGAGGACGAAGGGGGAGGATGAGGACGAGGAGGAGGACGAGGAGGAGGACGAGGAGAGGACGAGGCGGAGGAGGAGGAGAGGAGAGGAGGAGGAGGAGGAGGAGGAGGAGGAGGAGGAGGAGAAGGAGGACGATGATGACGAGGATAAGGAGGAGGATGAGAGCGTTCGGGGTGACATCTGATCGTGTTCCAGAGAGGCCTTGTCGGAGCATGGAGGGGGAGGGGGTGGGCCCAAATTCATGGGTGGGAGGAGACAACCCGAGACAACTCTTCTGGTCAACTCCGCCGGCCCGCACGTTAGCGCGTCGGCTCCACGCTGTTCGAGGGGCCGCGGCATTGGCGCGCCTGTCCATCGAATTCCAAGGTCCAAGGCTCCTGGCCACCTCCCACCCCGGGCAACATCCAAGAAATCCGCACGGATCTCCAAGCGGGTATGTTGATGGGGAGGAGGAGGAGGAGGAGGAGGAGGAGGAGGAGGAGGAGGAGGAGGAGGAGGAGGAGGATTAGGAGGAGGATTAGGAGGAGGATTGGGAGGAGGAGGAGGAACAGCAGCAGCAGCAGCAGGTGGAGGAGGAGGAGGAGGAGGAGGAGGGGGAGGAGGAGGAGGAGGAGGAGGAGGAGGAGGAGGGGGAGGAGGAGGAGGAGGAGGAGGAGGAGACAATCCGAGACCATTCTCCTAGCCACCTCGCCCGGGGCATTCCCGCACGGCCTCTCACCCAGCGGCCCCGCTCGAGTGCCGCGGCAGCGACGCGGCGGGACGAGGCTGCGACTGGCGGTCTGCTCCTGCTGGTCCCGCGCCTTGGCGGGGACGTCGAAGAGGTCCAGCGCCCGCTGGGTTACCCCGCCCCCGCGCGGTGAGAAACCTTCAGGGAACAAGAAGCGGCATAAACCTGATTTCTCCGAGGTTCGCGCGGATTTATTGGATCGGCGTTGGGGTGCCCTGGCGGCGCCTCCTGAGCCGCCACTGGCGCGCTACGCGCCCCAGGGAGTGGGTCCAGAGCAAGTTCAAGAAATCTGTACTGACCGTCGAAAGTGTATGGTTCTGCCGTTTTTCTTTTCCTCTAATGGAGGGAGGGCCCACCAAGCCCTCAACATGTCAAGGTAGCGAGAGGTCGGTTCCTGACTGGATCCCAGCTCCTGAGCGCCTGAAGGCAAGCCAGCGCCAGCGTACCACTCATCGTCGTCGACGCCTTGCGACGGGATCGCGTAGGATCCTTCGTAGCAGACTGCACCCATGGACACGCAGGATAATATCACAACAGCCCTCACTCACCACTTTCACGCTTCCATCTGTTACCCACGAGAGTGGTGAAGACGCACTGTGCCCCACCCCCTGGGACTGGTAGCACCCTTCAATCTGCTGGAGACAGTCGAAGCCGGCAGAAGACCGGTTCAACAGATGACCGGTTCAACAGGGATTGGTTCAACAGACGACCCGTTCAACAGACACCGGTTCAGCAGACGACCAGTTCAGCAAAGTCTGGTTCATCGAAGATCGGTTCAACTGGACCGGTTCCGCAGAACCGGTTCCGCGGAACCGGTTCCACATCGTCGAAGCCTTGCTGGAACGCCAAACACTGACTTTGGAGTATGGCACAGCCACGGCGTACAGTTGAGATCCATGCCACGAAACACCCTGTTTGCCTCCAGGGTGCTTTGGGTTTCGATGGTTTCGCGATGGACAGCGTAACGCTCCTACGCCAAAAATCCATGGACGTCCTAGGGTGTCTTTTGGAAGGTTTCTTGTGGTCGGGCCCCTACTGTATGGGACGAAGGTGGCGGAACACCCAAGAGAAATGTGAACCAACACGATGCCCGGTTCACTGCTGCAGGAAGCCATGGCTTCGCTGCAGTCCGCTCGAAGCTCCGCTGGGCTGTCATCGACGGACAAGTGAGCGACGGAAGACGAAAGATACCATCTGCTCCGACATTTGCGCGTAAGTTGCCCGCGTAGGGTCGCGCGTAAGTGCCTTCGTCTCCAAGGTAGCGTGCCGCGCTGGCGGCCCGTGTAAGTTGCGGCGTAAGGTCACTGCGTCAACTCGCGCAAGGCCCGTTTTTGATCGTCGCTCCAGCAAGGGACCCAAGCAAGATCTGTCCTCCTCCTCCTCCTCCTCCTCCTCCTCTTCCTCCTCCTCCGAATCCTCCGAATCCCCCTCCGAATCATCTGAATCCTCCTCCTCGCTCCTCCTCCTCCTCCTCCTCCTCCTCCTCCTCCTCCTCCTCCTCGCTCCGCGGCTCCACTGGGCTGTCACCCACGGACAGGCAAGATCTGTGCAGCTCTGGTTGCAACTCTTCGCCCCGCTGCGCGGGATCGTATTTGCCAGCGCCCACGGACACGATGCACGGCCTTCACGTGTTTCTTCGTGCCGCTGCCGTTGGTTCGGCAGCAAATCATAGCGTCGTCGATAGACATGGGGGCCGATGATATGTGCCGATAAGAGCCGACAAGATGGTATGGGAGGTTCCCATGAGTTGCCACCGAGCCTTCTGCATATATGTTCGGCGAAGCTGGACTTCATCGCCTCTGCAAGGACCCAGCCCTGTGCCGTGAGCTGCTCCTCGCTCCTGGCTTAGCTCCGCCCGACGAGGAAACCCGCCTACTCGGGATCCCTCTTGGCGCCAAGAACCTGCGGCCACGCTTGACTGCCTTCGCCCTCGTGTCCGCGACCGTCTCGTCCATCATGGCGATCGTCGCGACCCTCACGGCGGTAGACGTGTCGTCCATCACGGCCGCACCCATCGCCACCGCCGTGACCCTTTGCCACGGTCCGAGCCGCCACCACGGCGAGGAGGCGGGCCGCGGTGCCAGGCGCGAGAGTTCCGTCGGACCTCTCGAGCCTTTGGGCCAGGCTCCACGGGCAATGATGAATGAGAGCACGCAGCAGGGGCAGGGGGGGTAGTCAAGGAGGAGCATTTCGAAGAGAAGATCGAGGAGCTCAGGATAGCCTCATTGAGCAAGCCCTTGAGCGCTTTCCAGCAAGCAGACCGCGTAGACCAGCATAACCTCGAGGGAGTACACCTACGGACGGCTGCACTGCTGCCCGTAGCCAGGGCTTCGCCGACTAGTAAATCCTGTCTCAATTATCGAAGACGCCTACGTCGAACCACCGCCGCCCCCTGCCTTTTCGGCAGCGCCTATGTGGCCGAACGTTGAGGCCCGACCTGCCAAGCTATCGGACCATGTGTTCCCCGAATCGGCTTGGAAAGCCTTCGGGGAACACGTGGGCATCTTGAAGGTCATCTTGACCTTCTGGAGGCCATTTTGACCCTTTCGGGCCTTCTCGGAGGACGTCTTGGAGGGCTCTTGGGCCGTCGTGGAGGCCATCTTGAGCGTCTTGGAGACCTCTTGGGCCGTCTTGCGGGCCTCTAGGGGCCGTGTCTTGGGCCTCTTGCGCGATCTTTGGGGGCATTTGGGCCGTCTCGGGCCGTCGGATGGCAGAAGAAAGGCACATGCCACAATCCTTCAAACAATCATGGGAAACTAATGATTTGGGCCTTTCGGGCCTTCTGGGGGCCCTCTTGGGGGCCTCTTGGGCCGTCTTGGGCCATCTTAGGGCCATGTTCGGCCGTCCTGGTGGGCTCCTGGTCCGTCTGACGCCGTCGGTAGGTAGCCGTTTGGGGGGCCTCTATGGGCCGACTTGGGGCCCTCTTGGAATGCTCCAGGGCCGTCTCGGAGGCCCATCTTGGGCGTCTTAAAGGCCTCCTGTGCCGTTTTGGGGGCCTCTTGGGACCGTCTTGGGGCCCTCTTGGGCCGTTCTGGGCCATCTTGGAGGCCTCTTGGGCGATCTTTCGGCGATCTTCGGGGGCTCTTGGGCCGTCTCGGGCCGTCGGAAGGCCGAAAAGAAGCAAATGTCACAATCCGTCAACAATCCGTCACAAATCAATGTTTTGGGCCTCTTCTGGCCTTCCTGGAGGCCCTCTTGGGGGCCTCTTGGGCCGTCTTGGGCCAGCTTCGAGCCAACTTCGGCCATCTTGGTGGGTTCCTGGCACGTCTGACGCCGTCGGGAGCCGTCTTGGGGGCCTTTCTGGGCCGACTTGGGGCCCTCCTGGGGCGCTTCGGGGCTGTCTTGGAGGCCATCTTGGGCGTCTTGGAGGCCATCTTGGGCGTGTTGGAGGCCTCTTGGGCCGTCTTGGGGCCCTCTTGGGGCGGTCTTGGGGGCGTCATGGGCCGTCATGGGGCCCTTTGGGGGCCTCTTGGGCGATTTTGGGGGCTTCTTGGGCCGTCTTGGGCCGTCGGAAAGCCGAAAAGGTGCAAATGCCAAAATCCTTCAATAACCTCAGGCAAATCAATGATTTTGGCCCTTTCGGCCCTTCCTGCAGGACGTCTTGGAGGGCTCTTGGGCGGCCATCTTGGGCCGTCTTGGAGGCATTTTGGGGCCATCTTAGCCGTCTTGGAGGCAATCTTGGGCCGTCTTGGAGACGTCTTGCAGACCATCCTGGGCCATCTTGGCCGTCTTGGACGCCATCTGGGGCCAACTGGAGGAAACAGAGGCAGAATGGATACGCTTTGAGATCCTTCCTGGGACCCCGGCGGGCCGGGCCGAAGCC
>CAUYUJ010005593.1:0-27500 GCA_963575745.1 Prorocentrum cordatum | reverse complement strand
CGCGAGCTCCGGACGCTTTCCGAGGCGCTGGGCGCCCTCCTCTCGGGCAACCTGCCGCGGGTCGGGGACCTCCTTGTCCAGCGTTTCAAGGCCTTGGAGGCCTCGGTCGCGGACGGGAGTTGGACGATTGTCCGCCACCTCGAACTTCTTCCGCAGGAGGATGTCGGCCTGAGTCGGGCGGGGAGCGTGCGATCGCAACGCGGTCCGAGCTCGATCGCATCCAGCTCGCGGACGCAGCTTCGAAGACGCGCGGGCGGTCGCAGCCGCTCGGATAGGGAGTCGGCAGCGCCGACGGGCCAGCTCCAGCCCGCGGCGTGAGCCTGGCCCCTCGACGGGGGGGCCCTGGAGCTCCAGCGCCCGCGGGGGCCGACCCTCCGAGGGCCAGAAGGCCCCAGGGCGGGAGCCGCGAAACCCTGCGACGCCGGCTGCGTCGGGGTTGGGGCCGGGGTCGCGGCGCAGGTCGCGGAGCCGCTCCTGGGCCGAACGAGCGCCATGGCGGCGGCCGGAACGCGAGCGCCGACCCAGCTTCGGGCGCCGGCGGGGCCGAGAACGGCGGCAGGGGAGAGAGCGCCTCGCTGCTTGTGGCTCGAGGGCGCCCCAGCGCGGAGCGGGCCCATCTGGCCTCCCGCGCTTCGGGGGCGCGCCTCTCCCCTGCGGATCGGCAGGCCCCGCCCGCCCCTGGCAGCCAGGGCGTGGTAGGGGAGCCTGAAAGCCCCCACCGCGCTCGGAGTCAGCCAGATCAGAGGTGGAGGCGATGGGCATCAGCGACATCGAGTGCGACAGCGACGTCAGCACGGCCGAAGGTGGTGCTCAAGCCAGGCGCGGGCTGCCCCCCCTGGAGGGGGGGAAGGTGAAGGAGCGTGAAGCCCTGCTCCGAATCGCAGCCGGCGGCGTGTGTGCAGGGCAGGTCGGGGTGGCGCTGCTGGCCGCGCTTGCCGCCCGTGATTCGCCCTTCGGTTCTTGCGTGAGGCGCCGCCTCACGGGCCAGCCATGGCAGGGAGGGGAGCGACAGCGGGATGTCCTTCCGCTTCCTGTCCCGAGGGGCGATCCGGCGGTGGAAGCGGCCCTTCAGCGAATCCACCGTGCGGACCCTGGCAAGGACTGCCACCAGGGGCGTGCCGAGCGAGCTCGGCAGGCTGCCATCGGCTCGTGGGCTTTGCTGTGCATTGTTACGCTGAACTGGATGTACTGCGCCTGTGGTCGACTCTCCGGGCTGGACTGGCGTGGGCAGAGGCCTACCCTTGCCCAGAAGGCTTCTTTGACCCACATCCTGGGCGAGTGCGAGGAATTGGTCAACAGGGTCGATGAGGAGACTGGCACGTGGACGACGGTGCCGTCATTGGACTTCGCCGCCGTGCTGGGGCGAAAACGGTTCTCGTATCAGGGCGAAGAGGTCTCGCTCCCAGAGGCCCTCACTCTGCAGGAGCTGCTCCCTGGGCTGCCGCCGAAGGGCGAAGCGGCCTCCGCTGACCCACTGGCGATCGCCGCGCCCGAGGTCGTTGAGGCTCTCCTGCGCCCCGAGCGCGCGCGCAACCCGGACGTGTCCTGCATCGCGCAGCCGAGCGCCAGGGTCCACGCCAGTCCTGGGGAGTGGGCCCTCATCGTGAGGGAGCTGCTCGACAGGGGGGTTTTCGAGGAGATCGCGTTCGGCGACATCGCAGTGGTCGGCGGCCAGCCTGTCCTCAATGGCGCTTTCGGGGTGGTCAAGTCGGGCGACCCGCTGCCCCCAGCCACCCGCGTGCTGAGGCTGATCATTGACATGATCCCCAGCAACAGGGTGCAGCGACCGATCGACGGCGACATCGCCATGCTGCCGGTTGGCGGCGAGCACCACGTTACGATTTTGGGTGACGGGGAGGTGCTTTTGTGGAGCAGCGACGACATCAAGGGGTGTTTCCACGTTCTCAGGCTCCCCGAGGTCTAGAGGCCGTGGATGGCCTTGTCGGCCCCGGTCGACCCCGTGGCCCTCGGGAGGGCCAGTGGGCCCCCCGTGTGGGTTGCCGTGGCGGTCGTCCCGATGGGCTGGCTATCCGCCGTGGGCATCGTTTTCTCGCGCCGAATCGTTTTACAGGGAGCGCCCAGGCACGCCTGCCCGTCCGAGTCCACGGAGCTCCGGCGGGACGCGGCTTACCCTCTGCGGCTCCACCAGCTGCCGCGGGTCTGGTGGAAGGTGTACGTCGACAACGTGGATTTCGGCGAGATCGTGGCGGAGTCGGAGTTGCGCAACTTCGTAGGCCAAGCCTCCATCGAGCAGCTGGCTGTACGGCACTCTTTGGATCGGTGGGGCATCCGCCGCAACGAGTCGAAGGCCGTCGAGCGGGCGACGGCGGCGGTGAGCATGGGTTCCGGGGTCGACGGAGTCCGAGGCCGAGTGGCCCCATCGCTCCCCAAGCTGCTCCAGCACCTCGCCTTGACCGCCTGGGTGCTCACGAGGGCGGACTGCCGAGGCGTGCGGGTAGCAGCCGCAACAGGGCGGTGGTGCTTCGATTTTGGTCACCGGCGCGCTGCTTTCGGCGTCCTGGACCAAATCTGGCGTGAAATCGCCACTGGAAGGGCCATAGGCCCGTGTCCAGGCAGGGTGGCGACGAAGTCATCATGGCCTGTTCGCTCGCGCCGCTGCTCGCGACCGACCTGCGCCCCCATCTTTTCCCCTGGCCGCTTGCAACCGATGCATCAGAGCATGGCGGCGGCACCTGCATTGTCTCTGGGCTGACTCGCGCCGCCCCGGCAGGCGGCCGTAAGAGGCGCGCAGACCAGGCAGGGGGCCGAGGCCGGGGCGCGCGGCGCCCAGCCCACGCCGTCGCTGCCGGTTTCGGTGGTGCCACAGGGGCTCATCGTCTTCGAATTTTTCGGCGGTGGCGGCGGCTGGCGGCAGGCCCGCGACCAGTTGGGGGCCGCCGTGCTGCTCGGCGTGCAGTGCGAGAAGAACAAGGTGGCGCGAGCCCTCTCTCGCGCCGCCTGGCCCGGCAGCGTCGAGTGGGTTGACATATCCAAGGTCACCCTCGACATGGTCGTGGCCGTGCGGAGGTCGACTCCGGGGGCCACTGGCATCACGGCGTTTTGGAGGCTCCCGTGCCAGGATATCGCAGGACTCGGGTGCCCCGGCATTGGCTTTGAGGGCACCTGCTCCTCCCTGTTCTGGGAGATCGCGCGGGTGTCACAGTTCCTTCAGGTGGTCTTCGGGGGCCCGCCGTGGATCGACGTGGTGGAGTGCGTCGCCGGCCTGTCGGCCGAGGCGCGTTGCCAGATTTCGGAGGGACTCGGGAGGCACCCGATTCTCATAGACGCAGCGGGGATCTCTCGGGTGCGGCGGCCCCGGCTCTATTGGTGCAACTTCCCAGTAGGGGCTGGGGCCTGCCGCCAGCAGTCGCCCGTCTTCGACACCGTTGCTCTGGCTGCCGACCCAGAGCCCGCAGAGGTTGGCTGGAGGCGGACGCGTGCTGGGACCTCAAGTCGGGACGCAGACTCCCGGCATTCACGCGAGCGAGCCCTCGGGCCCAGCCACCCCTGGCCCCCGTTGAGCTCCTGGATTGCCTGGCCCACGAGCGGGCGAGGTGGCTGGCCGACGAGTGCCGCTTCCCCCCAGACGCGTGCCGGGACCAGTTCACCGTCAAGGTTGCCGTCGGCGACCGCCGCGTCCTGCGCGCTGGTGAACGCGAAGTCTTGATGGGCTTCTGGCCAGGACATACGGCGCTTTCCAGACCTACGAGCGATCGCGCCGACGACACTGCGAGGTGCGCCCTGATTGGCAGCAGTTCACATGTCGGAGTGGCCAGCTGGCTGCTCGCACAGGGGCTGTGCGCGGCGGGCCTGATCGAGGCGCACGTGTCTGCGGCGACAGTCCAAACGGCATTCGTATCTGAGCTTCGTTTGCGCCGCAGCGGCAGTAACGCACGCCGAGTGCTCCCCCTGGTCGAGCCGCGGTCGAGCTCAGAAGCCCCCTGCCCGAAGAGGGGGGCGAGGAGTCTGCAGCTAGGGCCTTGATGTGCTGCCTCCTGCAGCACGCCGACCACCGTGGCTCGGACATTCGACTGGACGTTGGCCTGCCCTTCCGGGCGAAGGCGTGGCCTCGCGCCCCCATCGCAACCGACTAGTGGCAGTGGCGGACTGTGCTGTCTCACCAGTGGCGGCGGCTCGGCAGGCACATCAACGAGTTAGAGATGCAGGAAGTCCTCGCCGCGCTGAAGTGGTTTGCGCGGAAAGGCGACCGGCGCCATTCGCGGCTAGGCATCTTCGTCGACTCGCAGGTGGTGTTGTCGATCTGCGCGAAGGGCCGGTCATCGTCACGCCGACTGACCCACCTGGTCAAAAGAATCGACGCGCAGATCCTGGCTTGCAACCTTTACCCCTTCTACGGCTACATCACCAGTAAGACAAACCCGGCAGACGCCCCTTCCCGTGCAGCCCCGCTTGCCGTGCCATTTTTGGCACCTGTGCTGCTCGCCTCCCCTGAGGGGTCGGGCGAGCGCCTTGGCGGCGCGAGGCTCCAGGCAGGGCGTGACGACCTTTATGTGTAATCCATGCCGCCGAAACTCATTCTTGCTAGCCGTAGAAGGGAAATCCGGGCTCGGACCCGAGGAAGCATGGGGCGCCTGCAGGATCAGGTCGTTTCGGCGGGCACCCTCGAGCGCTACAGAGCGCGAGTGGACGCTTTCCGGCTCTGGCAGAGGTCGGAGCAGGAGCCGCCTGACGACTCCCAGGACGTCGACCAATCCGTTATGGAGTACCTTGAGAAGTTGTGGTCGGAGGGCGAGCCCAAAAGCTTCGCCAATGACTTAGTTGCAGGACTTCAACACTTCACCCCGCGCCTCCGGCGTCAGCCCAACGGGAGCTGGCGTCTGTTGGGCGCGTGGGCGAGGGCAGAATTGCCAGCTCGAGCCCCCCCGCTGCCCAAAGCCGTCGCCATAGGGTTGACTGGCTATGTGGCGGCCATGCATCATTTTGATGTGGGAGTGCTGTGGCTCGTTGGATTCCATTGTTTTTTGAGGTCGGGCGAGATGTTCGGCTTCCGAGCGATGGACGTCACTTTTGCTGACGACTTATCGATTGCTGTTCTGAACCTTGGGCTTACGAAGACTGGCAATCGCCAAGGCGCTACGGAGTCTGTCACAGTCACCGATCGGGTGGTCGCGCGTGCACTCCGCAGCCTGGTGCAACAGCGACAGCCGGCTGAGCCGCTCGCTCGACTGTCAGGGCCTCGCCAGAGAGCGTTGTTCAGGCAGGTCTGCGGCGAGCTCGGGCTCCGCGATCACGAATACAGCTTGTGCTCTTTCAGGCGTGGCGGGGCGACCTACGATTTCAGCCACCGCGGCCAGCTTGATCGCGCTATCGTGCGCGGGCGGTGGTCTAACAGCCGCACCGCACGTTTGTACATAACTGAAGGGCTGGCGATGCTGGGCGATCTGCGCCTCTCGCCAAGCTCCAAGTCAGCACTCTCTGCGGCCGCCTCCTTTTGGCGGCCAGGCTTGGGGGTGGTGGAAGCCGGCGCACGAGCAGGGGCCGCTGGTCTGGCGCGACGGGTGCCTCCCCCAAATGGGGTGTCTGGGCACCCTGTCGCCACTCGAGCGCCCGCGGCTTCTAGGCGTTAGCTGCCTTGCTGGCCTCCCAGGAAAAGAGAGCGCGAAGAGCACGACATCCATGTGTAATGACCCCATGAGAATGGATGGAGGGGACAGCGTTCTGGGAGGCCGCCACGGGCTCCGTAGTCTTCTGGGCTCGCCCGCCCTCCCAGCCCGCTCGCCCTGGGTTCGAGGCTGCGCCTGAACTCTGAGAAGCCGGCGCACGAGCAGGGCCCGCTGGTCTGGCGCGACGGGCGCCTCCCCCAAATGGGGTGTCTGGGCGCCCTGTCGCCACTCGAGCGCCCGCGGCTTCTAGGCACTAGCTGCCTTGCTGGCCTCCCAGGAAAAGAGAGCGCGAAGAGCACGACATGCATACGCATACACATACACATACACATACACATACACATACACATACACATACACATACATATACACATACACATACACATACACATACACATACACATACACATACACACGCACGCCACACACGCGCCACACACGCGCCACACACGCGCCACACACACGCGCCACACACGCGCCACACACGCGCCACACGCACGCCACACGCGCGCCACACACGCGCCACACACGCGCCACACACGCGCCACACACATGCCACACACACGCCACACACACGCCACACACACGCCACACACACGCCACACACACGCGCCACACACACGCGCCACGCACACGCGCCACGCACACGCGCCACGCACACGCGCCACACACACACACACGCCACACGCACGCCACACACACGCACGCCACACACACGCCACACACACACGCCGCACACACACACACGCCAGACACACACACGCCACGCACACGCCACGCACACACACACACACACGCCACGCACACACGCACACACGCCACACACACGCCACACACACACACGCCACACGCACACGCCACACACACACACGCCACACGCACACACGCCACGCACACACGCCACACACACACACACGCCACACACCCACACGCCACACACATACGCCACACACACACGCCACACACACACACGCCACACACACACACACGCCACACACACACACACGCCACACGCGCGCGCCGCACACACGCTGCACACGCGCCGCGCACGCGCCGCACACTCGCCGCGCACGCGCCGCACACGCGCTTCGCACACGCCGCACGCGCGCCGCACACACGCCGCACACGCGCCGCGCACACGCCGCACACACGCTGCGCACACGCCGCGCACGCGCCGCGCACGCGCCGCGCACACGCTGCGCACACGCCGCGCACGCGCCGCGCACACGCCGCGCACACGCCGCGCACGCGCCGCGCACACGCCGCGCACACGCCGCGCACGCGCCGCGCACACGCCGCGCACACGCGCCGCGCACGCACGCGCCGCGCACGCGCGGCGCGGCGCACGCGGCGGCGCGGCGCACGCGCGGCGCACGCGCGGCGCACACGCGCGCGCACGCGCGCACACGCGCACGCGCGCGCGCACGCGCGCCCACGCGCGCCCACGCGCGCCCACGCGCGCGCCACGCGCGCGCGCACGCGCGCCCACGCGCGCCCACGCGCGCACACGCGCGCACACGCGCGCACACGCGCGCACGCGCGCCCACGCGCGCGCGCGCCCGCGCCCACGCGCGCGCGCGCACGCGCGCCCGCGCGCCACGCCCACGCGCGCCCGCGCGCGCCCACGCGCGCCCACGCGCGCCCACGCGCGCCCACGCGCGCCCGCGCGCCCACGCGCGCCCACGCGCGCCCACGCGCGCGCGCCCACGCGCGCCCACGCGCGCCCACGCGCGCCCACGCGCGCCTGCGCGCGCCTGCGCGCGCCCACGCGCGCCCGCGCGCGCCGCGCGCGCCGCCGCGCCCGCGCGCGCCCACGCGCGCCCACGCGCGCCCACGCGCGCCACGCGCGCGCACGCGCGCGCATGCGCGCGCACGCGCGCGTACACGCGCGCACGCGCGCGCACACGCGCGCGCACACGCGCACGCGCGCGCACGCGCGCGCACGCGCGCGCCCACGCGCGCACACGCGCGCACACGCGCGCACACGCGCGCACACGCGCGCACGCGCGCACACGCGCGCACACGCGCGCACGCGCACGCGCGCACACACACACACATACCACCACCCGACCACCACAACCACCGCCACCGCCAATGATACCGCCACCACCAACGCCACCACCACCACAATCACAGCCACCACCACTCCCACCACCGCCACCACACGCAAACGCACACACACCCACACACACACACACCACAGAGGAAATCGACCGCGCGGAAAAATCCAGCGCGCAAGGCATTCGAAATTCCGCCGGCCCCACAGCGTGCACTCACAGCGTGAGCTTACAGTCTTTCTCACAAGGTGGCGCGCAGCGTGCGCTCACAGCGTGCACTCACAGCGTGCACTCACACCGTGCGCTCACAGCGTGCCCTCACAGCGTGCACTCACAGCGTGCACTCACGGCGTGCACTCACTCGGCCTATGCTGCTGCGCGTGCCTGCCGCGGTGAGCCCATGCTGTGGTGAGTGCACGCTGTGAGTGCACGCTGTGAGAGCACGTTGTGAGTGCACATGGCGACTGCACGCTGTGAGTGCCCTCCATGAGCGCACGCTGTGAGTGCACGTTGTGAGTGCTCGCTGTCAGTTCACGCCGCTGTGAGTTCACGCTGTGACTGCACGCTGTGAGGGCACGCTGTGAATGCACGCTGTGAGCGCACGCTGTGCGTGCACGCTGTGGGCGCGCTGAGGTCAAACCTCACAAGGGAAGCGGGGGGGGGGGCGCGATCACCGGATCACCGGATCACCGGATCACCGGATCACCGGACCTCCGGATCACCGCGGATCACCGGATCACCGGATCACCGGATCGCCGGATCACCGGATCGCCGGATCACCGGATCACCAGATCACTGGACCCCTGGATCACCGGATCACCGGATGGCCGGATCACCGGATCACCGGATCACCGGATCACCGGATCACCGGATCACCGGACCTCCGGATCACCGCGGATCACCGCGGATCACCGGATCACCGGATCACCGGATCACCGGTTCGCCGGATCGCCGGATCACCGGATCGGCGGATCACCGGATCACCGGATCATCGGATCACCGGATCACCGGATCACCGGATCACCGGATCACCGGATCTCCGGATCACCGGATCACCGGATCACTGGATCACCGGATCACCGGATCGCCAGATCGCCGGATCACCGGATCACCGGATCACCGGATCACCGGATCGCCGGATCGCCGGATCGCCGGATCACCGGATCACCGGATCACCGGATCACCAGATCGCCGGATCGCCGGATCGCCGGATCACCCGATCGCCGGATCACCGGATCACCGGATCACCGGATCACCGGATCACCGGATCACCGGATCACCGCATCGCCGGATCGCCGGATCACCGGATCACCAGATCACCGGATCGTTGGATCGCCGGATCGCCGGGTCACCGGGTCGGCGGATCACCGGATCACCGGATCACCGGATCGCCGGATCACCAGATCACCGGATCACCGGATCACCGGATCATCGGATCACCGGATCACCGGATCACCGGATCACCGGATCACCGGATCACCGGATCACCGGATCACCGGATCACCGGATCACCGGATCACCGGATCACCGGATCACCGGATCACCGGATCGCCGGATCACCGGATCACCGGATCGCGGATCGCCGGGCGACCGGCGGGCGGGCGCCGGTCGGTCGGCGGGACGGGCGGGTCGGGTCGGGCGGGTCGGCCGGCGATTGCCAATCCAGGGAGGCCCCGCCTGAGCGAGGACAGTATCGGTCAACCTTGTTGTTTGTTCGGTTTCGTGCCCCTCCCGCTGCCCACACAGGCCCCCGACGCAGCGCGCAGAGGCCCCAGACGCAGCCTCACGGGTCCGCGCCACGCTACTCACACGTTTCGTGGCCCCCCATGGGGAGGCTCCGCCGCCCATGTCGGCATACCCCTCACACGTTTCGTGGGCCCCTGGGGAGCTCTACTTCAGATGCAGTGGCGCAGTTTGCCGGCATGGCCCTGACAAGTTTCGTGGACCAATGGGGAGCTCCACCGAAGATCCAGTGGCGCAGTTTGCTTGCGTGCCCGCCGCTCATTTCGGCATACCTCTCACACGTTTCCGGGCCCAGGCCTGCGGTCACGCCGCCGCCGCCGCCGTCGTTGTCGTCGCCGTCCTCGTCGCCGCCGCCGCCGTCCCCGCCGTCGCCACCGCCACCGCCGCCGCCGCCGTGATCGTCGTCGTCGTCGCCGTCGTTGCCGCCGTCGCGGCTGTCGTCGTCGTCGTCGTCCCCAACGTGCAAGGTTGAATGCGCCCATGGGGCCCATTCAGGCCCCGGGGTCCACAGACACGAGCCCGCGGAGCAATCGATATCGGAGACGGGTCGAGAGCCTCCGGGGAGCCGCCGGGAGCGTTGGTCGCGTCCGGGGCGGGGCGGCCCGCGCGGCCCCGGACGCAAGCGCCAAGGTCGGTGCGCCACAGCTCGGAAAACTGGTGCGCCGAACCCATGCGGGAGCCCTTCCCCGCGGGGCCGCCACATCATGTCAGTAATCCGAGCGGGTCGTTCCCAACCTTGTAACTGTCCTTACTTTTTTGGGCTTCTGAGCCTTGAATAGGGGGAGTATCAGGCGCGAGCCCCGCCCCAGATGTCAGGTCCAGCGCGGGCCTCCGAGGTTGAAAGCCCCGTTGTGTCCTGAGTGGCTCCCCCGACTGCGTGCGGCGGTCAAGGGGGAGTTACCGGGTCGTGCTGGCGCAGAGTTTGCGTCACCACGGGAAGTGGCCACCTGTACGTTTCCGATCCTCCCCTCCTGCTTCCAACCTTGTCGTCCTCGGCGGGAGAAGGAACTTGACAGGGTTCACTCTCCCGCGTGCGTGTGGGCTGGGGAGGGAACTTGAAAAGGTTCCCTCTCTAGCTGCGGGAGAGGGAACTTGAAAAGGTTCACTCGCCCGCTTGCGGTCGGCCTGAAGGGGGAACTTGAAAAGGTTCACCCTTCAGTCGCGGGAAGGAGAACTTGCAAAGGTTCACTTTCCCGCTTGCGGTCAAACTGGAGAGGGAGCTTGAAAAGGCTCACTCTCCAGGCGTGGGAAAGGGAACTTGAAAAGGTTCACTTTCCCTCTCTTTTGTTGGGTCTGGAGAGGGAGCTTGAAAAGGCTCACTCTCCAGGCGGGGGAAAGGGAACTTGAAAAGGTTCACTTCCCCCCTTTTTCTTGGGCCTGGAGAGGGAACTTGAAAAGGTTCACTCTCCAGGCGGGGGAAAGGGAACTTGAAAAGGTTCACTTTCCCCTCGTTTCTTGGTTTGGAGAGGGGGCTTGAAAAAGGCTCACTCTCCAGGCGGGGGAAAGGGAACTTGAAAAGGTTCACTTTCCCCTTCTTCTCTTGGGTCTGGAGAGGGAACTTGAAAAGGTTCACTCTCCAGCCGCGGGAAAGGGAACTTGCAAAGGTTCACTTCCCCCCCGGAGAAGGAACTTGAAAAAGTTCACTCTCCAGCCGCGGGAAATGGAACTTGCAAAGGTTCACTTTCTCGCCTGCGTTCGAACTGGAGAGGGAACTTGAAAAGGTTCACTCTCCAGGCAGGGGAAGGGGACTTGAAAAAGTTCATTTCCTCTCTCTTTTCTTGGGTCTGGAGAGGGAACTTATAAAGGTTCACTTTCTAGGTGTCCCGGAGGCTCCCGATTGAGATTCCATCGCAATCCACTCAGAGACGGGGCTCCCGCTCGAGACCCTGCACGGTGAGTACGTGAGTGTGCGAGTGCGTGAGTCAGCGAGTGAGTGAGTGAGTGAGTGAGTGAGTGAGTGAGTCAGTGAGTGATGATGGTGATGGTGATGGTGATGATTATGATGATGATGGTGATGATGATGATGGTGATGATGATGATGATGATGATGATGCTGCTGCTGCTGATGCTGATGATGATGATGATGATGATGATGATGTTGACGATTATGCTGACGATGGTGATTATGCTGATGAGAGAGAGAGAGAGGGGAAGGGAGGATAAGGACTGCACGGGGGGGGGCCTCAGAAAGCAAGATGGAGGTCCTGGAGGTCCGCGGGGGGTTCCGGCTGCAGCTGCGAGGCTGTATGAGATGGCTTCCATTGAGAAAAGGAGGCATGATGGTAGGACCTTCTGTTGGTTAAGTGTGTTTTCTATGTTTTTCGTACGTTTTTGGCGGATTCGGGAGTACTCCGGAGGTCACCGGAAATCTCCAGGTTGCCCGGGGAGCTCATGGATCTCCCGGTGCTGCGAGGAAGTGTTGTTAGCTTGTGTTTTTTTTGTGTGTTTTCCGGGGGTCACGGCCAGGGGGTCTCCGGATTGCCCTCCGGGGGGCCCCAGGGGGGCCAAGACGTCCAAAGCGCAAAAAGCTTTCTCAAATCGTCCTGCATCCTCTCTCCGCTGTCGGCGGGGTCTCCGAGAGCTCTTGGGACGCCCGGGAGGATTCGAGACGTCGACTTCCTTGGCGTCTCCTCCCAGACTCCGGAGGTCACCGGAAGTCTCCAGATTGCTCCGGGGATCTCGCGGATCTCCCGGTGGCGCGAGGAACTGTTGTTAGTTTGAGTGTTTCTTGTATGTTTCCTTTTTAATACTTTCCAGAAGTCTCTGGAAATCGCCGAGCCTCCGGAGGACCTCGGAGGCCCCGGAGGGGCCAAGACGTTCCAAAAGCAAAAGGCCGTTCTCAAATCGTGTTCCCTCCCCCCTCCGCTTTCGGCGGGGTCCCCGAGAGTTCTGGGAGGCCCAAGGAGGGCTTGAGACGTCGACATCCTTGGCTTCTCTTCCTTCTTTCCCCGCCGGAGTCCTCGGAGGTCGCCAGGGGCCTCAGGCGTTGCGCGGCCCAACGCGTCCAAAAACTTGAAGTTCGCTCCCTCCTCTCTCGGCGGAGTGTCCGGAGGGCCCAGAGGCCGCAGGAGGGGCACATGCAGTGAAAGACCTGGAGCCTTCTCCCTCCTGCCTCGGTGGAGTTTCCGGAGGCTATTAGAAGGCCCACGCCGTCCAAGAAAGGAATTATTCACGCTTCGCGTAACCCCGCCAGCCAATTCAGAAGCCCTGCCCATGAGAGCTGGCGGGAAATGGCAATACTAGACACATATAGTGAATCAGAGTGAGCAAGGAGAGGGAGGTGATGAGGATGTTGAGCAATGCCGGGTGCCATTTTGGAGCATCTTCGCCCTCCTCCTACTCCTCCTCCTCCTCCCTTTCCTCTTCCTCCTTCTTCTCCTCGTCCGCCTCCGCCTCCTCCTCATTCCTCCAACCCCTCGCGAAACCTTCCAAAACAATCCTGGGAGGGGAGGGGGGGGGGGGGTACCCTTCCCCGAAGGAAAGAGGGGTTTCTTTGGAAGAGGAAAGGAAGATCTCGTTAAACCGCCTGTCGCCCCAAAGGGCTGGCGGGATTCTCTTCCCTCCTTCCTCTGGAAGGTTTCCGTAAACTCCCGGAGAGCCTGCGGCTTCCTTTTTCTGCGTATATTGCTTCCGCTTCCCCTTGCTTCGTCTCCCTCGGAACCATCGCCACGCAGGCTCGAGCACTCTCCTTGCTGTGGCACTCCTCGGCTTCTCTAGCACCGCCGGAACATGGGGAAATCGCAGAGGGAGCGCCGGGCGGCCGAGCGCGCCGCAGCACGCGAGGGCGGTGCCTTTGTGGCCGACGGCGTCGATGTGCGCGAGGCTGGGCCAGTCCGCGCCCCGCCTGTCCGCGCGATTCTGCCCGTGGGGCAGCTGGCCGTGGCTGCCCTACCGTCGAGGCCGGCGTGTGCCGCGCAGCCGCCGAGGCCCGCGCGTGCCCCCAGGGTGCCGTGGGCCCCGCCCGCGACTCCTGTGGCCCCGTCTCCGGGGCCGCCGGCTGCGGCTGCTCCTCCGTCGAGGCCAGCGTGTGCCGCGCAGCCGCCGGGGCCGGCGTGTGCCCCCAGGGTGCCGTGGGTCCCACCCGCGGCTCCTGCGGCTTCGCCTCCAGCGAGGGCGGTGCCTGCGCCGTGGCGGGCGGCGCGGCCGCCGGCTCCGCGCGAGGGCCGCTCTCGGGAGCGCACGCCGCGAGAGGCGGGGAAGGCCGGCGTGGCTGGGGCCCCCCGGCGCCCGAAGGCCCAGGCGCCTGACCTGGCTGCCCCAGAGGCGCTGCGCCAGGCGGACGCGCGCGACAACGAGGACGGGCACGCTCGGGAGCAACGAGAAACTCTGGGCGACATGCCGACGCCGCGTTATAACACTACCGTTTGTTTTCACATGTCTGGCATGGCAGGCTCGGGCGCATGTTTATTGTTAGCCATCGGTGAGTCCAAGCCCTGTCCTGCGAACGTGGCCGACACTCCGCCGCAGCTAGGTGGCCGGGGCCCTCTGTCAGGGCTCGCGGCGCGAAGATGACCGCGTCTCGTCCTCGGGGCACGCGACGCGAAGATGACCGCGCTTCGCTCTCTGGGCCAAGGATTTGTTGGCACGCTCGCTGGGCCTATGTGCACCATCACGTATATTGAAGAAACAGGATGCCGCCAGACAGTCACAATGCCCAGTGCTTTTGAGGACACTTCCGGGGCCTCCGCGGACCTCAGAGATCCAGAGTGCGGTGCAAGCTATCGCGCCCCGGCCGGCCGCGTGGCCGATCCCATCGGGCACGCAGCGTGAGTGAGTGAGTGAGTAGGTTAGCTCTCTCGAAACCGACGGGCTGGCATCCCCCAAAACAGGTGCTCCAACTGTTGCGGGGCGCCGGCTGTTACGGGGCCCCCCCCTCGTGCCGCGGAACGGATTCGGCTCCCAATCCTGTCGGAGCGCTGGGACCTTCTCGGCCGCAGGGCGGCCGGCTTCGGAGCGTGGTGCAAGCTATCGCGCCCGGGCCGAGTGGCCGATGAAAACCTTCCCGGGCTGGGCCCCCCCGGGGCTCTTCTATATGTAGCCACTTCGGGGCTAGGCCCGGCGCCGGCCCCTGGGGCATCCAAGCGAGATTCGTCTGCTGCTGCAGCTTCCCCTGCCTCGCCAAACCTTTTGGGCGTTGTCCCCGGAGTTTCTGCGTTCGGCCCTTCCGAGCTCTCAGGAGTGGGGGGTGCTCCTCGAGACGTCGGAGCACGTGCGCGGGAAAACCGGCAAGACTATCTCCAAGGTCAGCGGCGATTGAACTCGGGGGTCGGGGTGTCCAGCGGGGCCGCCTTCCGAGCCCGGGTGCACCATTTGTGCAAGGTGCGCCCAGTGCCCGGCGCGCCGGGCGTCGAAGTCTCGCCGGGGGCGCCGCGCGCGCCTTGCCTGCGTCGGCCCCGGTCCCAATCACATGGCGACGCACGCTGCTGAGTTCGGTCGCCTGCAAGGCGCTCGTGCGCTGGGCTCCGAAGGCCAGCGTGTCCGCCGCGACCCTGAAGGCAGCGTTGGCCGACCTGGACTACAAGTTTAAGCGCGCAGAGGTCACCTGCACAGAAAGGGAGCGGAAGATGCTGCAGAACTTCTTGGACGGGTGCCCGGGCCGCGTGCCCGTGGTCACCTTTGGCCGCGAGGTCCGGTGGCGCGAGCCGCGCTACGCGGACGAGGAAGGGTACAACGTCCACATCCTCTTCAGCGTGCGGCCGGCGCGCCCGGGCAGCTACGAGGTGAAGAAGTGACCTGGCTTTGGCATGTCTTCGTCGTCCTCCGGCCGCTTCCCTTTTTGGTTTTTCTTCGGTATCCATCCCTTGGAGCGATCCGGAGGGCTCTGGCGAAATCATGGGGGCGTGTTTTTGGGCGCCGTCAACCTCCGGAGGCCCAGTCATCGGGCCGCGCACTTCTTCTTGAGCGTCCAAATGACAAACGGGGGGCGCGCCCCGCGCCGAAAGTGGTTCTAAGGCATAATAATATCCATGAATACACTCTTAAACGAGATCACAGAGATTGATGAAATTGGTTTTTGTTTGGACATCCGGGGGTAGAGTGCCAGCCTTGGCCAGAAAACGTGCAAATAATGATCATCCTCGTATCCAGAAAGGCCATTCCCTTGGGCTCTAACATCGTTGGCGGGGACTGCTGGCAATCGCGTTACAACGGGCTGTGGTGCATGCTATTCTCAATGAGCTTACGGATCTCCCCCGCGCGCAGCAGGGGCCTACAGTGCCATTGGCTGATTTGGACATCATCTGATGCCCTCCTGCTGCTGCTGCTCCTCATCCTTTCCTCCTCCTCCGCCTCCTCCTCCTCCTCCCCCCCTCCTCCTCCGCCTCCTCCTCCCCCTTCTCCTCCTGGGCTGCTTCGCCGCGCCGCCGCTCTGTCGAAGACGACGTTCTTCGGTTTCCTGGAGCCCCCGGTCGTTTCGCGCCGCGCCGGCGCCCATTTTCCAGACACGAGCTGCGCATGTGGTCGTAGCTGTCCCGCGGGGGAAAGCAAAAACATAATTGGGTAAATATTTAGCAAACGCGTTCAGATAGCAACGCCCCCGCGCCGCAGACGGCGCCGTTTGAACGCGAACCAAGACATGTTCGACTACCCCTCACTTCCTCGCACTCTTCCCTCTCCTTCCCAGTCCTCCCCGTCCATTCCGCTCATATCCACTCCGTCCCACTCCCCCGCTTTCCTCCGCACCCCCCCCCCCCCCCACCTCTCCGCACTCCTCCCCATTCCCTCTCCTCCTCACACTTTTCCAATCCATTCCACTGTACTCCACATCCCTGGCACTCCTACCCACTGAGTTTCACTTACCACTAGTTCATCCTGCTCCACTTCGTGCCAGGTCGGCATGTTCGTCCGCAATCCTCTTCATTCATATCATTCCTCCCTCGGTATCGTCTCCAACCATTCCCCACTTCCTCCCCTCCCTCTCGTCTCCCCCCGCCCCTCCTCCATCCCCTCGGTTCGCTGGAAACGGATGCGCCCCATCCATCCGCGTTGTATATCAGGAAGCCTGCGGCTCGAGCTGGGTCGTTTTCACTCCGGCTCTCTGGGCGGCGGACGTCTCCAGATGGGCTTCGGGGAAAGCTCCGAGCCAACGTCATCTTGGAATCGCTCCGGGTGGGCTCCAAAGCGGTTCAGAAGAAACCCAACATATGCACCCCTGAGAACCCTGAAAGCGTCCCAAGGAGCCCCTCGGAGGCCCCCGTGAGGCGCCCATAGGTCTTCAAGAACGCCCAAAGAAATCGCTCCAGGTGGGTTCCAAAGCGGCTCAGGAGAGGCCCGACGGATTTTCCCCACAGAACCCTGAAAGCGTTCCAAGGAGCCCCCCGAGAGACCCCCGTGAGGCGCCCACAGGTCTTCAAGAACGCCCGAAGAGGCTACCATACCACCCAAGACAGCTCCAAGAGGGCAGTCCAAGAGGCCCAAGAAGGCCCCAACAGGCCCCCGAAATGCTCCCGGCAAACTTTCAGAGGGCTCCCACGAGGGCCCGAACAAGTTAAAGAGAGCCCCAAGAGCCCTCGATGGCCCACGAGTTTCATCGTGGGTTGAAGGCGGAAAACCAACTCGACAGACCACCACAGCAGACCATCGCAATGAATCAATAACATGTGTATGTGTTGGTCTGCTATGCGACGTTTGTTCGTATCTTTGACGTTCTCACCCAGCATTCTGACAAGGGGGAGAGGGACATTGTAAGAGGAAGCGCGCTAGCCCATCTACCCCTAGAGTGCGGGTTGATTTTGTTCGAAGGCAGTTTGGGGTGTTCCAAGATTTTTGGACGTCGTGCTGCTCTAACCCGGGCTACGCTGTGCCATAGTGGAGGTCATCTTGGACCATGCGGTGTTATATTTGTCACGCTTCGCGTATCCCCACCAGCCCATCCCGAAACAACCGCCAGTCGAGTTGCCTTTGAAGAGGGAGGTTTAGCAACACGCAATACAAAAGTGAACCACATCCTCGCGGAACGCCCCGTCCAGGTCCAGGGGAGGGGGTAGGGGGAGGGGAAAACCCGTCCCCTCAGGGGAAGAAGGGGTTGTGGAAGAGGAACGAGGAATCTCGTTTAGACCACCTGGCCACAAATCAGTCGCCAGGCGAGTTGGCTTGATGATGATGATGTTGTCGCCAGGCGAGTTGGTGCCTGTTGGAGGCCTTTTGAACCGTCTTGGAGGCCCCTTAGGCTATCTTGGGCCGTCTTGGGTGCATCTTGGCCCGTTTTGGAGACATCTTGGGGCCATCTTGGGCTCTCTTGGGACCATCTTGGCCGTCTTGGAGGCCATCTTGGACATCTTGGAGGCCTCTTGAGCCGTCCTTGGGCCCTCTTAGGGCCGTCTTGGGGGCCTCTGGGGCCGTCCTCGGGCCATTTTGGGGCCTCTTGGAGCGCTCTTGAGGCCACCTTGGAGGCCTCTTCGGAGCCTTGGAGGGCCTCTTGGGGCCATCTTGGAGGCGGTCGGTCAAACGAGGGGAGGATGTAGGAGGAGCCGTCGTCGTCGGAGTAGGAGGAGGAAGAGGAGGAGCAGGAGGAGGAGCAGGAGGAGGAGCAGGAGGAGGAGGAGGAGGAATATAAGGAGGAGGATATGGAGGACTGCGAGGAGGAGGAAAAGGAAAAGGAGGATGAGGACGAGGAGGAGGAGGGGGAGGGGGAGGAGGGAGGAGGAAGAAAAAGAGGAGGAGGAAAGGGACAATGGCGAGCTTGAGGCCTCTTGGGCCGTCTTTGGGTCCTCTTGGCGGTCCCGGGAGCCTCTTGCGTATCTCGGGGATTGTGGCCTCTTGGGGGTCTCTTGGGGGCCTCTTGCAGGCCTCTTGGGGGCCTCTTGGGGCCTCTTGGGGCCCTCTTGGGGCGCTCTTGGGGCGCTCTTGGGAGCCTTCGAGGCGCTCTTGGGCCATCTTGGAGGAGATCTATCAAAGAAGGGGGGGTCCCCAATTAGCGCTGCCCCTCTAGAGTGCCTCGAATCGTTTCTTGGGCCCTTCTTGAGGCCAAAATCCTTCCAAAACCTAGGTAAAATCAATGTTTTGTGCTTTCTCGCCTTTTCTCTCTTGGAGCCGTCTTGGGCCGTCTCGGGAGCCTCTTGGGCCTCTTGGGGGTCTCTTGGGAGCCTTTTGGAGGCCTCTTGGGCGCCTCTTGGGGCCTCTTGGGGCGCTCTTGGGGCGCTCTTTGGGCGCTCTTGGGAGCCTTCGGGGCGCTCTTGGGGCCATCTTGGAGGAGATCGATCAAAGAAGAGGGCGTCCCCAATTAGCGTTGCCCCTCTAGAGTGCCTCGAGTCGCCTCTTGGGCCCCCCAAGAGGCCAAAATCCTTCCAAAACCCATGTAAAATCAATGTTTTGTGTTTTCTCGCCTTTTCGCTCTTGGAGCCGTCTTGGGCCGTCTTGGGAGCCTCTTGGCAGCCTCTTGGAGGCTCCTTGGGGCCTCTTGGGGTCTCTGGGGCCCTCTTGGGGCGCTCTTGGGAGCCTTCGGGGCGTTCTTGGGGCCATCTTGGAGGAGATCGATCAAAGAAGGGGGGTACCTAAATTGGTGTCCCCCCGTCGGGGGCCACGATCCCTGTGAGGGGTGTCAAAAAATAGCCCTCCCAATGAGCGAAAAAGCGCCCTCTGACACCTCGCGACCCCCTCCGTCCAGGTCCAGGGGAAGGGGGTAGGGGGAGGGGTACACCCCTCCCCGAAGGGGAAGAAGGGGTTGTGGAAGAGGGAAGAGAGACATCGTTAGACCACCTGTCGCCCAGAGGGCTGGTGGGATTAGAGCAATTCTTTACGCTGCACTTATCCCCACCAGCCCATCCAGGAACGATGCCCAGGAGAGCTGACGGGAGAAGGGAGGAAGAAACGCACATAGTGAAACAGCGCAGGCAACAGAGGTGAATTGGGAGATCTATGGTAGCGAAGGGTGCGGTTGCTGCTGCTGGTGATGTTGCTGCTGCTGGTACTCCTGTTGCTGGTGCTGCTGCTGGTGTTCCTGGTTCTCGTGCTGCTGGTGCTGCTGGTGCTGCTGCTGGTGCTGCTGCTGGTGGCGGTGGTGCTGCTGCTGGGCTGGTGCTGCTGGTGCTGCTGCTGGTGCTATTGCTGATGGTGGTGCTGTTGGTGGTGCTGCTGATGATGGTGCTGTAGATTGTACCACATCGCTGTTTAGCTGGTGCTGGTGCTGTGGAGGACGAGGGGGGGGGGAGGAGGAGGCCGAGGAGGAGGAGGAGGAGGAGGAGGAGTCAGAGGAGGATGCAAGAGAAGGCGACAATTGGACCAGACAGACTACTGCGGATCTTTTGCTCTGGGACTCTCTTGGTGGCCTTGATGAAATTCTGGCGCCATCTTGGATGACATCCTTCAAACACGGGGTCGACGCGGATTAGCGTTGCCCCCCCTTGGGGTAAAGCAAATCCACTCCTGAAGCTTTCTTGAGCGCTAATTGGGTGCTCTTGGGGCTGTATTGGAGCCATTTAGGGGGCTCTCTTTGGGCTCTCTTGGAAGCTTTGGGGTCTTCCGTGGAGCTCCCTTGGAGGCCATCAATCAAAGAAGAGGGGGTCCTCCGGCCTTCTAAGTACGTCGGCCGCTTGAGCCGCACACAAGCCGCCTCTTGGGGCCTTGGGGCGCTCTTCGGGCTCTCGCGGGCGCTCTTGGATCCGTCTTCTAGCCCATTTGTGCCTCTGTTGGGTCTCCCTCGGGCCCTCTGGGAGCCATCTTGAGGCTTGGGAGGGCCATCCGAAGCGAAAAACTGAAAAGCACACAAACGTTGCTTGTATTCACTTTGTGAAGGCTTTTGGACTCTCGGGCTCTCGAGGCTGTTCTTTGGGGAGAGCTCGAAGACCCCTTGGGCCCGTCTTGGGGCGTTCTCGGAACCTCTTCGAATGTCTTGAAAAGCGTCTTGAGGCAATGTAGACCACCTTGAAGGTCATCTTCGGCTCTCTGAAGCCCTGTTGGCGCCACCTTCGGCCATTCTGGACGCTTCAACGGAGCGCGGCCCCTCATGTCCAGACCCAGGGGGGTAGGGCGAGGGGTAACCGCCCCTCCCCCCCCCCCCGAAGGGAGAAAGGGAGGTTGCAAGAGGAAACGCGCTAGACCACCTGCGCCTCGAGCGCGGGTGGATGTTGTTGGAAGGCATCCTTGGGATGCTCCAAGAATGGTCGGCGTCAGACTGATCGAACCCGGGCTACGCTGCGCCATATTGGTAGCCATCTGGGACCATACGGCGTTATCTTAGAGTCATTTCGGGCCATCTTCGACGCTCTAACGCGTGGCGCTGCCCCGCTCCGCCCAAATCCAGGGGAAGATCTCATTCCCCAAACCACCTAGTGTGACTATCGGCTCTACAGCTTCTTTTGCCCAGCGCGAGTAAGAACAGACCTTGCGTCGCGCAACGCGCCAGTAGTAGCTGCGTCGTGGTCGACGCCATGGCCACCCTGTTCTCGGCGGTGCTTGTCGTGCTCGGAAGCGCGCTTGGAGCTACTGCTGCCCCTGGCCAACACTCTGGCAAGTTCAACGGCAGGGCTGGTGCACGGGCCCAGCGCCCAGACGAGCTGCCCTTCATGGAGACCGGGGCCGTGCGCTTGGCCTACCAGCTCATGGACAGCCTGAACCCGTTCCCTGTTGATGTCGTTCACGCTTCATCTCCACTTGCGTGCAGCGTGGCTGGCGCGGTTGGCAGAGCCACTTCGCTGCACCCATCTTGCGTGCACGTTCACTTGGTAATCCTCATGTCCCTCGTCTTGGACGCGGTGCAGGTCAAGTACGGGGGGATCTTGGGCAAGTTTTCGAACCCTCTGATGATTCAACACGGCGCGCCAGGGGACGGGAAGTCGATCGCGTTGTGGCTCGTTTTCCAAGTCCTCGCGTACTTCGACAAGATCCGCAACAAAGTCGCCAAGGCAGCCTACGATCAAAAAGTGAGAGACAAGAAAGACAAGAGGAGGCAAGGCCAGGGTCAGGCTGCCGAGGAGGAGGACTCCGCAGATGAAGATCAGAAGCTGACGCCGCCCGCCGACGTGGATTCGATTTTCAACAAAGGCACGTTCATCGGTTTAGGGCAGTTCCTGAAGGGGCAGGGCGGAGTAGCTTACTTCGTGCTTCACGAGGGCAAGACGTTCATGACGGATCTCTTCGCGAGCGGCCCCGGCGGCGGCGTGGAGGACTTGAGCCAGATCATGGACCACGACTTGTACAAGAATCACCCAGCGAACAACCAGTCCAAGTTCAACGTGCGCAACGTGCACGTGGTCGGCTCCGTCCTCATGCACCTGGAGGAGGTGGAACGCCAGGCCCGCCAGTCGGACTCGGTGGCAGGCCTTTCGCGGTTCTTGGTCGGGAAATTCCCCGTGGTGGTCCACAAGATCATGCCGGACCTCAACCCCGCGGAGGTCGAGCAGCTGCTCCAGGACGACCCGGATTACTTCGACAGCATGAACTACGACGACGTCGTCGGCGGCCTCGCTAATATTTTGTTCGCGGGGCGCCAGCTGTTCCAAAAAGACGCCCCCCCGTCGGTGCCGGCCACGGACGTGAAGGAAGTTTGTTCGAAGATCACTGGTCTCCACACTCTGCCGATGAGCTCCGAGGTCCAGGAACACTTCCGCAAGTCGTACAACGACTCTGCCGACGCGATCCGGGACGACCTCGCCAACCTCGGTGGCCGGGCTTCCCAGCTGAGCAAGGACAAGACCAGGCCGCTCCAATTCATCGCACCCGTGCATCTCCTGGAGAAGACCATCAACTTCTTGCTCTCGAAGGCAGGCAAGTCGGCGGAGGAAAAGAAAGACATGGACGGACAAGCCATTCTGGTAGCCCTCGCGTCCGTGGACTCGGAGCCCCTCTGCAAGACCGTGCCCGCGAGGGATGCCGTCCCACGGGGCGCCACGAAAGCTGCCGTAGACACCTCCGTTGCCTTGGCGGCTTGGTTCGCCCGGAGCTTCAGCATGACCGCGGGCGTTTCCCAGATGGTCAAGGCATTTCTCGCCGACCGCGCGCGACTCGCGGCCGTGCCAGCGCCTACCTTCGAGACGGCTGCGCAGATGCTGAGCGCAATCGTCGCGCCGCGCCTCGACCCAGCCAGCGCGTTGGCGGAGATCGCGGAGAATCGCCTAAACATTGTCGCATTCGCACAACGCCCTGCTGTGTCTGCCGACGACGTCCGCGCGAAGATCGTGGACATCCTCTCGCTCGCTTTCATGGGGTTCGTCCACGTGAAGGACGGTCGCTGCGCGGTGGCATCTTTCGCTATGAACGACGAGAGTTTCCTGCGCGCAGCGAACCGACTCCAGACATGGTGCCCGGATGCCTCCTTCCCTCATGTAAGAGCATTGTGCCCGGAAGAGGGGCTTGGCCCGGTCGTCGTGAACGCCGACGCAGCGTCTGCCGCAGTGGCGGCGATGAAGAATTTGGTCGAGGGCACTGCGGTGGACGCGTCGGTGCACGCCGACATCTTCAGCACTTCCGCCGCCGAGGTCGCCCTGCCGGAGCCAGGGCCGCCTGCGACCCAGGCAGACAGGCACAGCCAGATTCAGCGCATCCTTCAGGGCGATGCCGCGGCGGCCGCTCACCCACACGGACTCGCGCAGGCAGGGCCGGCGGGGGGGCCGCCCGAGGGCGGGCCCTACCGCGAACGGGCTGCGAAGCGTCTTCGGATGCGGGAGGAAGCGCCCTTTGACTACCAGGGGCTGCGTGGCAACGTCTTGCTGGCTGGGAAGATTGGCGCGGCTGCGTGCGCCACGCAGTCCACCGACATCGCCGTCAACAAGCTCAAGGACATGTTCAAGAGCGACGGCGCAGCGCCCGCCATCGACAAGACCGCAACTCTGCTGCCCCAGTTCTTCCGCGAGCTGGGGCTGGGGACGCGCAGCAAAATGGGGAAATCAATCGTTGTGCTGGCCCCGCCAGAGCAGCACATCGAGACGGTGGCGAAGCGCATTGCGTCGATGTTCAAGCTGAACGGGACGAAAGAAGCGCGGATGGTCGAAGCTATGTCGAGGCGCCCTGTCTGCCTTCGCTTCAACTTGGAGGCTTTCGACGCTCTTGCCCGCAAGGTCGAGGAGGGCATTCCTGAGTGGGCCCCGAAGCCGCGCTAAATGTAAAGGCGCCATGGGAGATCGGCAGGTGGACGTTTCAATCGCCGCGTGCGCCCAGCGCCCAGCCTCCGGGAGCTTTGTCTCGGTGGCGGCTTCCCTTTTAGGTGCATGCCTATCTCTGTCTCTCTGTCTCTGTCTCTGTCTCTGTCTCCGTCTCTGTCTCTGTCTCTCTCTCTCTCTCTCTCTCTCTCTTTCCCCTTCACCTCCCTACATGTCCTTCCCTCTCCGTCTTCTTCCCTCCCTTGCTGCCGATGTTTGCGATTTTGAAGATTTGGTTGTTGGAGCCATTCGGGGATGCACGCGCGGCCTCCCCTCCTACCTCGATTCCCCCGCCTCCCCAGAATATGCCCCCGGGGCATCAGGTGGCAGCGCTGTTAGCCAGATACGCAGCCATCACATCAATGTTAAGCCTTTGCCCCGCGCCTTCATCATAAGGCGGCGCAGTATCTGCCTTTGCCTAGCCACGCCGCTCCAGGAGTTAGGACCCAGCCTCCGAGAATGCCGCAGCCGCAGCTAGGGCACCAGTCGCTAAACCTCTTATGGTGAGGCCATAGATAGTTGCTCCTTAGCCTGCCAGGCTGCACAGTCCAGGTCCACAGCTGCCCCCCACGAGCAGAGCCCGCGTATCCCGCGGGGTGGGGGCCCCACCAGGCGGCCAAGAGCTGTCACACAATTCGCCCGTGCTGCTGCAGGCGTTCTCGCCCACAAAGCAGCGGCGCCAGGCCGCCCGGCGGCCAGCAATTTTGGCTCTCCAACTAAATTCTTTCTCGGCTGGCTCATATACCGCCCTTCCCTGGCCGGTCGCTCTTTTGATCGGCCGTATACTTCTACCGTGCGCTTGGCCATTGGCTATTTCCAGCATTCGTTTGAGCACGTTAAGAAAACGTTATCTGTTTCTCCAATTGTACATTTTCCTCCTCCCTGGGGTGGATGCTTTGCGATGGCCATGCCGGAGGCCATCGTAAAACATCTGGAGCCATCTTGGAACCCTCTTGGGCCAGAACTCTCCTCACCGTTGCCCCTCTTAAGCCCCCGAGGTCGCCGCTTGGAGCTCTCTTGGAGCGCTCTTGGGCGCTCTGGGGCCCTTGGGGTCATCTTGGAGCCGTCTCGGGCCCTCGTGGGGCTGTTGGGTCCTCTTGGGGCCATCATGAAGCCTCAGAAGGCCATCGGAAGCGAAAACGCGAGAAGGCTAAACTCATGTGATTTCTTTTGTTGTTTACATGATTTGGGCTCCTCGCGTCCTAGGGGGGGCCCAATTCACTCTGGCTCGTCGCGGAGCGGTCCAGGAGCCTCTCGGAGCATGTTTGGAGCCAACTTGAGCCACCATGCACAATATGGAGCCATCTTGGAGACCATCTTGACATCTTTGAGACCCTGTGGGAGCCATCGTGGGCCAACAACCACCCTCTGACGCCTCGCGGCCCCCCTCCAGACCCCGGGGGGGGGGGGGCGGCGTCCCCGATGGGGCAAGAAGGAGGTTGGAAGACGAAGCGCCCAAAACCACCTCCGCCCCAAGAAACTCCCAGGAGCCGCCCGAGACGGGCTACGAGGCTCCACTCTGCAATGCCTCCCGCCCTCCTGCTGCCCACTTCTCCTCACTCCTGCCTCTCCCCCCTTCCATTCTTTCGTTCCTGGGTTCTCAGATTCCGCCTTTTTCCCATCATTCTTGAACCTCTTCGGAAGGTCCCGGCACAACGTCAAACAGACAACACGGCAACCAACATGATGCTGCGCATTGTTTTTTATTGTCTGTGTCTTCTTGCGTACCCCGCTCGTTCTTTTCTAAGGTCCGGACGTCGTGGCAATATCAGCTTCTGATTTGTAATATCGTGGCTCTCATCGTCTTTGCCATCCCCGTCCTGGCCCAATTAGGCTCAAGCATGCGAGGTCGTCCTCTCAGCTTCGCCCTCGGACATTGTTCGCATATTCCGACCGCGTCGGCTTCGCCATGGCCGGCGATCCAGGGGGGCACTTCTCCCTTGCTCGGATTCTGGAGCATTTGCCTGTGCAGTGCACCGCGGCTTTCTGCGACGTGTTGGCGCACGTCGATGCCACCCTCGCCTTGCCTGTCCTGAAATGCGTCCTGTCCGAGCAGGGTTATGGACAGGTCGACGACACTGTGCTGGCAAACGTTCTTTGGAAGGTGCAAACATACTTGCCGAGCTTGGTGACCAACCGCTGCCAACCAGGCAAACTGGCAGCACGTTTGAAGGAAATGCAGGATGCGGCTCCAGATGTTACCCTTGTTCGCATTCCTGCTCGCCAAGGCACGTGCCCGCGCTGCGAGGGGATCTCCCTCTGCCCGTGCCCGGGCATCGACAAATGCGCCAGCGGCCGAAATTCACCAATTTTGAGAGCCGAAGCCGCCCGCGCGGGAACGCCACCAGAGAGCAATGTTACCGTCCGGTATAAAATATATTCGTGGACCGCTGGCGTGCAGTACGCAGTGTTTGAAGAGAGCCGGTGCCCGAAGTGCTCGCGTTTCTTCTTGGGGGGATGGTCCTACAGAAAGAACGTTGGCGAGCGTGGTCAGCCGACGTTCGGTCGCTGCACAGATGTCAAGTTCGTGGGCAGTACGGTTGACGACCTGTACGTGGTCATCCCCCGGCAGCAGAGTTATTTTGCGGTGGAGACTCATTTCCTGCGTACAGTCACAGACCAATTGGCGTTCAGCGGGGCCACCTTCACTTCCATAGTACACGTGGGCCCGGCAGCACCGCAGCGCGATCCAGGCCCGGTTGACTGTGGGAGATGATTTGACCCTTGTACATCACACCCGCGACTGCCTTGAACTCGCGTGGTTCACGTGGCAGGCCACGCGTTTGGCCGGCGACGCAGCTAAGGAGCAGACGTGGTCTTTCGAACTGTCGCAATTTGATGCGACGTTCGTCCAGCTGCAGCCTGCATTCCGCATGGCCAACTTGAGAAGAATAGCTTCTCACGTGGCGTCGTGCCCGCGGTGCCAGCGTTTGCTCCTGGTCATCGGCGACGGGAAGCGCGGGGCTTGCCGCCACGTCTGCGCCGGCGCTGACGGGTCCATCACCTATCCAGACGTGGGCGCCACGCTGTACACGGGGTGCCGGGCACACGTCGGCGGTAGGCGCCACCTGTGCCAGACATGTCGACCTTCTGGTAAAGAGCAGACTGGCCTAGTCCCCCAACTCCGGGTCCTACGAGCCGAGCTGGCGCCGGCCCCGGACGGCGGTTTCGGCTTGGAGACCCGCTACGTCGTCGAATGCAAGACCGTCGCCAGCGACGGGGAGCTCTTCGAATTCTCGCTCCCGCGTTCCGAAGTGCGGCAGGATCTCCTCGCGCAGTTCGAGATCGGCAGTCTCCCACTTCGGAGCGACCCGCGACAGAAGTTGCAGAAGCCGCCCACGTGGAAGAGCAAATTGCAGAAGACGCTCTGGCATAAGGGTGCCCGCGGTTCCTGCGCCCCGCAGCCGCCGCGGAGCAACGCCAGCGGCGGGCTCAAGAGGAGCGCGCCGCCGCGGGTCGCCGCGGGGCGCGGCGCGCGCAAGAGGCGCGCGATGGCGGATGGCCCCCGCGAGCTGGCATCCACTGGGCTCAGGAAGAGCGCGCCGCAGGGGGCCGCGGGGGCGCGCGGCAAGCGCCAAGGGCAGGCGAAGGCGAAGGCCGCCCCCGCGGGGGCAGCCAAGCCGCGCGGCCGGCGGCGGGGCAGCGCCGCGGCGCCCGCGCAGGCACTTGGGCGGGCGAAGCGCACGCCTAGCACTGCGGCCGCCGCTCGCCGCGACGCCGTCGGCTCCAATTGGCTCTACGCTGCCCGCGAGGTGCCGGTCGAGAGAACGTCCTGCGGCATCAGCAAAGAGAACGCGTCCGAGGCGCGGCGAAGGCGCTGCACGGGCGGTATCGTGACCGCCGTTCTCCAGTGCGGCTATCTGGCCGACTGGCAGGAATTGTGGCGAGGGGAAGGCATCGAGGTGATGTACTTGTTCTTCCTCCGGCTGTTCAAGTATCTTTCAGAGCTGAAGGCGGCGCTCCAAGTCATAGGATACGACAACGCGTGCCAGTTGCTCGCTTTC
>CAUYUJ010005592.1:519414-547165 GCA_963575745.1 Prorocentrum cordatum | reverse complement strand
TCCTTTCTCTGAGGGCCCAGCCCGCCCATCGGGGGGTGGTGATGATGACGATGATGATGACGATGCCGATGATGAAGGCGATGCTGGCGACGACGATGACGGACAAGGAATGCTGCGGAATTGAATGAGGAGGGAATAGTCGACGGAGAGGAGGTGGGAACCAGACGGAGGGAGGATATACCGCGCCCTCGCCCGCCGAGCATAGAGTTGGCGCGTAACGAGTGCGACCAGTTCAGCCAGTCAGTTACCCGCGAGGAACGCATGCGGGGGGGGGTGACGATGGCGGAGAGAGGAGATGCCGTCTCCAATGGCGAAAGCCGAACGAGTTGGCGGAGGTCGCGCCTCCACCGAACGGGACACCTCCACCGAGCACGCACGGCGTCGGGGAGGGGCCGCGCGCCGCGGGCCCTCACCGCGGGACCGCACCGCGGCCGCGACCGCGAGCCGCCGCCACACAAACGACACGCCGCCGTCGTCGTCTTCGTCGTCGTCGCCGTCGCCGCCGTCACCGTTGCTGTCCGTCGTCGTCCGTTGTCGCCCGTCGTCGACTCAGCATGCCCCATCTCGTCCGCCGTCGCCGTCCGCCGCCGACTCGTCCGTCGTCGTCGTCCGTCGTCGTCCGCCCGTCGCCGACGCACCCGCTACAGCGGATGGGGGGGGGCTGGGTGAGTGAAGATCTGGCACTCACGGGCCCTCGGCGGCCATCGCAACGGCCTGGCACGCCCAGTGCTGCATGGCCCTGCCCATGCGGCCGAGCATCTGCTGCGACCTGTGCAGGGCCCCCCGCGCCTCGCGCGCGGCGCGCTCATGGTCGCCGAGCAGCAGCCGCATATCATGCAGCTGCCGCTGCGCCGCCGCTGCCTCGCCCGCCGCCGCCTCGCGCGTCGAGCGCAGCACCGCCCGCGCCGCGGCGAGCCCGTCCTCCCACGTGCGCAGCCGCCGCTGGAGGAGATCGATCTCCGCCTCCAGCACCTCGGTGGCGGCGGCGGGGGGCGCGGCGGGGGCCGCGGGCGGCGGCGGGGCGGGCGCGTCGGCGGTCCACCCGCGCGCTGCCCACTCGGCCCGCGGCGAGTGCGCGGGCGGCGGCGGGCGCGCCGCCAGCAGGCTCGCGGCGCGCAGGCGCGCCTCGGCGCCCGCGCGGATCGACTCCACGTCGAAGAACGCGCCAGGGCCGTCCACCTGGCGCGCCTCGACCGCGGCGTCGATCGCGGCGTCGATCGCCGCGACCGCGGCCGTCCCGACGTGGCCCTCGAGCTCCACCGTCGAGCCCGCCGCCACCGCGCCGCGCTGCACGTCGGCGAAGCGCACCTCCGCGTCGGCCGCCGCGGCCTGCTGCGCAGGCGCGACGGCAGCGTCGGCAGCCGCCCGCCGCCACTGGGCCAGCGCCGCCGTCTCAAGCATGAGACGGCGGGCCCGCTCGGCCGCGGCGAACTTCGCGATCGCCCCGGCCCGATCGGCGACAAAGGCGGCCGCATCCACCCACTCCTCGGCGACCTGCCTCGCGATCGCAGCGATCTCGCGGTCGGAGACCGCCGCGGGGGGGCGCGCCGCCCCCGCGTCGCCCGCCAGCGACTTCGCCAGCGAGCGCGCGCAGCGGCCGGCCGCCATCTGGCCGTCGGGGACCGCGCGGGCGATCCCATGCAGCGCCATGGCCTGCAACCACGGCGGGGCCAGCAGCGGCGGCGCCTTGGGCGGCGGCGCGCCGCCGACCGCCGTCGGGGGGTCGCCGTCGGGGCCGTCCGAGCTCGGCGACCCGTCGGTGCCGCCAGAGCTCGGCGATGCGCCGCCTGCCGCCGCCGCGGCGCCGACGGGCGCTGCAGCGGGGGGCGCGGCCGCTGCTGCCGCAGCGGCGCCGACGGGTGCTGCCGCGGGGGGCGCGGCCGCTGCTGCCGCCGCGGCGCCGACGGGTGCTGCCGCGGGGCGCGCGGCCGCTGCTGCCGCCGCGGCGCCGACGGGTGCTGCCGCGGGGGGCGCGGCCGCCGCTGGCGTCGCGGCGTCCTCGGCGCCAGCGGAGCGGCGCCAGCGGCGCGGCGGCGGGCCCTCAGAGCCCCTGGCCCGCCTTCGGCTCGCAGACGAGCCCGCAGAGCCACGGGCCAGGCGCGACGGCGAGCCCTCAGAGCCGCTGCTCGCAGCCGAACTCGCACCGCCTTCGGCTCGAAGCGTCGCGCCGTCCTTGTCCCGCACCTCCTTGCTCGGGACGTCGCCGCCGACCTCCAGCGGGTTGCGGCCATCCAGCGGCGCGGGCACGCCGTAGTAGCCGCTCGGCCGCCGCGCCGCCTCCTCTCTCCGCCGCTCCGCCTCCTCCGCGGAGGAGTCCCGACGCGCCGCCGCGCGTCGCAGAGGCTCGGCCGCGGGCGGCGAGCACGGGCTCGGCGGCGTCCGCGCGTGAGCCGCCCGCGACGCCGTCGGCAAAGCCGACCGCGGCGCCCCCGTCGGCGGCATGCCTGGCCAGCGCGACGCTGGCGGCGGCGACGACAGCGACCGCGAGCGGTCCGACGCCGCGACGCCGCGACGCCGCGACCGCGAGGCGGTCCGCCGCCCGCCGAGTGCGGCTGGCTCGCCGACGATGCATCGTCGACGTCGGATGGCGGCGTCGGCGTCGGGCCGACGGCCGATGCTGCAGCGCCGACGGCGATGGCGTCCGATGCTGCAGCGCCGACGTCGGGTGGCGGCACCGCCGATCCCACGCGCTCGCGGCCCGCCTGCCGCCCCTGCAGCGAGGCTGCGAGGGCGTCGTCTGCCCCGAGGCCGCGGGCGTCCGCGAGGGGAACGCGCGCCGCCAGGCTGCCAGGGCGAGGCGGCGAGGGCGGCGCGGGCGGCGGCCAGGCCGAGGGCATCACCCACGGGGCGCGCCCACAGGGGGCGCGCGCGGCGGTGGGGCGCGCCCGCGGGCCGACGTGGCTACATGATCATGGCGGGGCGGGGGCAGTGCAACAGCACGAGCAGTGAGTCGGCAGGGCAACGAAGTCGGCCCAGAGCTGCATCTCCAGGCCCAAGAACTGCAAATCAAACAATTCGGCCGCCGCCGTCGCCGCCGCCGTCGCCAACATCGGTGGCTATGGCGCCGTCGGTGGCTATGTCACCGGTGGCGAGGGAGGTCGCCGCCGCCGTCGCCATCGCCACCATCGGCGGCTATGTCGCCGCCAGGTGGGCCGTCGCCGCCGTCGCCATCGTCAACATCGGTCGCCGTCACCATCCTCAACATCGTCGCACCAGTCGATGTCAGAGGCTGTGTCGGAGCCGCCGACGTCCTCGATATCACAACCGAAGGCCGACGTCGTCACCGTCGGGGGCGGCGTCGCCATCGTAGTCTCTGCAGTCGACGTTGTATGCAGGTGATGCGGACCGACGCACTCAGCCGCTTGCGGCGACTGAGTGCGTCGGTCCGATCGTCGCACTCAGTCGCCTGCGGCGACTGAGTGCGTCGGTCCGCATCACTGAGTACAACGACGACGACGACGACGACGACGACGATGACACCGACGACGTCAGCGACGGTGACGACGGGGCCGGCGACTACTGCGACAGCAGCGGTCGGCGGCGGCGACGACGACGACGGCGGCGACGGCAACGGCGACGGCCACGGCGACGGCGACGGCGACGGCGACGGCGGCGGTGGCGGCGGCACCGCCTACGACGACACTGACTGCAGCAGCGACGGCGGCAACGACGCCGAATACGACTTCACCGACAGCGGTGACGACGCCGCCGCCGCCAAGGACACGCCATCCGACGGTGAACGACGACGGCGGCGGCGGCGACGGCGACGGCTGCGGCGGCGGTGACGGCGGTGACGGCGACCGTGCTGACGGCAACGGCCACGACAACGCCGACGGCGATGGCGACGTCGACGGCGGCGGCGGCGGCGACGGCGACGATTGCAGCGGCGGCGGCGGCGGCGACGGCGACGGCAGTGCTGACGGCGCTGACGGCGACGGCAACGGCGCGGCGGCGACGACGACGGCGACGACGTCGGCAGCCCGCCGCCGCGCGTGTTTACACCGCGCGTCGCCGCGGTGCACGGGGAACATTGGGCGCCGAGCTCGGTGCCAAGCTGCGAACCGACCGCCCGCGGCACGGGCGATCGCGATCAAACCTCTTACACCCTTGCCCCCGTAATCGGTGGCGTCGGCGTGTCATTTGGAATATCCCGCGTCTTCCCAGTCCCCTCCCATGCGTTGCCCTCTCTGATGCCATCTCCGACGTCCACCCGATGCCCTCCCGTCCGCCCGACGCCCCCCCGTTCCCGTAGGGCGGCGGTGGTGCGCGGTGGCGGCGTTGGTGTGTGGCGCCGCCGCCGCAAATAATAGCCGCGCGGCCGCTCGGCTAACCCCAAGCCGCTACGCCGCCGTCATGGGCGCCGTGGGCGCCGCCGTGGGCGCCGCCGCCCTCCGTCGGCGCCGCCGCCGCCATGGGCGCCGCGGGCGCCGCCGTGGGCGCCGCACCCCATGCCGCTGCGCCCGCCCCGCCGCCGTGAGCGCCGCCGCCCTCCGCAAGGCATCGCCGCCCATGAGCGCGCCGCCGTGGGCGCGCCACCGCCGCCGCGGCCTTCAAGCGACCGCGCCCGCGCCGCCGCCCATGCCACCACCCATGCCGCCCGCGCCGCCGCCGCCCTCGCCGCTGCCATCAGGCCTGTCGCGGCCTGGGCGCCAGCGCTGGCCGCGGCGGCCTGGGGCGTCGTCGCCGCCCGCGCCGTCGCCCGCGCCGCCGCCCGCGCCGCCGCCATGTGGGCCTGCGGCCCAGGCGTATGCAGCGCCCTTCGGCGCCCTCAGGCCCGCCGCCCGCGCCGCCGCCCTCTGTGCGTACGCCTGGGCCCGCTCAGCCTCGCGGTTCACCCCGCGCATGGCAAACGCGAGCTGGAGCTGCTCCGCCCACTCCATCTCGGTCAAGTGCGCGGGCCTGCCCGCCTGCGCCCGTTGGAGATAGTCTGCGTCGTGCTTGGGGAGTGTCTGCAGCCACTCCCCAAGAGTCGGAGTGGCTGAAGCCGCGGGGGAACAAATTGGCTGCAGCCACTGTGTACGTCCGTATCTGAGTGCTGCCGCACTCAGATACAGCCGCATCATTTTAGACAAAGTGCGCCTCAGACCGAGGCGGCCAGGAGCACCGCTCCTCGGCGAGCTCCATGGCCAGCGGGCAGAACGGGCCCTGCGTCAGCACCACGTAGGCCAGGTCCTGGCAACGCTGGAACCAGCCGCCCCTGCGCGGAACTCGTCGCACACGTACGCGCGCATCGCTGTGAGCATATATGTCCACGCGGCTGCAGCCGATGGACACATGTGCCAAGCATGCGTCGGTATATTGTGACGACCCGCCCGCCTGCCCTGACGCCCGACGGGGTCGTTCGCGGCGGGCCTCGCCTGGGCGCCCAGCTGCGCGGCCAGCGTCTGGCGGCGGGTGGCCCTGGCGCGCCCACCGAAGTCCACTGGGCGGGCAGCGTCCAGCTCTGCGGCCAGGTGCCCTCCACGCATCTCGCGGCGGCGGGCGGCCGTCTCGCTCGCCGAGCGGACGCCCTTGCCCGAGCCCTCGTCGTCGGACGCCCGCGCCTCGCTGGCTGAGCGGCCCTTGCCCGCGCACTTGCCCGTGCTGGGGCCTGCCCGCTGCCGCTCGCCGAGCGGCCACTTGCACTTGCCCGCGCTGCCGCGCGGCTGCCCGTCGACCGTGGGGGCCGCGGCGCTGGCGCCAGCCGCCGCGCGGGCCGCGGTGCTCGGGCGGCGCTGCGGGGAGCGCGCGGGCGGGCCGCGGCGCGCAGGCGGGCCGCGGGGCGGCGTGCCCGAGCGCGGGCGCGCTCGGCCGCCGCGCGAGCGCGAGCGCGAGCCGCGGTGCGCCTGGCGGGCGCGTTGCGGCCGTGCCTTGCTGGCGGCGGCGGGCGCGGGGGGGGGGCGACGCCCTGTGCTGCGTGCGCCGACGGCGGCGGCGGCAAGGGGGCCCCGCCCCGCATCGGCGGACGCGGGATGCGTGAGATGGCTGCCCGGTGACGATATCACCCGCGTCCGACAGCTGCAGCTATCATTGCCATCACCCCCCATAATGTGTGCGGGGTGGGTGAACTGAGGGGTGTGGGACATGCCCCCGCCCCCTCCCCCACCCGCCACCGAGACATCGTCACCCGTGCACGGATGATGATATATCGGTGGCGGGCGGGGACCGGTGGCCGTGATATTTGCACCCCCGAACATTGGCGATTGCGTCCGATGGGCCCGGGCCACGCCAGCGCCCGCGCCGCCGTCGGCCCGCGGGCGCGCCGCCCGCGCCGCCGTCGGTGCGCACGACGGCGTCGGCACCGTCGGCGCGCCGTGGTCAGCCGTGGGCGCGCCATCGGCGGGAGGGGCAGCCGTGGGCGCACCATCGGCGGGAGGGGCGGGAGGGCGCGCCGTCGCCGCACCGCCGTCGGCGGGAGGGGCTGATGGACCGTCGTCGCCACCGCCACCCCCGCCGCCGCCACCAGCCGCAGCCTCCAGCACCTCGTGCAACCCGTAGCTGCGGCACATCAGCGGCGGGCTGGGGTCGGCATTGAGGGCGGGCGCGTGCCAGCCCATCATCGGCGGCACCACTGCGCCATTGGTGCCAGGCGTCGCCGCGCCCACGCGCACAGACCAGACGCGGCGTCGCCCGCCGTGGCGTTGCCCGCGTCGCCCTCTGTGGCGGCGGCGCCCGATGCGACGCCGCCGCCCCAGAAGAGGTGCCAGCCCGCCCAGCCTGGGACGGGATGCGCAGACCTCGCACACACGTTTACGTATGTGTGTACATGTATGCATTGACAGTGTGAGAACATGGAGCTACAGCTGGATGCTCACATTGCCCACGCATATATGTAAACAAGAATCTGTTGGGCCCGAGGGGCTAGATCACCCAACATAGCCCATGGTGCCCCCGAGGGGCGCTCTATATACACGAACATCCCCAATACGGCATCCACGAGATAGCCTCCGACACACGTCCAAGATGCCCCGAACGCCGTGCGGCGGTGGTGAGCTGCAGCTCATGTTATGATCATTCCCGCCCCCGCACCTATCGGCGGATCGTCGCCAAAGAACTTGAGCACGACGTCGCCCGCCTCGGAGGTGAACGCGCCAGGCGCCCACGGGGCCCCGTGCTGGCCACCTGCCGCAATCGGCGTCTCCACCAGCGGGATCATGGCCCCAACCAGCGGGTCCGCGTCCTGCGGCGTCAAGAACATCGCGTGCGGCAGCGCCGTCATGGCGGCGGCGGGCACGGGCAGCGGCGGCGCGGCGGTGGGCGGTGGGCGCGGGCTGCAGCTCGCGTAACAGTGGCGTCGGCGGGGCGACGACGACGACGACGACGCAGCCGCCGTCGACGACGCCGACGACGACGACGGCGACGGCGACGACGAGGCCGTCGCCGTCGCCGCCGTCGGGCTCGCGCTTCCCTCAGACGGTCGGGGCGATTCGGGATTCCCCGGGGTGCTCTCGGCGAGGCACAGCTGCACAAATACCATGTAATCACAAACCAGCTCGCCGCTAGGGCGCGCGCTCGGCTGCCGAGATTGCGATGGCCTCTTATTTGCTGCGCCACCCGCTGATATGAATGGCTCCGATTGGCTTCTGCGGGTTATGTCATGTGCTGCGCCCTCGGCCGCCGATCACACACCTGTCCCATATTGCGCCCTCGGTCGCCGATGATTGCGCCATAGGTTGCACCCGTGGTCACCGATTGTATAACCAGCTTTGGTTGGGCGCGCCCTCAGCAGCATGGGTTGTGCCATAGGTTGCGCCCTCGGCCGCGTATGATGTAGCTGGCTCATATTGCGCGCTCGGCCGCCGAAGATAAATTGGCTCCTACTGGGCGCGCAATGGGTTGCACACTCGGCAGCCGAGGATATAACTGGCTCCATCACACAATCGGCGAACGATGATTTGCTTCCCCCTCGGCCTCGTCTTCCTCCTTGTCTCCCTCGTTCCCTCGTCGCCATCCAAAAAAATTATAGCCGGAGTGCAGTATCCCCAAACAGGGTTTTTAGACCCACTGCGGTTTCCAACGTCGATTGCGTGCCCGTCCAGTGCGTGCTGGCATGGCATGTTACAACATGCCGCCTTCTCCTCCTCCTCCACCTCCTCTTCATCCCGAACGGCATCTCGGAGCCCAAAGTTGCGAGGATGTATCCAGCGTAACGGGCTGGTCCACCTCGCGCGCGGTATTTCGGACCCAAGATTTGCGACGATGTCTCGGGCGAAACGTGCTGCGAGGAAGTCTCAGGCGAAACGGGCCGGACCACCTCGAGCGCGGCGTCTCAGAGCTCCGAGTTGCGGGGGCCTCGTGGGACCTCCTGGTGACCTCCTGGTGACCTCCTGGGGTTTCCTCCTGGGGCTCCTGTGGCCTCCTGGACCCCACCTGGGGCTTCATGAAGTTTCCTGGGGCTCCCAGGGGGGGATATCTAACATGTGGCCGTCGGGCTCGGGGGCACAAGAGCAGGAAAAATCAACGATAAGGGGGCCTCCTGGGGCCTCCTGGGAGCCTCCTGGGAATCTCCTGCGGACCCCTGGGGCCTGTCCTGGGCGTCCCACGACCTCCTGAAGCTCTCTGGGGCCTCCTTGGGCTCCCAGGGTCCTAGGGGGGATATGTAACATGTGGTCTTCTGGGCCCCCAGGCTGGACCACCTCTTGCGCAGCATCTGAGAGCTCAGAATTGCGAGAATGTCTTGTGCGAAACGGGCCAGACCACCTTGCGCACGGCATCTCAAAAGCTTCATAGTTACGAGGATGTCCTCAGGCGCGAATGGCCGGACCACCTGCGCTCAGGGCATCTCGGAGGCCCTTATTGGGGGCCCTTATTGCGAGGATGTCTCCAGATAACGGAGCTGGACACCTCGCGCGCGGCATTCGGACCCCAGAGTTGCGACGATTTCTCTGGCGAAACGTGGTTGGCGAGGAACGTCTCAGGCGAAACGGCCCAGAACACCCTCGAGCGGCGCGTCTCAAAGCTCTGAGTTTGCGGGGGCCTCCTGGGGCCTCCCTTGGACCCTCCTGGTGACCTCCTGGGGCTTCTCCTGGGCCTCTGTGGCCTCTGGACCCCACCTGGGGCTTCTGAAGCCAGGCTTCTGAAGCCTCTTTGGGCTCCAGGGGGGGATATCTAACATGTGGCCGTCGGGCCCACCCCAAACTGGAGGGGGGCCACAATAGCAGGAAAAATCAACGAATCGACACCGGATGTGTATTTACTTGACACGTTCTGATAAAGGGGCCTCCTGGGGCCTCCTGGGAGCCTCCTGGGAATCTCCTGCGGACCCCTGGGCCTGTCACTGGCGTCTGCGGCCTCCTTGAAAAGCTCTTCTGGGGCCTCCTGGTGCTCCCATGGTCCCTGGGGCTCCCATGGTCCAAGGGGGGATCTGTAACATGTGGGCTTCTGGGCCCCCAAGTGGTTTGGACACCTCCTTGCCAGCATATGAGAGCTTCAGAGTTGCGAGAATGTCTTGTGGGCGTCCTGCGGCTTCCTGAAGCTCTCTGGGGCCTCCTGGGGCTCCCAGGGTCCCAGTGGGGATATGTAACATGTGGTCGTCTGGGCCCCCAGGCTGGACCACCTCTTGCGCGGCATCTGGGAGCTCAGAGTTGCGGGAATGTCTTGTGCGAAACGGGCCGGACCAACTTGCGCACGGCATCTCAGAGCTCAGAATTGCAAGGATGTCTCAGGCGAGACGGGCTGGTGTCTCGGGCGAAACGGGCTGCGAGGAAGTCTCAGGCGAAACGGGCCGGACCACCGCGAGCGCGGCGTCTCAGAGCTCCGAGTTGCGGGGGCCTCCTGGTGCCTCCTGGGGCCTCCTGGGGACCTCCTGGAGCCTCCTCCTGGGCCTCCTGTGGCCTCCTGAACTCCACCTGAGGTTTCCTGAAGCCTCTTGGGGCTCCCAGGGGAGATATCTAACCTGTGGCCGCTTGGGCCCCTCAAAATAAAGGGGCTTCTCCTGGGCCTCCTGTGGCCTCTTGGACCCCACCTGGGGCTTCCTGAAGCCTCTTGGGGCTCCCAGTGGGGGATATCTAACATGTGGCCGTCGGGCCCCCCCAAAATGGGGAGGGGGCCACAAGAGCAGGACAAATCAACGAATCGACACCGGATGCGTATTAACTTGACACGTTCTGATAGGGTGCCTCCTGGGGCCTCCTGGGAGCCTCCTGGGAATCTCCTGCGGACCCCTGGGGCCTGTCCTGTGCGTCCTGCGGCCTCCTGGAGCTCTCTGGGGCCTCCTGGGCTCCCCAGGGTCCTATGGAGGATATGTCACTGTGGTCCTTCTGGCCCCAGGCTGGAACCACCTCTTTCGCGTCATCTGGGAGCTCAGAGTTGCGAGAATGTCTTGTGCGGAAACAGGCCAGACCACCTTGCGCTCCGCACTCTCAGAGCTCAGAGTTGCGAGAATGCTTGTGCGAAACGGGCCCGACCACCTCGGCGCAAGGCATCTCAGAGCTCAGAAGTTCGAGGTTTCCGGGCGGTCTTCCTTTACAATGAAGAATCAATGATGGAGGATATGTTACATGTGGTCTTCTGGGCCCCCAGGCTGGACCACCTCTTGCGCGGCACCTGGGAGCTCAGAGTTGTGAGAATGTCTTGTGCGATACAAGCCGGACCACCTTGCGCACGGCATCGCAGAGCTCAGAGTTGCGAGTATGTCTCAGGCGAGACGGGCTGGACCACCTCGCGCAAGGCATCTCAGAGTTCAGAAGTTCGAGGATGTCTCAGGCGAAACGGCCCGGACCAACTCTCGCCGCGGCATCTCCGAGGTCAGAGTTTCGAGGATGTCTCAGGTGAAGCGGGCCGGACCACCTCGCGCAAGGCATCTCAGAGCTCAGAGTTTCGAAGATGTCTCAGGCGAAACGGCCCGGGCCATTTCTCGCACGGCACCTCGGGGTTCAGAATTCTGAGGATGTCTCAAGCGAAACGGCCCAGACCACCTCTCGGGCGGCGTCCCGGAGCGCAACTTTTCGAGGATGTCTCAGGCGAAACGGCCAATCCTGGCCAACCCAGAAACGAGAGTTGTGAGACATCTCAAGCGAAACGGCCCGGACCATCAAATTTTTGTGAGGATGTCTCTGCTCCGACTTCCCTCGGCCGGAGTTAGCTTCTACCGGCAACGCCCCCCGTTGAAGCAGCAAGCATGAAACCGTAACCTGACGTCGGATGTCTGGGGAGGGCGGAAGGCAGTGCGCGCATGACGGATGCTGAGGCGGCAGAAACGACGACGGCGGGGAAGGGGAGGCGGAGGCAGAGGCGCAGCAGCGGGAGGCGGGAGGCGGGAGGAGGGAGGAGGGAAGAGGAGCCAGCCGGGAAGTGGGAAGAGGGAGGCGGGAGAAGGAATGAGGTTGTGATTGGAGCCCCTGTGCTACGAAACGTCTCAGGCAGAACGGGCCAGACCATCTCGCGCGCAACATCTTCGAGCCTCGCATTGCGAAGATGGCCCAATCGAAACGGGCCCCGTCTGCGCCCGCCGTAGGGTTGCACGCTCGGCCGCCGAGGGTATGACTATATAACTCCTGGTTGTGCTATAGGTTGCGCCCTCGGCAACCGATGGCATAGCTGGTTCCCGTTGGTTGCGCAATTGGCTGCGCCCTTGGCCGCCGAATACATATCTGGCACATAGTAGATTGCGCAGATCGGCCGCCGAGGATATAAGTTGCACCCACTGGTTTCGAATGTTTTCGCCACTGGCTGCGCCCTCTGCCGCCGATGATATAGTTGGATCATTCTGGCTCTTATAGGTTGTGCCATAGTTTGTGCCCCACCCGTCAGTCAGTTACCTCGCGAGAAGCAAATTCTGGCTAACGCCCGACATGTTATGATATTCCCAGTCCCTCACCACCCCCGCTTCCCCCCCCGACATCCCTCTCGACGTCGTCCTCCTCGTCGCATATACTACACTGTCGCATTCCTCTGCCACCCCCCTCCTCATCCGATCCGCCGCCCCCACCCCCCCCCGCGCGGGCCGCAGCCCATCGGGCGCCTGCAGCGACCCGACGCGCGCAACTGATTATCGGCGCGCGCGGCCGACACGCCGTCGACAGACATCGATGGGTTCATATGTCAGCCGACGCCCAGTCGGCTGAAATGTCCCCCGACGCGCGGTCGGCAGACTATACCGCGCAGCTATCCCTGCACCTTGCGCTTCTGCCCCCTCTGCGGCGGCACGTGCAGCTTGAGCTGGTCGCCTGGGAGGCAACGCAATCCGCGCGTCGTCGTTGTCGTCATCGTCGTCGTCGCGCCTGGCTTCACCTCCTTGGTGCTCACCATGCACGGCGCGTTCACCTTGTGTGTGCCAGTGTTGTCCGTCAAGACCACCTCGACGGCGCTCTGCTTCATGTTGCCGCAGTCGGAGGAACTGGGGACCTGCCAGCGCGGCGCCACCCGCGGCTTCTTCGCCTTCTCGCCCGCAGCGAAGTGCGGCAAGATGGCAACGTTGAATGCCGGTGGTGGCATGCCATCACGCTGCAGCGTGACGGTTCCCAGGTCGACCGCCGACGTCGGCTTGTCAGTCCAGGTCGCGCCAGCGGCCTTTGTGACGCACCTGGCGCTGGACGCCACCAGCGTGAGCTCGCCTTTTTTGTGCTTGGTGTCGCCTTCGGGGCGCGAGCTGCAGCTCGACGCCCAGGGCGAACTGTCACCCTAACACAACTAATCACACACAACGCTGTTTAGGCACAGCGCGCCTGTGAGATGCACCGCGGTCGGGAGCTCCAAGATCACGATGGCCGCGAGCACCTCGCAGCGCTTGTCATGCGCGACTCGCGCCGCGCGCATGCATGCGCCGATGGCGACGTCGGCGCCCCGGCCGCTGAGGTCCACGCCGCGCGGCTGCATGGCGACCAGGCGCTAAAAACCCCTTCAGCAACGTCATGGTCTTCTTCTCCAGCTCGGCGTTGATGTCGACCGTCTTCGGCTCCATGACGCGGGCGCCCACGCGCTGCCTAGTAGCAGCGCGCGCGTCGGTAAGGTGCGCGGTCGTCTCGGTCACATCCGTGACCTCCCATGCCTCATTTCCGCCGCCCGCTTTTAAACTGACGAACGCCCTTCTCGCTACGCCCATCGGTTCTATCTTGTACTTGGAGCCCTTCATCTGCTCCACAGTCAGTGGGCCCGCGCCGCGGGCTGCCGACGGCGCCGACGACGCAGGTGTCGGCGCGCCTGCTCCCGCCTCACCCCCCAGGCTAACGCCGAGTGCCTCGGCCACCTGGGGCGTCTTCATCCGGGGCCTCCCGCCCGGCGCCAGGACGAACACCTGCGGCCATGGCTTCAGCCAATGCTACCGCACGTCGTCGGGGCGGGACGGGGTGGGTTGGGGGAGATACAGGGGGTCGACTGCAGCCGACATGCCCGCGTCAAGTCCCGGGCGATCTGGTCGAGGCTCGCGTAGTCCTCACCCGTGCACTCGATGTTCCTGCGCTTCGCCAGGGGCTTCGCGACCTTGCAGTCGAGCGACCCGATCGCCATTGCGAAGTCCCGATCTTGTGGCGAGCATTACTAACACATGGTTGCATGCGGGAAGGCCGGCTGCAACCGACCACCCCTGAGGCATGGCGCGGGCATGCATGTGCTATGTAAGTTCGGCTGAATCCGTCCATCAGGCCGTCGGCCGCGTCGATCAGATCGCGCGCCCTGCTCATGAGCTTCTCGCCCGCGAGCAGCTCTGAGCGGATCTTCTGGTCACCGAGTGAGTTCACATGGGTCTCGAGCAGGTGACTGCGCCTGGAAAACACACGCATGAGAGACACCATCATCGCACATTGAGGGGTGGGGGTGGAGGGGGCGTGCACCTGCCGTCTTTCGCAACGTGAGGCGTCAGGTTCGCCCCGAGCAGCGCGTTGCACACGTGCGGGATGGGATCCCCAGGGAACTTCTTAGCCAACGTGTCGACTGCCGAGATGAAGTCAGACCCCATGGTCTTGACGGTGCCAACCGTCACCTAAAGATCGCCGCTGCAGCGGCGAATGGCGAGGGGGCGGGGGAGGGGCGCGCGTCGGAACTGGCTACAGCCAAGTTTGTCAGCGCCGCAGCCTCGGTGCAGGCGCCCAGGTCCTTGGGGGGCTCGCCGTTGCCACCGCCCCCCTGCGCGTGCGCGAGCAGGTGGTGCAGCCGCGCAGCGCGCTGCGGCTGCTCCGCAGCAGCCGTCGCCATGATCGCCTCCTTGGGCGGCGTCGCGCCCGCGGCGTTGGCGATGTCGAATGCCTTCAGCATGCACATCATCACCATTACCTCCATCTTCTCCTCCTCCACGTCCAAATCCAAGGCTTTCTGAATCCACTGCAGCGCGATGCTGCGATTGTCGACGTCGTCGTCGTCGCCGCCGCCGTCGCCGTCGTCGTCGTCGCGCGCGCGTTCGACGGGGGGCCGGCGGCGCAGCTGCAGCTGGGCGGGCGAAATTCACGAGGCCAGGCACGTGCACCTCCACCTGGGAGGACACGATGGCCCACGTCAGCCCTTGCTCGATCGCCTCGATGAAGGCGGGCTGTTCGTGGAACAACTCCTTGCGCAGCCGACCTAGCACGTCGGCTAACTCACCCTCCTGGGTCTTGCGCCCCGCGCCGACGGCGCGGAGGAACGCGTTGGCGTGGCACCCACCAGCCGCTAGGTACCTAACCCGATCTGAGGGCAGGCTAGGGATGCACTGCCCCGACCGCTGCACGAGCTCTTCGTTGAGTGCCAACGCGTGCTTCAGCGAGGCGGAGCCCACTGGCGGCGCCTCTCTCTCTCTCTCTCTCTCTCTCTCTCTCTCTATATATATATATATCTCTCCCTCTCTCTCTATATATATTTAAATATTTATATATATATATATATAGATCTCGATCTCTCTCTCTCTCTCTCTCTCTTTCTCTCTCTCTCTCTCTCTCCCACTCTCTCTCCCTCTATGTATATATATATATTGTGTACATATATATATCCGCTTATCCCTCCCTCCCCCCTTTCCCTCCCCCCTCCCTCTCCCTCCATCCCTCTCCCTCTCCCTATCCTGTCACCCTTCCCTCTCTCTTTTCTTTCTTTTCTTTCTCTCTCTCTCTCTCTCATCCCTTCTCTCTCTTCTCTCTCTCTCTCCATCTCGAATCCGTTCTCTCCTCTCTCATTCTCATTCTCTCCTCTCTCTCATTCTCTCTCTCTCTCTCTCTCTCTCTCTCTCTCTCTCTCTCTCTCTCTCCATATCTATCCTTTCTCTCCTCCCTCATGTTTTTTTCCATTTTGTCTTTCTTTATTTCTCTTTCTCTTGCTCTCTCTCTCTCTCTCTCTCTCTTTCTCTCCCTCTCTCTCCCTCTCTCTTCCTCTCTCTCTCCTCTCTCCTCTCTCTCTCCCCTCTCTCATCTCTCCTCTCCTCTCTCTTTCTCCCTCCTCTCTTTCTCTCGCTCTCTCTCTCTCTTCTCTCTACTCCCTCTCTCTCTCTCTCTCGTCGCTCCTCGTTCTCTCTCTCTCTCTCTCTCCCTCCTTGCTCTCCCTTTCTCTCTCTCTCTCTCTCTCTCTCTCTCTCTCTCTCTCTCTCTCTCTCTCTCTCTCTCTCTCTCTCTCTCTCTCTCCGCGTGTGTGTCTCTGCCCCTGCGTCGCCTCTATCGCCGTCGCGGCCGCCGCCTTGCGCTTGGAGAAACCAGCCCTCCAAATGTCGCGGCTGTGCTTGTGCGCCTCGTCGATGTCCACTAGCGCGCCGCTGCGATTCCCGGGGTGAATCGCAACTGTTCCGCGCTGCCCCATACAGGGCGCGGGGGGGGGGGGGGGGGGGGGCGTTTGGCGTGGGCGCTGAGCTACAGCTCGACGCGCTCGCGCGCAAGTGCGCGCGCGTACAATGTACCACGGGCGACGCGGGCATGCGCCAGCATTGCAATTCCGGCGGCGCCTGCAGCTTCCACGCGGGGCCGTGCTCGATGAGACGGGACACCACCTCGCCCCAGCCAGCCACGAGGGTACCCTTGCCCAAATGCGCGGCCGCCAGACGAGAGATCTCGCCAGTCCTCAAGTATTCCGCGCGCATCGCGGCACCGATGCCCGCCCTCGGCGCCCGCCCGCGCGCGACTGCGACCCCTCTGATGCACCTGCGCTGGCCGCAGGTCTCGAGCGGCAGCTCGGAAGGGGGGGCGGGGGGGGCGAGGGCGAGGAGCGCGGGCTCGAGCTGCAGCTCGGCAAAAGGAGGGGGGGGGGGCGCGGGGGCGAGAGCTGCAGCTTTGGAGCAACGTCGACGCGTTTTTTTTTTTTTTTTTTTTTTGGGGGGGGGCGGCTCGGGCCGCGTCGTCGCCGCCATCATCATCATCATCATCATCAGCATCTGCATCCTCCTCCTCGTCATCAGCCTCCTCCTCCTCGTCCCCCCCCTCCTCCTCCTCCTCATCATCATCGCCGTCCTCCTGCTCGTCCTCTTCCTCGTCATCCTCGGCCCCCTCCCCCATCCTCCTCCCCCTCCTCCTCCCCCTCCTCATCATCATCATCGACATCGCCGTCCTCCTCCATCCTCATGACCCTCTCGGCTTCCCATCCGCCTCGTCCCTCTTTTATAACCGAACCGATCGCCGCGGTCGCCTCGTCGCGACGCCGCGTCTACACGCGATCCTCGCGCCACCCGACCGACCAATCGGGCAAGTGGCGCCAGTGCACCTGCGGCGACGACAACGACGACGGCGACGATGACGACGGCGACGACGACTCGCCTTGCCAACCCATGCCTGCCACTCCTCATCTCGTTGGCCGCCACGACCCGCCCGACGGCCTCGCCGTGACCCACCTCGCGCATATGGTGCGAGAACCGCTCGGAGGCGAGCTTCGAGAATACCCCCGCATCGACTACGGCGACGACAACGACGACGGCGACGACGACGACGACGGCGACGCCTGCCACGCGTGCGCGAGGGAGCACTCGTAATCCCAGTGGGCCTGCTGCACGAGCGGGAACCACGGCTCGTCCGCCCACCGCGACCTGCGCGGCGTCGGCTGACCAGCCTCCTTCTCGTCGTCGCTCGTCGCGCACCGCATCCGCGGGCACGTCGCCGCCGCCCTCTCCGCCGCATAGTCGGCGCCGCGGCGCATCCGCTTCGCGGCGGGCGTGGTCGGCGGCATCCCCGCGACTTCAACGCGGTGCACCCCCGCGCGCCACGTGGAGGGGGGCGGTGGAAACAAACCGCTCGCCTTGGCGACGGCCTCCGAGCCGCCATGCGCGGCGACGAACGCCGACTTGGGGGCGGGTGGCGGCGCCCGCGCGGCGGCGCCTGGAGGTGCAATCGGCGGAACGGACATCGCTCCCAGCCGACGGGGGCCCGAGGCTGCAGCCCGGGGGGGCGGGCTTGCACCAGCGAGGCTGCAACTCGCAGGACGCCCAATTCAATGGCACATCACGGCACGCATGGCCACAACACAACAGCGACGAAACCATGACAAACACACGCATGCGCATCGCAAACCGCACCACCCGCTAACCCGCGATTCCAGCACCACCCGCGAACCCGATAACATCTTGACCGGGGGAGGCAACCTCAAAAAAAAAAAAAAAAAAACGAACCGCGCACAACATCATGATCGCACCACCACGCGCGCAACCAATGAAAACACCTGCACAGATCAAGCTTCCAAATCAAAATGCGATAACGTTATGTAACACATCATGGTCGGGATGCCGTTGACAAAGCAAACAATCACAATACCACATGCAACGCGCTTGAAACACACTGAAGAAAACACGCGGGAAAGCCATAACTGCAACTCACCACGGTCTCAATAGCGCACGAAAAAAACATAGAAAAACCATTTTAGATTGTTAACACGCCATAATCGGGATACCACTTTGCAGCAAATGAGCGTCGCAATATCACATGCACAACAGAAATAAAAAATGTAGCGCACGATATCCCTAACATCGCATGCAAAACATGTGGGAAAACAACGAATGTAAGACATCATGGTCGAAACACAAACTGCAAACCTACATGGCAACTCAACGGATTCAACTTAGAGACCATTCCGATGTCACGAAAAACCACTGCCGATTTAAATCGCGATCAAACCAACACATGTCAACTCGCAGAAAAAAAAACTGCATCGAACCAATCACATGCAACAGCTAAAAACAATACATGCGGAACAACACGATCAGACAACCAACAGGAAACACATGGAAACAAACCCGCTTCTGTAGCATACCATGACCTGACAATCATACACAAAAACAGCGCGCAAAAACAATGACAGCTGGTCTTATAAAGGCATAGCTATTAAAGGGTTAGCTAACTCATGTTCACTCATGTTGAGTGTTAGCTAAAATCATATTAAAGTATGTTACAACCTGTTAAATTATGTTAAACTGTCTTAGAACATGGTGAATCATGTTAAAATTTATTTAGATCGTCCTTATAAGCCGTTGGCTAACGTTGGCTAAGCTGTCTTAAACTTTAACTTTGGTTAGCTCAACGGTTTAACATGAGTTAGCATGGCCTAGCTTGGTTAGCTCGCGTTAGGCGCATACTTACTAAACCAACCGGAACTCTTAGTAGCGATGTCAAGAAAAACTAAAGTATCTTAACGAGCCGTAAATCACCCTAAACGTTAGCTGGCATTGCTAGGTACTTATGCGTGCGTTATATCAATTTATGAAAACTTCTAGTGGTTTCTGTTGTGCTTAGACATAGTTAACGCATGCTTGTAACAATTTAGTAAGTAGCTAATTTAACGTAAAACAGGATGCTTCCAAGTAGGGGGGGGCCGGCCTCCACCAGAGGCGGCCTACGTAAAGCGGATCGCCAGACCATGGGGGCGGCGCGAGGGCGCCCCCCCCGTGCCCCAGGAGCAGAAGATCCCGGCGGGACCGCCCCCCGAGACAGATCTGGGCCTCGGCCCGCAGGGCCCGGCCCAAGAACCGGGGCGAGCCAGCGAGCTCGCGGAGGAGGCAGGAGGAGCAGCCAAGGGCGCGCTGGCCAGCTTTGGCCGGGCGGAGGAGCAGCTGGCGCCCATGGCAAGGGGCTGCGACTACTGCAGCGTCGCCCCCTGCCCGGGCTTGCAAGGGAAGGGCGCGCTCCGCGGCCTTCGGTCGGTGGGGCAAAACCCGGGGCCGCTGCTCCGCTCCCTCATGTTCCCGACCAAAATCACCGGCGCCATGGCCTGCGCCTGCGCAACTTTCCAGCGCGGGGGGGCGGGGCCACGCCCACCTCCCGGACTGCTGCCTCAACTGCAGCTCCCCGAAGACGTCGGAAAATGGCCGCGACCACGACGCGCGACCGCGACCCAGCGTCGGTTCCAGGGCGCCGCGCGGGAAGCTCGGGGGCGGGCGCGCTTCTACGGGCGAGAGCACCGCGACCGGCGGGTCAAGGCAGCGGAGCAGCTGCGCGAGATGAACGACGAGGCCGCCTACGCGCGGCCCCCCATGGTCACCCGCGGCATCTGGGCGAAGCTGAGGGGCAGACGGCGCGAGGAGTCGCGGATGAAGAGGGCCGCAATGTTGGAACTCATGGGGGGGGCGAGAGATCGACGCGGGACAGGGCGCGCTTCGCGCGCGCGTCTCGGGGCAGCGCCGAGGGCCCACCGGGGCCGCGGCTGAAGATGCCTAGAACGCGCTGCCTGGACAAAGTCGATCAGCAATTCATGACGGACAGCACGGTCAGGCACGACAGTAAGCTCCAGCGGTCGCAATAGCAGACGGCGTTCCGTTCCGCGGGCGCCGGGCCCCACCTGGCGCAGCTCTCGGCGAGACGCGACAAGGCGGGCGCAGGGGGCGACCGGGGGGGCAGCAGGAGGAGGCGGCGGCGCAGCAGGTGGAGGGGGATGTCGCAGAAGCATCGCTGGCCTCTTCGGGAAGGCCCTCACCAAGAAGGAGCGCGGCAGGGGCCTCGACCACAAGCCACATTCCCCCTCCAGTGGCCGCATCGCTTGATGGGGCAACGTCAGCTTGCAAGGGCGCCATAACACCTCCTGCCCGCGCTCTCGCCAGGCAGTCGGCGAGGTGGGCCTGCTGGGCTGGGCGGCGCAGACGCAGCTCATCGAGCGAGGTGGTCCAGAAGGGGGCCCGAGGATCAACTCGCACGAGGGGGCGGACAGAAAGACGCCTGCACTCCGTTAGGGGACCGGGGCAGAGGAAACTTCCAAGCGAGTCGGAGAGACCGCGGCCGCGGCCGGCCCCTTCGCGCCCGCGCACCAGACGTCTGCGGCGGCCGCGCCTGGGGCCGAGGGCGGCGGCAAGCGGGCCGGCGAATGCGAGGCGGATAAACCCGCTTCTGGCCACGAGACCCCAAACGTCGGCGCAGAAAGCGGGGGCGTCGCAGGTTGAGGAGGCCAGAAGCGCAAGCAAGGTCGACGATGCCCCGCCCCAGGAGTTCACGGGCGAGCAGCAGGCGAGCCCCCTCCCATTCATCGGGGCCGAGGCCCCCGACGAGTTGAAGGACTTCAAGATGCCCCGCGGAGCTCGAGGGGCACCTGCGCCTGGCGACGCAAGGCCCCGACGCCCGGTGGCTGGCCAACCGCTGCCGGGCCAAGCAGCAGAGAGCTCCGCCGCCGGACTCCGCGCCAGAGCTGGCGCGCTGGAAGGTGGCCACGCGCGAGTTCGACAACGACCCCAGCATGCGTCGACGGCGACGGGCTTGAGCCAAAGGAACGCGACGCCGCCCCACCTGCGGCGCGCCGTGCTGGATGTCTGCGACCTTGCCTCGCTGTCCTTCGCGCGGCGTTTCCTGGCCAGCGACGGCGCGGTGGCGACGCGCTGGGCAATCGTGGCTCGCCATGACTTCGACGCGCCGGTCGGGGCCGCATCGTTGTCAACGCGGCCAGGTTGTTCTGTCAGTTCGCCACTTGTCTGGGTGGTATCATCGCGCGACAGGGGGGCCGCTGCCTCGGCGAACTCGCGGGCTTCTGGCCACGCGGGGCACGGGGCGAATTCGCGTGGCGTCGGAAGGTGAATCGCTCAACCCTTTTCCGGAGGGTTAAAAGCCTTGCGGGTTCACTGGTGCAGGCTGTCAGATTTTCGAGCCCGGCGAGAGCTTGCGACGCGCCGCGCGGTTTCGGAGGTGCCGGGTCGGACCTGGCCCGCGTGCGCGCGTCTTGATCTGTTCGTCAACGGGCGCGGCGGCGGCCTGGCGCGAGGTTGCCAGAGCGCCCCCGGCCTGGGCGTGGGGGGGGCGGGGGGCAGGGGCAGACCAGTCGGCAGAGGCAGACGGGGGCGGGGGCGCGCGCGAAGCGGGCAGGCGGCAGGGGGAGGGCGAATGAGGAGCGAGAAGCAAGAGGAGGGAGAAGGGAGGGGGGTCGAGGCGGAAGTAAGATGGAAGGAGAGTGGCGAAAGCTGCGGAGACGAAGACGGGAGCCCAGAGCTTGCGCCGCGGGCGCTGCGGCGCGCACTTGTCGCGGCCTGCAATTGCAAACGACAGCCGAGGGGCGCGCCAGCGGGGCGCCGAGAGAAACGAAGCCCGCGCTGACAACCAGCCGGCAATGCACCCGCCCGCTGGCTCGCGAAAACGTCCGCAATTGACGCAGAGGCACCCGCGTGAGCGACGGCGCCCGCCCGGCTCGCCCGCGCAAAACGGCGACGGCCGCTCGCGCGCCAGGGCGACGCCGAGGACGCTATGCAGGAATGAACCCCTCCCTCTCCCCGGCCCCCCTCCTCCCATTCATCTCCCCACCCCCCCCCCTCTTCCTGCCCATCCACGCCACCTCCCCCCCCCCCCCCTCCCCTGTCTTCCCATCCGCCGCCCCTCCCTCTCCTCTGCTGCCCCTTCCCGCCTGGCCCTCCTCCCACCCCCCAATCGCACCCCCGCCCCCCCCCCCCCCGCCCACCCCCTCTCCATCTCGCGCCGACCCCCCCCCCCCGCCCCCTCGCGCGCCCCCGCCCTCGCGCCCATTCTCCGCCCTCATCCCTCGTCGCCCTCGCCGCCGCCCCGCCTGCCCCCCTCAGTATTCGCCCCCCCTCGCCTCCGCCCCGTCGCCGCCCCCCCCCCCCCCCCTCGTCGCCGACCTGCCGGAGCTCCGGGCGTCTTGGAAGATGCCTGAGGCAGTCTGCCGTAACTCCACGCGCCCCCGGGCGCGGGCCATGGCGCGGGGAATCTGTCCGCGGGCGGCGGCAGCGACGCTCGCGCCCACAGCGCGTCGCCGAAGCAGGGGGCTCGAGGAGGTCGCGGGCGAAGACGGCCGCGAGGGAAAGGCGACGCCTCGTCGCCCCCCCCCTTCCCCCCTCCCGCGGGCGCCGGGCGGCCGCGTGGGCCGCGGGGGGGGGGGGGGCCTCGCCTCGTCGCCCGACGGGCGGGGTAGCCACCCCCACCCCCCTCGGCCGAAAAGGCGAACCGCCCCCCCTATTCAACTCCATTCACCCCCAATGTGATCCGCCGCCCCTCAAGGGACACCCGGCCCCCCCCGGTTGATCCGCCGCCCCGCAGGGGGCCGCTGACCGTCCCGGGGCCAATCTGCGCATGAAACAGCTCCCCCGAACGCCCGGATCACGCGACGCGGCAGTAAGAATATATCTTCCCAGATGGAGGACACGCAAACTTAATCCATGCTTGTCTTTTTGGTTGGAATATATGTCATTTGCAATGACTTTGGTTTTGAAGACGTGTCATTTATGTTCGCTGGTCGCCGGGGCAGCGAGATCGGCCGCCATCGGCATTTCGACTGTCGCCAGGGGCCCGAGCTACGATCGACAGCAACGCGAGTTCGATCGCCGCGGCGGGTGCCACGTCACAGCGCGGACCAGCACGGCGACGCGCAGCGCGTCGCCCCCCCTTTCCACCGCGCGGGAACGCGGCGCGGACTAGCGCCACGACGCTGGCCAGCGAGACGAGCGCCGCAAGCGCGCTGCATATCAGCTCGACGGGGTGCGGCGCTTGTTGTTTTGGGGTAAGGTAAAGTGTTCCCGAAGCGGGGCGCTCCTGGCTGAGTCCCAGTAGGGGGGGAATGTGGTTGTTTTGTTTTTCCTCCGCCTCGGTGCGCGCGGCAAACAGCGGATCCAATGCTGAGCCATGTGCTGGTGTAGACAGCCCGCCCCACTACATGCAATATTGCGGCGTGTTGCTCATGCGTGTTCCTGCGCGGGACATGTGCGTCAATGGACTTGGTCGGTCGTCGTGGCTGAAGACTAAGCGCGCTTCCGCGCGGCGTCACACCATGCGCGTGCATTGCGGATTTGTCCAGCTGTTATTCCGAAGCGTGGACAGGCTCGACTGGTTTGAAGCGTTGAGCATTGGGAAGATGTACAACCTTTCGGTGTCAAGTACTTCGCCCGCCTCTGGCCGGCTCTGTTGTGGCACGCTGTTTCCCCGCTCGAATAGGCCCACGCTGTCGCGGATGGAATCTGGGCGAATCATTGAGAATTGCACCAGGTCCGAAAAGGATTGTGCCATAGAGTGGCAGGTTGAAACCATGCATTGGAGCCAGCCGCGCGAAAGCGTGGCCAGCTCCGCTATCGCATAGAAAGCAACGTGGTGACGACACATAAAAAATCGTTGGCGCATACGAGAACGTCAACGGTATGACATGCACGGTGGCGAAGACAAGGATGGGAATCATTTTTCTCCCAGATCGTAGCAGCGCGCGTGATGGTACTCAAGTTGGGCGTGCGTACCTGAGCCAAACAGCACGCGAAAACGCTGCGGCCCCAAGGACTCCTCCCCCCCCCCCCCACCCCGCCAGCACGCTCCCGAACAACCTCCCTTGACAGTCCAAGCCCAACCAGGAGGACCTCAGGAGGCATCAAGGTGGGCATCAAGAGGAGGCCTCCGAGAGGGCCTTTGTGATTGTGCTCGCCCGCCCCCTGATCCTCCTATCCTTTTCCCTCCTCCGCCCCCCCCTTCCCCCTCGCCCTGCCGCCTCCTCGCGCTCCTCCCCCTCCTCACTCCTCGTTCCTCCGCATCTTCTTCCTCCTCCTCTTCCTCACTTCCCTTCCTGCTCCTACCCGCCTCCCCCCCCCCTCCTCCTCCGAGTCCTCGTCCGCCCTCCCCGCTTTGGGGCGCGACGTCTCCCTTGGCAGCCTTTTTCCCCAGCGTGCTCCTCCGCATCCCTGACCAGGGCAACTCGCCCAGGCATCGTTTCTGGATGGGCCGGTGGATTCTTGTTTCAATGCGGCCGCGAGCGGAAACGCAGGCGGCGCCCGAAGTCAGCCCAAGCTACGAGCCAAACCCAATTACCTAAGCGCGCGAACCAACGGCCGCCGAAACTGCCGCCGAGAGACGCCGAGGAGCGACGCCGGGGACTGAAGGCAGAGCTGCAATAGGTGCCAGGTGCCAGGATGGCTGGGTTACTTTGGTCGGCGGCTCGCAGGGGCAATTTCCAGGGGGCGGGATGGTCTCGACAGGGGCGCGCGGCGAGAAAATTAGCTGCCAGGGCCCATAGGCCGCGGCAGCGGGCGCACGTGCCAAGGGCAAAGTGACCCTCATTGCGACGCAGGCGGCCCGAAACGGGAAACGCAGGCATCAAACTAGAAAGCGGGCGGAGGGGGCAGTCGCGCACTTGGCGCCAGCTCAGACCGCGCCGAACGGCGCGCGCGGGCGTGGACCATGCCGCGCAGCGGCGGCACAGAGGGGCCGGGGTGGCCACGCCGACCAACACGAAGAGGAGGCCGCGAACAAAAGAGGCAGCGGGGGCAGGAGAGGGGGGAACAGGAGGAGGCCACAACGGCGGGCGCGCACGGGGACCGGAGAGGGGGGGAACAGAAGGCGGCCTCACTCACATGGACTCACAGGGTGCACTTGGGCATGAGCGGCCGTCCTATTCAAGGAAACGGCGGCCCTGTCTTCTGAGTCCAAGACCTGCAACATGCCTGACTCTGAAAGTCGGGGGGGATGGGGGGGGGGACAGCTGCAAGCGCTGGTCGAGTACCCCGGAACGCCCTGCTGGAGGGCCGAGATGAACTGCCACAGGATACACCACTTGTGCAGTAGCAAGACCGCCATGGGAAGCGAGTCGTCGACGACGTCGGCATGCAACGCGGGCGCCTTATCCGCCGCAGGGGACGGGGGCGCAAAGTCGCGAGCGTCAGCCGAAATAACAAGGGCGGACCTGCCGGGGGAACCGCGGTGACCTGCCAAAGGATGAACTACTTGCCAGGACAGCGCTCGCCCCAGGTCCGGCCTCAGGTGGTGCCCGAGCGGGGAGGCGTGCAGGGCTGCGCCTTGCCGTAGCCCAGCACCTGGAGCGCCGCGAACCAATCCTAGTCCACGCAGGCGATCCGCGCCCGTTCCAGGGGCCGGAGGACCCCGTGCCTGCGGGGACAGACTGGCTCTGACCCCGGCTATCCAGATCTTCCTTTGGCAGCCGCTGCTGCCAGCATGCACCTCGGGGCCCTGCCAGTGAACCTCCAGGCGCCGTGGATGCCCGAGTGCCCCAGTGGATCTGGACAAAAGGAGGGGGATGAGGCGGGGCGCAGCCGAGAGCCGCACAAACCGGTGAATGGAGGAGGAGGAGGAGGAGGAAGAGGCAGCACCACTTCGACGCTGCGTGGTCGGAGTCACCTCTGCGATCCCTCCACCGCCCCCTGCTGAGGGTCTTCAGTGACCGCGGGGGGAACGACACCGGTCGGAGTCACCTCTGTGATCCCTCCACCGCCCCCTGTGGAGCGTCGCCAGTGACCGCAGGGGGGGGGGCGTCAGTCCAATGTCGGAGTCACCTCTGTGATCTCTCCACCGCTCCCAGTGGAGGGTCTTCCGTGACCGCGGGGGGGAACGACGCGCCAGTCCGCTGGCGGAGGACAGTGCTGTCACTTCGCTGGTGCCCTGAATCTCCACTCCACAGGCCTCTGCCTTCCTGGTCGTTGCTCTCTCGCCCCAGACAATCAAAGGAACCGCGCACAGAGAACGCAGCAAAGCGAGCCGAGCGGCGGCCTCGGCGACGCGCAGAGGGGGGCGAACGGGCATCGCGTCGCTCAGCACCGGGGGGCGGGGGGCCAGGAGAAGCTCGGGGCGCAGGCGCCCGGGGATCTGGCACCGCGCACTGGCCGCTCGAGCCACCGCAGCCGTCGTCACCGCACACGAGCCCCTACGACACGCAGCCTGGGGCGCATGTCAGGGTCTAGGGCGTCGCCGTCGGCTCCGCGGTCGGCGCGGCGTCGCAGACGCAGCCAGGTCAGGCGTCGCAGTCGGCTCCGACGACGGCTCCGGCGTTGCAGCGGGAGCCGGATTAGGCGCCGCTCAGTCGCAGAACCACGCCTGCCACGCTGCCCGTGCAGCGCCCTGGCGACGCGCGCTGGCCGCGCGAGCCACCGCGGCCGACGTCTCCGAGGCGGGTCCCTGCGACGCGCAGGCTGAGCCTGTCGGAGACGGACGGGGCGACGCTGTCGGCACCGTCGTCGGCGCAGGCGTCCCAGTCGAAGCCGAGTCACGCGTCGCAGACGGCTCCGTCGTCGACGTTGGCGTCGCAGGAGGGGGGGAAAAGGCGTCGCCGTCGGCGCCGTCGTCGGCGCGTCGCCGCAGTCGGGGCCGGCCCAGGCAATCTACGCTGCGCTGGCACAGGGGGGGGGGGAGGAAGGGGGGCGCAGCCGAGAGCCGCGCAATCATGTGAATTGAAGGAGGAAGAGGAGGATGAGGCGGCCCACAGTGACGGTGCTGACCGACCTGGGTCTCGTCTGTTTGATCCCTCCACCGGTCCCCGTGGATGAACTTCAGCCGCCGCGGGGGGGGTCCTGCTCGCCTGTTCACCAGGCGGGGGGTCTGTGCTGCAGCCTTCCCTGGGTACCGCGCGCCTTCCCCCAGGCGCATCCCCCACCGCCGTCGCACACCCTCACAGCGTGTTTCCTCCGATGGAGAGGCACGGCACGTCCGACAACAGCCCGTCAAAACCAAGAGGGGGATGTATGAGACACCCAGTCGCGCTGCTGAGTACGGTGTGCAACTCGCAATCAACAGCGAAGGTGGATTTCAGAGTAGAACTGCCAACTGTCCACGGTATAGCCACGCGCGCAGCACGCAGACAGAAGGGAAAATAACTGAGGTCGACGGTATAGCCACACGCGCAGCACGTAGACAACCGCCAAGATAAAGAAGTAGAAGTTCTGAACGAAGCAGGAGTCGATCTGTCCTGCTGGCGCAGAGGACTGCTGACGGACAGCTTGTCCAGAGGGGGGTGCTCCGCGGCTTCCGCAGCCTCCGCCGTCTCCGCCGTGACTTCCCGCTCCTTGCCTCTGGCCTGCTGGTGCAGCTGAAGGGGGGGGGGGGCGTTAGTGCGAGCTGTGCACTGGTCACTGCAGGCTACCACCTCTCGAATCCCCACTGGGACGTCATCGTCTGACCACGACGCGGGGGGTGGTATCGCGACCTCTGCCTCAACCGCCTCTCGATTCCCCTCTGGGACGTCATCGCCTGCCGACGAAGCGGGGGGTGGCACGTTGCCGCTGTTGCTGCTGCTACGCACCGATATGTCGCTATGCGTGGCAGGGTCCCTGGGATGGACGTCTGTCGTCGTCACGGGGCGTTGAGGTAGTCCGTGCTCAGGGCGGCCGTCGGGGGCGGGGCTGGGGCTCGAGACGCCACGATTTGCATCTGGCATACGGGCCCCATTCCACTTCTGGGATTCGGTATATCGAACCCGCGCTCCCTTCTGGCCTAACGGGCCCCGTTTCAGTCGTGGCCGAAACTTCCAGATGGTCGTCCGTCGTCCTGGCACTGGCCGTTGGCGCAGCCGCGAGATCTGGTGGGGTCTGAGGGTTCTGGCCTGCTGGGGCGCCTCTGCGCTGGGTGCCTGCGGCTGCAGCTGCTGCTGCAGCAGTTGTTGGGTTCTGTTGCCGCTGCAGCAGCTGCTGCTGTGCACGCTATGGGGGGTCTGCGGCAACTCCTGCCGCAGCTGCAGCAGCGCTGCTGCTACTGCTGCTGCTGCAGCGTTTGCTGCTGCTGCT
>CAUYUJ010005592.1:450742-519314 GCA_963575745.1 Prorocentrum cordatum | reverse complement strand
GCGGCGGCGGCGTCCGCCGGGCCGGAGGCGGCCAGCTCGGGGGGCGGGCGGCGCGAGCAAGCGCCGGCCAGGCCCGCGCCAGCGGCCGCGGGCCGCGCAGGGGAGCTCGGGGGGGCGGCCACCGGCCGCGGCAGCCGCCAGGCGGCGCTGAGCCGCAGCACGCGCAAGCCGGCGCCGCCGCGCCGCCGCAGCCCATCGCCCGGGGCCGAACGCCGAACCTGGCAGGGGCGGGCTCGAGCCGAGACGGCTTGAGCCAGGGGGGGCTACGGAAAATGGCTGGGTTACGCGAAGCGTCTCGAATTGGCATCGCGATGGCTGCCGAACAACGCAGCCGATGCGATGAGCGCCTCAATCGGGCGGGCAAGCTCGGAATGATCTTCCCCGTCTACATCCTGGCAGCAGCATCGGCACCGCAATGGCTGCCAGGCGCGAATGTGCGGGAGTGGAGTGCGTCTACCGGCAAATTCCTTGGCCACAACACTGGCGTCGCGAGTGCGCCGCATGCGAGCCAGCACGCTTGGAGTGAGCCTCAAGAGAAACGCTGGCCACGCGGTGGCCGCTGGCCGCGAGCGGGCAAGCCAAGAGCGAGTTTCCTGGCAACTGCGCCAGCAGCGGGAAGGTGGGCCAGAGCCGAGCCGGCATGCGCGCGAGGCCCACGGGCGGCCCACAGGAGGGACACTGGCCCAGGGCACCTGCAGCGAGGGGGCTTCCAAAATGAACGACCAGAGAGCCCCCCAGGGAAGCGCAGTTTGACAAAAGGCAACGTTTCTTTTCCGACTGGGGTTCAACATGTTCCCCGCCTTCCCTGTACATCCTGGGACAGGGGGGCAGGAGTGCTTCAGAGGGCCCTGGGCACAGCGAAACCCTACGCGCCGCCACGCTGGTCCCTGGCAGGCCAGGCTGTGCTGCCCGGCGAAGGGGGACGAGGATGGGAGAAGCGCGCAGACGACGACGAACGCGCAGGCGGGAGGCCAGGGACGAAGGCGCGGGCGGGCAGGCGGAAGGGGGGCGGGACGGACACAGTAGGCAGGGAGCAGGAGGAAAGGGAGGGAGGGAGATAAGGAAGAGGAGGAGAGGGGACACAACCGAAAGAAGACAGGCCGGGCCTGGGGCCGGGAGAGAAGAGCCACCGCGAATCAGAAGAGGACTCTGGGACGACCAAGGATCCCCCAAGAAGGCTGCCAGGGTAACCCTTGAAGGCCCAGGACGGCGAAAGGAACCTCCCACGCGTCCCCAGGACACATCCTCCGCCCCCCCGACAAACCCCGAATACAGCTCATGGATCACAGCAGGCTCCTAAGACGCCCCCGCTGGGCCCCAAAACTTCAAAGTGGGCCCCGAGGAGGCACTCCCTGCGCAATGCTCGACGCGCATGTTGTCGGAGCCACCCCTGCCCGATGGACTACACGGGAGATCGCAAGAAAGGGATGTGTGGATGTTTGGCAGGCGAAGAGCGGTATAAACCAAACTTTTCAGCCGTCGGGGACGCCTGCCCCAGGGAGGCTGGAAAGTTCATACCCTGACGTGACACCGTAGGGGTATAGACTGTCAGGTCGCCCGTGGACAGGCGCCCCCGATGGCGGACACATCTGTTTTTGTTCTTCGAACGGAAATGTGGCCGCAACCTGACGAGGGTTAGGGTGAGATCAGAGAAGGGGACGGCGAGGTTGGGACGAGAGAGAGATAGAATGATACGATTGGCTTCGGATACGTTTCAGGATTTCCAAAGTATCTAGCGGTCCTCGTTTCTGTAGCCCGTTTAGAACATGAGGAAATCTGCAAGATTCTGGGAATCTGAGAACCTATCCCGATCATGACCTCTTGCTACTCTGAGGGGAGGTGAGGTGTAGGGGGAACTGCGACAAGCAGACTGAGATCGCGGCACAAGCCTACTCGCCGTAGATGAGCGCATGCAACGAGCCGTGGCCAAGGATACATAGTGGGGCGCGCTATTCCGGGGTGTCCCCCGCGAGCAGAAGCTTCAGTGAGCAACGACACTGCCGTAGTTCGGCGTCGAGTTGACCTGAATCGCCGGGCACTCCTGGAGCATGCTGTGCTGGGGGCTGCCCATCAGCACAACGACCATGACACCGTCAGGCACCGCGCGGGGCAGGACGGCTGGGCTGGTTGCCAGCGGGCGCGGCGGCAGACGGTGCTGCAAGGGGGTCGGCGCCGGAAAGCCGAGGAGCTCCTGCGGCGCCGGCCGCACAGAACCCGCGGCGCGTTCACCCGCCTCGGGGCAGGGAGGCCCCTGCGAGCTCACCAGTGGCGCCGCGGCGCGCCCCAGTTGTGTGCTGAAGCCTGCCGGGCTCAAGCTGCTCGGCGAGCCGAGGGGCGACTGCGGTTCGGCAGCCTGGTCCTTGTTGATGATGAGCGCGCGGAAGCTTGGGTTCCGAACCTTGGCCACGTGGGAGGAGTTGGCCTTCGCGGCGTTGGCTTCGTAGCCCTGGATCTGAGCTGGGGACACGTCCAAGCGGTGTTCGCGGCAACCAAATCGTTCCGTGTGGTGCCAGGTGGCGTGGAACCGGCAGGCATCGGCGACCAGCTTGAAATTCACGAATGCGTACCCCTTGCAACGCCCGGAAGAGAAGTCCCTGGGGATGTAGCAAATATCGAAGGTGCCCTCGAAGCCGCTGGCGTTGAGCTCCCACACGAAGTCCTGCTGCTTCAGCTTGGCAGGCAAGTTGCGCACCATCAGCGTAGTCACCTTGCCAAGCTTGGGGGTGATGCCGGCAGCCTTCATCTTCTTCGGGCGCCCATGTGCACTGCGGTTGGTACCGTCGCCCGTAGGAGAGACTCCACCATCGCTTCCAGCGACGGCACTGCTGGACCCCCGCCTGCTAGGGGTCAGCGACTGCGGACTGGCCGTGGACAGCTGGGACTGCTGGGGCGCCCATGCGGCCCTACAGCGAGAGCCGGGGGGGACGTACTTCCTGGCGTGCATGGGGGGGGGCGCCACCGGAGGCGCCTGGCAGATAGTCGTCGTCAAGGCCTGCAGCTCCGACTTGTCCGCCCTCTGCTGGAGAACACTAGTGTCTCCGATCACTTGCTCGATGACCTTAAGTTGCGTTGCAAGCACTGCGGACGGTGTGTAAGCTTGACTTACCACTTGTTGGAAACCATGTCTCGCGCTTCACATTGACGACGTTGCAACTGGTGTCAGTTCGCTTGCTGCATATGTTTCAATCGAACGTATCCAATAGTACTAGATTGCTACTTATGCCGCCACTACTGCTGATCTCTACAACCACGGCTTCCCCCACGTGCTTGCACTCAGGGTTATCAGCTACCATGCCTGCACGGGGTGTTATAATGATATTTATGTTGTCTGAAATTGTTGTTAGTGTTTTCTACGGACGATCCCCTCCCCTTCGTCGCACGTCCCTCTAAACAAACGCCCCCCCCCTGAAGTTACTTTCCGGCGCTCTTTTCCGCCTCCAGACGGCGAAGATGGCTTTGTGCACAGCGTCCCAGACAGCCAAGATGCCACCGAGAGGGCCCAAGATGGCCCAAGACAGCATACGAGGCTCCGAAACGGCCGCAGGACATCTCGAGAGGCTTCAGGACGGCCGAAGAGGGCTCCGAGAGACCTCCCAGAGAGCCTCCAAGAGAACCCGAGGCGAAAACATCGATTTCACATTATTTCAAATACGGTCAAGGTCTCACCTGTTGTAGTGACCGACCGCCAGAAAGGCCCAAGAGGCCTCCAGGATAGCTCCCGAACACTCCACGAGGTCCCCAAAGACGGCCCAAAGTCGGCCAAGAGGACCCCAAGATCGCCTAGGAGCCTTCCCAGAGGGCCCGAAGACGGCCCTCAAGCGCTCCAGGAGGGCAACAAGACGGCCAAGAGAGGCCCCCAAGACGGCCTCCGAAGGCGTTTGACAGGCCAAGAGGCCCGTAAGAGGTCCCAAGAGGCCCCAAGAGGCTCCCCAGAGGCCCCCAGGTAGCCCCCATGAGGCTCCCAGGAGGCCCCAAGAGAGTCCCTAAGAGGTATGATCCTCATTGCCTTCACTTTCTCCCTCTCCTCCTCCTGCTCCTGCTCCTGTTCCTGCTCCTCCTCGTCCTCGTCCTCGTCGTCCTCCTCCTCTTTCTCCTCCTCCACCTCCTCCCTACCGCGTGAACGAGGGTGAGGTCGAATTCACGACCCGCCTCTGCTCAGACCGCTCGCTGAACTGCAGCAGGGCGGGGACTCGCACTCCCCATACCACGCGGACGAAGACGAGGTCGAATTCAAGACCCGTCCCAGTTCAGACCAATCGTCGGAATCGTGCCGTTCCTACATTCAGTTTCATTCCTGCTGGGCTGTTGCACAGTCACGTTGGCGGAGTTTGCCGCACGCATGTGGATACATCCCATTGACACAGGAGCTGGCCCTGCGTGTCGAAATCGACCGTAGGCGCTTAGTCTCTCTGGGCGTCGCGCCCCGCTGTCCGTGCGTGTTGCACTATGCGGCATGTTCTTTGGCTCGTATGGCTTCCCGCACCACTTGCCCTGAGTGAAGCACTGGACAATGTGTTTGGATAAGTGTGAGTGTACGTATGGGTGTGAGCGTGAGTGCGAATGTCAACGCACATGTAAATGTGCATGTGCATGTGTGTGTGTGGATGCGGCTGTGGCTGTGAATGCGAATATGAATGTGAAGCGCAATGTGACATTGAATGTGTATTTACAAGTGAGTGTGAGTGTACATGATGATGTGTGTGGAAAGATGGGGGTCAGAACGTGGCTGCGGACGTGGAATACGGATGTGGCTGCGGACATCACTGTGCATGTGGATGTGATTGTGAATGCGAGTGTGAACGTGAACGCGAATGTGCATGCAAAAGCCAATGCCAAAGTGAACGCGGATGTGGACGTGAATGCGACTGAGAATACGTACGTGAATGTGAATGCAAGTGTGAGTGGCAATGTCATTGTGTATGGGGATGTGGATGTAGATGTGAATACGAACGCGCATGTGAACATGAATCTGAGTGTGAACGTGAACTTGAATGTGAAGGTGTGTATACTTGCGTGTGTCAACGGCATCTTCCACGTGTATGCGCGAACCCTGTTTTTGCAACGATTGCCACCATCCACTCCACCCATTTGCTACGCCAAGTGGACTTTCGCATAGACGTGCCCTGGATTAGCGCTTCGTGATGGCGTCGCAACACCACCGCTGGAGGAAGTGCGTGTGTGTCTGCATGAACTTCTGCGTCCCGCCCACGGCCCTGCGTGTTGCCCCTCACGGGGAGTCTCGGAAGCAACCGCTGGCCTTGCGACTCGCTTTTCGCTATAATCTCTTGGACTCATGTGGCTTCCCGCCCGGCTGGCCGTGTGTCGTGCACGTCGCGGTGGCTGCCTGGCTTCCGTTGTCTTCCCACACCCCGGCTCTGCGGCCGCTGCCTGGACTTCAATGGCGTTGCTGGCTGTCGGTCCGCACACACATGGTATTCCGTAAGCATGGGGCGACGAGGAGGAACAGCAAGCACTGCACATGCGTGGTCTCCTTTTTGGCTGGCCAGCTGGAAACATACCCCAAAAACGCCACATAGTGGTGCGCGGCGCCGAGTGTGCGCACGACTCCCGCGGGCAAGCCCGCTGTTGCTAACGCAAGCGCTCAGCACAGACGCCGGGAGCTGGGAGACTGAGACTGAAGTGCATGCTGTGCGCAAGCAAGCGCCGGCCACTGGACCTCTGAAGGCCAGGGCACGCGGGGGGCCACCGCGGGCAACACCTGGGGGCGGGCTGGGGGCAGTAGCACCGCGGTTGGCCAGCCTCGGCCACGAGGAAGACGCCCGCGCGCACTGCCCGTGCCAGCGGAGAACCAAAAAGAACAACCAAGAGGGGATGGGCGGAGAATTGGGTGGAGGCGAGGGGAAGACGGGGCGACGGGGCGCACCACGTGCACCGATGGCGGGAACATGGTAGCCAACTGCCTGCTTACCCCGCAGCTACTCTAACTTCCATTATTGCAAATGCTCGTCCTCCTTACGCGTACGACAATTGGTACGACGACTACGATTACTCTAACTAAAACTATGACTACCCCTACCACACCACTGCCAATAGAACTAACGCTAATCTCTGTCATGGGGTCACTGGCAGTGGCGGTGGCACCACCAGCGCTGCTGACACCACTTGTGCCATCGGGCGCGACGATGCGGGCGCTGTCTGGGAATACCGAAAGATATGTCTGGACCTGCTCAACCAACCAAGTGAAGTTATACAAATGAGCGGCGGGGGGGCGAACCCGATAACCCGGATATCGCTGGGCCCCCCAAAACAGTCTCAAGCCGTTTAGAAATGCACCGAAGGACACAAGGAAGGACCCGAACGGGACAGGGCTGTGTGGTAAACGACCGACCGTTTAGTAAACACCAATAATGTGGGTTGGGGTAGTTTTTCCCCCATTGAGGAATAAGGCAGGGCAGCGGTTCTCACGAGCCGCGACAAAGAGGTGGCCGAAGACAACGCGAGCTCGCAGCATGGGCCTGGTGCGACGGCATGCTGATCGCCAGCCGTGCAGAGCACATCGGCGTACATACGATGGAGACAGACCGAGGATCGGCTCGTTTTGGCCATGCTTGGCCCCCTGAGATCCTGGCGACACTTTTTCACTACGGGCGATGTTGCTTTGTTCTGTGACCTGGGACATCACAGATCGATCCAGCTAGGAAAACAAAGTGGGTCTAGGGCTCTGGTAGTTCCTGTTCGCAATGCTTGTTCTCGCGACATGGGATCTCAGGGTATGAGCCTCCGAAGGCATCCAGAGACCCGAAGAGGGCCAAAAGTTGGGAGAAGATTTGGGGCGACCAGCCAAGGAGGGAGAAGCATCGAACTGGAATCGGCGATATGCATGTCCCCCCGCCCCTGAGCCGATCCCCCCCTAACATTGCCCATGGAACGAGCCAGTAAGCAGGCAGATGCCTCTCCGGAGTCTCAGCGAAGATCCCTGCGCTTGCGCTCACTGGAGACCACCAAAGACCTGAAGACCTGCGAGGGCGCCCAGTCTATGGCCAGGAGCCGGGTCAAACACAAAAGGGAGGACCAGCAAAGGGGGGCCAGCGAATCGGATCATGGAGCTACTTCTCCCAGCGTCTCCTGGCGCACGAGGCGCCCATGCATCGAAGAGACCACCCAGCAGGGGGGCCGAAGCCAGCTGCACACAGCTAATTTCGTAAGCCCACATCTCCAGATGCACCCCTCTCGTCCGACCCGCAACGTGCGAAGCCCCGTGCACGAGGAGATGGAGCTCTCGAGGCGGGGCAGCCTTCAGAGGCGCAGGGCCCTGAGCGAGGGGGGGAAGCACCTCTGGATCATCGGCGCACGCTGCACGCACAAGCAGGCCGTGCTCCACTGAGGGTGGCTACTTCGATGCAGAGTGGCTCCTCCTCCTCCTCCGCAGCAGCAGCCTACTCCTCCATCCTCCCTCCTCCCTCCTCCTCTCCTCCTCGTCCTCCTCCTCCTCGTCCTCCTCCCTCCGCCCGATGTGCAAGCGACTCCGAATGGACAACTTTGTGACGTTGAGAAGCTTGTGTAGGAAGCACGAACAACACGATGATGATAAACATCGCTGGGCATCTGGGGCGGACTGAGCCGACGACAGGCCCGAACTCCTGGTCCGTCTGGTCCGCCCAGTTCGCCTTCTTGACTGTGCAGCTGGCTCCGCTGCTGGAGTCGTAATCACTGCCCTCGCTGTCCGTGCTCCCCCAGGCAATGTCCGCGTCCGTGCTTTGCTTGGGGCTGTCCTCGCAGCTGCTGCGATCGTCGGCTGCGGTCGTCGAGCGAGACGCAGTCAGCTCCTGACCAAAAGAACCCTGGAACGAACAAGTCGGCTCCCGACAAACAAGACTGACATAGCCAACTCCTGATCCACCCAACCGTTCACTTCCAGAGGTCTGCGCTTGCTTCTTAGGCCCGCGCTGGATCTCACACTCCACGCCACTTCCCAGTGCGCGGAGCGCAACGGGTGGGCAGGAAGGGGGGTCCAACGCCGACCCAAGAGATCAACATCTGAAAGTTCGCAATGCTTATAAACTTGTGTGGTAGTGTGGAGGTCGAGGCCGCAGAGGGTTCCCCACAACGGGCCAGCATAAGTCCAACAACTTCCGGGGAGGCTCCTAAGCCTCCATCCATGATCCCACCCTCTCCCTCCGATCCCCGACGTCGATTTATTATCATAACGTGGACCCCTGGAAGCCTCAACCTATTCATTACCCAGGGCAACTTTTCATCTCGAGCTGTTTCGTTGACGCTTCGAGGAGTAAGGGCCGCCCTGGAGGCCGAAAGCGGGGGGGGTCACGATGAGATTCTCTTGATATGACTACGCACGCAGCCTTTTGTCCAAACTGGCCTTCTGGAGCACGTCGAATTAGCCTGGCGAAGGACCCAACCATATGCAGTTGTGAGTACCGCAGTTGTGAATATAGTCATCGGTGGAGCTCCTTATGGGGCCACGAACTGAGTGAGGGGCCTGCCAGTGGTGGTGGTGGGGAACCGCATGCGGGCACCCCCACTGGGGCCTTCGGTGGAGCTCCCTATGGGGCCACGGAACGCTGCCCTGGGTGGGGGAACCGCATGCGGGCACCCCCACTGGGGCCTACGGTGGAGCTCACTGTGGGGCCACGAAACGCTGCCATGGGTGGGGGAACGGGCAACCCCACTGGGGCCTTCGGTGGAGCTCCTGATGGGGCCACGGAACGCTGCCCTGGGCGGGGGAACCGCATGCGGGCCCCCCCCACTGGGGCCTTCGGTGGAGCTCCCTATGGGGCCACGAAGCGCTGCCCTGGGTGGGGGAACCGCATGCGGGCACCCCCACTGGGGCCTTCGGTGGAGCTCCCATGGGGCTACGAAACGCTGCGCTGGGTGGGGAGAACCGCACCCCCACTGGGGCCTGCGGTGGAGCTCACTGTGGGGCCACGAAACGTTGCCCTGGGCGGGGGAACCGCATGCGGGCACCCCCACTGGGGCCTTCGGTGGAGCTCCCTAATTATGGGGCCACGAAGCGCTGCCCTGGGTGGGGAACACATGCGGGCCCAAGAGGGGGCCAGACGGGAAACCCGAACAGACATTTCGAGCCCTCGGCCCCAAGAGGCTCCCAAGACGCCCAAAGAGGCCTCGAAGAAGCGTCTCAAGAGGGATCCAGGAAGCAACAACCATCGATGCCCCCCTCGGTGTTGGAAGGATGTTGTCGTTCTCATTCGTTCGGCTTCCCTGCGCTCCAGGAAGGCCCAAGAGGCCCCACATATCGCCCCAAGACGGCCCAAGAGGCCTCCACGAAAGCCCCAAGAGGGCCCCAAGACGGCCCAAAGCGGCCTCCAAGAAGGCCCAAGGTATCCCCAGGACGGCCCCAAGAGGGGATCAGACGGGGAACCCGAACGGACAGTTCGAACCCTCGGCCCCAAGATGCTCCCAAGACGCCAAAAGAGGCTTCGAAAAAGCGTCTCAAGAAGGCTCCAGAAGGCAACCACCATAGATTTCCCTTCGGTGTTTGAAGGATGTTGCTGTTCTCATCTGCTCGGTTTCCCGATGCTCCAGGACGGCCCAAGAGGCCCCACAGATCGCCCCGAGACGGTCCAAGAGGCCCCCACGAAAGCTCCAAGAGGGCACAAGAGGGCCCCAAGACCGCCCAAGAGGCCTCCAAGAGGGCCCAAACTATCCCCAGGACGGCCCCAAGAGGGGGCCAGACGGAAAACCCGAACGGACGTTTCGAGCCCTCGGCCCCAAGAGGCGCGCAGGAGGCCCCAAGAAGCCTCCACGAGCCCCCCAAGAGGCTCCAAGAGGCCCCCAAGATGCCCCCAAAGAGGCCCCCGAGACTCCCAACAGGACGCAAGGAAGCCCCAAGAGGTCCCCAAGAAGCTCCCCAGAGGCTCCCTCCGAAGAGACTCAGAGAAGCATCCATGAGGGCTTTGACCCACAACCCAGGTACGTCTGGAAACTCTTCTAGAGCTTTCTTGAGCCATCTTGGCGCCCTCTGGGGCAGTCTATCGGCTCCCGTCGACAGGGTGCGGGCCACATCCCTAAAGATCACCTCGAAGGTCGTACTGCCCTCCCCCTGGGCACGAGCACACAACCACGCAGCCACAGTGATGCGAAATGGGCCGGCGGAGTGAGCGAAGCGAGCGATTCAGTCGATCTATATTGCAATATTCTTACAAACCAGCTCAACCATCCTCTGTCGAGCAAGGTATCCCAGACAGCGCGATTCACTGCGAGAAAAAATCTGGCATTATCCTGCTCACCCAACAACAAATGAAACATATTCAGCGCCACCCGCGGCCTCGGCGTTACAGAAACTCCACTTTCAGAACCTACTTAGAAAAATCGTCCAAGCTGAAAGAAACGAGACCGACGGGTGAATTTAAATTCGCAATGCAATGCGACTACAATTTCTATTGCAGACCTCAAGACAAGATGCTTGCGAATCTTCTCAATGGTTTGTTCCGTGGGAGAACGAACCGTCGAACATCATCCAGCCCACCCAAATAATGGGAAACAAATCCCACGTCGTCGCTGGCGCCGACCAATCGCGAAAACGACTTCCGCGAGCTGTAGCAGGCAGGCCAATTCAAGAAACGTCCCGGATCAAAAATAAATAGTCCTTGTTGCAATCCTCATGAGAAGATGCTCACATATCCTCCCGCGTGCAGGATAACCAACAAGGGATTACTCCGTGGGGAGAGAACCCTCAAACATGATCCAGCCTGCCCAACAATAGAGGATAACTAATCCCATGTCGCCGCGCGCGCCGACCAGGCGCCAAGGGGCTTTTCGCCAGGCGAGTTTGAGCAATCCCATTGCAGTCCTCATGAGAAAATGCTCACGCATCCTCCCGCGTGTATCACACAATGGATTATTCAGCTGGAGAAATCACCCCCGAACGGTATCTACCCCACCCGAATAATAGAGGGAAGCTAATCCCACGTCGCCGCGCGCGCCGACCAGGCGCCAGCAGGAGTTCTGCCAGCAGCGCTAGGCAGGCGAGTTTGAGAAAGCTCTTGTATCAAACGAAAGACTTCTCTATTGTAATCCTCATGAGAAGATATTCACCCATCCTCCTCACATGAGACATGGCGACCTCTGTATTCTTCCCAACACTGAAAGTAACATATTCAACTTCATAGTCCAACCGACCCGTGAAGGGTTAGCAATGGTTCCAAGGCCAATACGGCGACTTGTAGATTCTTGAAGAACTTGAAAATCGTATGTGATTTCCTATTCCGATCCGCAACCGCTCAGGGCCCACACTGGTTTCCAAGCCAGCATGGCGACTGTTCTATTGTTGACAGCATGGAGAAACGCACGCTGGCATCAAAATCGAATCGGTCACCGTGAAGGGTTCACATTAGTTTCCGTATCAACCTGGTGACTGTCCTTCCCACCGTGGATTATTAAACAAGACTCGCCACGCGCGCATCCGCGCGAGCGCGCGTCCGCGCGCGTGGAGAAATTATTGCGCACACTGGAAAATCGTCATGTTGGCCTGGAAACTAAGACAAACCTTCAGGTGACCCGCCCGCATTTCAGGTGACCCGCCCGCACGTGGGTCACCCGATTGCGCGCGCGCGGACGCTCGAGTAGCAAGTTCTGCATTGCTCACAACGGAAAGTTCGCCATGCTGGCCTGGAAACTGAAGTGAACCCTTCACGTGGCCAATTGGTTTGTGAAGTTACACTATGTTCTCAAACGTGGTCAAACCTAAATAATACAACTGTTGTAATAGAAACTACAAGGAGCCCTTAAAGGTGACCGACTTGACCTTGAAGTTAACACGAGTTTCCAAGGCAATGGTTACCCCTCATCGCACTCTCACACGCAAGGGTCTGGCCCTCACGTGCCCCCCCCACCCTTTGTCTCCTCATATTGCCTCTCATCATATGCGTCCTCCTCCTCCCCATCCTTCCTCCTCCTCCTCCTCCTCCTCCTCCTCCTCCTACCCTTTCTCCTCCTCCTCCTTTCCTCTTGCTCCCCCTCCTCCTTAGCAGGATTAGTGCAGGGAGTGGCCCAGGGTGCATTATTCCCTGGGAGAAGTAAACCTCCAACCTTATCCAGCCCGCCCAACAACAGAGGAAAACCAGCCACGCCGCGACGAGGAAGTTTCAGGACCAGTCCCAGTCCCCGCCCAAACAAAAGGGGGGGTCTGAAACTAAACACCTCCCAAGGTTACGTGTGTTACAATAGGAGCTCAACCACAAGAAACCTTCCACAAGAAACCCAAATCTTTTTGGTGTGGGAACGTCACGCTTTCTATGGCAAAACCATCGAAACCCAAGAAACCCAGGGTACCCTGTAGGCAAGCAGGGTGATTCGGCGCTGGATCCCGCTGATTTTCAGGGGCGGCGCCAGGGCGTTCCAACGCCGATCCGAGAAATCCGCGCGAAGCTCCGAAAGTGTACGATTACGTGCGATTGTTTCTCTTGTCCGATGGTTCTGGTCCCGCAATATCCTGCTCGGTGGTGATCGTGTCTTTGGACGCGGACCTTGATGGGCACTTCGTGGCCTTGTCAGCCGCCGACGTCTCTCGGCCCGCCGACGCAACGTGGCTCGTCGCCCGTCACTCGCCGCCTCCGCCCCGTCCCCACAGCCATCGCCGTCGCAGTCGTAGCCATCGCCGTCTGTCGTCGCCGCCGCGGCCGTCGCACTCGCCGTCGCCGTCGTAGGTCGGCGTCGCCTTCGCCGTCGCCTTCGTGGCCGTTACCGTGGCCGTGGCCGTGGCTGTCCGTCGCCGCGCCTCAGGCCGCGCCTCGGCCGCCGCGTCGGGCTCGGCGAGACGTCCGTCGCCTGCGGCTTGCGGCCACGTCACTCGGCGGCGGCTCGTGCGCTCGCAGCACCAAACCGCGGGGTCGTGGCCGGCCTGCTGCTGTTTCGCCGCCGCCGCCTCCATTGTCGAGGCCGTGCCTGGTGCCTCGTCTGGCACTGACAGCAAACTCAAAAACGCTGGTCGAGTCACGAGGAAGAAGCCCCGCGCAGCAACAAGTGCTTGTTGAGCCAGGAGGGTGAGAGAAGGAGAGGAGTGAGCTTCGAGGCTTGAGGAGGCTCGATGCTCGAGGCTCGAGGTGCGAGGGTCGAGGATCGAGGGGCTGGCTCGAGAGGCCTCCGGGTTAGCTCCCGAGGCCATCACGGGCCTCGCATCCCGGGGCCTCGGACGACCTCCAGAGATCTCCAGAGACTCTGGGCCTTCCCCCTTCAGGAGGAAAACTGGGACTGTATTGGAAGTACCTTGCGGCGACAATCCCCTGGGTTATGAAGCACTTGGCAGCAGGCCTGCTTGAGGTGTGAGGCGGCGGAGAGGAGCATCCTATAGCAGAAGGGGCTGGCAGGGCAGGGTGAGAGAGGGGGACGGAGGGGAAGGATGAGGAGAGAGCACTTGGGGATGTACGGCGGCCAGGAAACCGGACAAGAGGGGGGATCAGGAGGATGAGGAGGAGCCATCCTTCCTGCTCCTCATCGAAAACATAAGCCCCTCGTCGTTATGAACCACTCCCCTCTGTCGCATCACCAGACGCGTCCGTAGGCCGGCGGGCCCGACATTTCACTTGAGACTTCCTTGCGTTAGACGCTCCAGAAGCGAAACCGAAAACCTCCAAAAGTTAAAGGATGGCTGGCCAGTTAGGAGCAGGGATTACCGTTTTCAAAACGCAGTTCTCTCACGAGCGCCGCGCACATTCGTTTGAACACTTCCAGCAGCTACACGGAGCGAGGGTGGCTCTTTTTCGTAATGCGATTCGTGCTTCAGACTTCCTCATAATCTACGACCTGGAACCTCCCATTGTGCAACGACTACACGGGTAGAGGGCGGCTCCTTTTCAAGCGGGGGCTCCGGCTCTTGCCTGGGACTTCCGCAACAGCTGTCGCCATACTCGTCTGAAAGCTTTCGAGACACGCACGAGATCGACCCTTGAAGTCTACAATGCAACGGTCGGGCCAGGGACAGAAGAACATCCTTCGAGAGCATGAGGCCGTTCGCTGGCCAAAACACACAGAACATCCAGGGGTACCCCCCTCATGATGCACAAAAACATTCAACAAACACGAAGAACACTAGGGTGCACTCCCCGAACCAACCTCGATGTCATACCTCGGTCCGACTGTACCTCTTTGGATTTTTGTTGGCCAGAATTGGCGGCGAGCGAGGGGGGCAAGTGAGGCGGAGAAGGCCTTCTCAAAAGCGTCGGGGGGTCTCAGAAGCCCTCCGGCCTTCTGAGGTTTTCTGTGTCTTCGGGGAAGGCTTAGAAAACTTCTCAGACGACCGGGGGGCCTCCGAGCCTTCTGGGAAGGCCCGCCCCTTCTCACTTCTCCCCAGGCTCCCGTCCAATATACCTCGGTGGGGCCCGTACCCCGTTGCTTCTGCTTGGCCAAATGGACGGTCTCGCCGGAGTGGCAGGAACGCCGGGCGCGCACCACTCCGGGGAGGCGTTCCCCGCAATGGACGGCCTCACTTGCAGAGACCCCTGCTGTGGCAGGGGGGCTCGAGACGGGAGTGCATTTCGGCCTGGGCAATGCATCCTCGGTTTACCGAGACGAAGCCAGGGCGAGCATAACATCCGGTGTGGATAATTCGAGAATCTCTGAGATCCCGCGGCGCTGGAAGATGTCTCGGGCGCCGCGGCCTCCTCAGGACGTTCCGGAACGAATTGATTCTCGTCCTAACCCCGTCCGAGGTCCACCTCCTGCTCCACCCGCTGCATCTGGAACCCATGAACACACTCATGCAGGAAACCGTTCGAAGTCCTTATCATCCCTTCTCCTGCTCCCTCTCCCCCTCCTCCAGGGTTCCTCATGTTGGAGCCACTTGCAAATCGACGATCAAGTTTCAGAAAGTGAGCGGAGGTTTGTCAAGCAAAAGTTGGCAAGACATCACACAGGGACACCACAGGATTTCAGAGCCAGACCGCCAACGTGAACTTTCCGAACGAGGTGCGACGTAGTCTTTCGAATAGGAGACAGCCATGATACATGCTAACTGCACCATGAGAAGCGCAAGTGCCAACTGAGTCCAGAACATTCAACGTTCCCAACATGAACTTACCTTCCGGGTCGGCCAACTGACTGTACCCTGAGCCCGGATTCAAGCCCAGCTGCGTCCCCCGTCCCGCATCTCCTAGCAGGCTCAGGATCGTCCGCTTCTTGAAGTCCCTCTTCTCCTTCCCCGCGGTGGGGGAGGCGGGCGAGCCGCCGCGCAGCCCGACCCCGCCCCACCCCTGCGCCAGGCAGGTGGGGGAGGCGGACGGGGAGGACATCTCGCTTCGGCTGCGAGCCGAGGGGGAAATCAGAGGGGGCAGGCCTTCTCAGAAGGCTCGGAAGGCCTTCGGCATTCTGGGGAGTCTTTTGAGCCTTCCCCGAGAACAGAGGCGGCGCCAGGGCTCCCGAGAAGCCCCGCCGCCTTCTGAGAAGGCCTGCCCCCTCTCGCTTCCCGCCTGGGCTCGCCGCCGGAGAAGGAGGACAAGAAAGGTCGAGGAAGGTCGCGAGGGGGGCAATCGGATATATCCGTGCCCAACGCCAAATAAGGAACGACGAGGTTATTCTGGCCGCGGCGACCTACATCTGAGGAACGGCCCGAAAGCCAAAGCTCCTCTTGAACCAAAAGGCGTCCCAAATTCAGAGTCTTGCCTGTAGTGGAGAGGACGAGCATGAAGACGAGGAGGACAAGAGGGACGAGCCAGAAGACGCCACCGACGAGAAGAGGCGTGTGAGGAGGGGAGGCACTCAGGAGAGGGGCGTCGCGGAGCTCTCCACCACCCACCAGGAGAGGGAGGGAAGGCGCAGAGAAAGAAGAGCAGGTGCCTCCCCCTTAAGACGAAGCCAGGACGAGGGACGAGGGCGAATTCGGGTGAGGAAAATCAGGAATCTCTGAGATCCTGCGGCTCTGGAGGATTTCTCGGGCGTCGCGGCCTTCTCAGAGCGCTTCGGCATGTTCTGAGAGCGTCATCGGAACGCTCTGGAACGGATTATCCTCGTCCTACAGTCAACGCGCATACTAAGGACTCGCGGCTTTTCTATTGTACCCGAGTGTCCTGGCCTCTGCGGCCCGTCCTTTGCCGTTTCCACTGGGGTTCTGGTCGCCCGCCGCCCAGAAAATCCGAACTTCGGCCTCCAAGGATCTTGCATCCCTACCACCCTTCCTTAACCTACGTAGGTATTCTCTGTAGCCCCGCCCGAGCCCTCCCCCTGGGAGGGGGAGCACCACTCGGAACAGAGGCCCTCCGTCCCAGGCCCCGCCGCCGCCGCCGCTCCGATGCCCGCTCTGGACGCCCGAGATGGGCACGGCAGGTTCGTGTCGTGTCGACCCCGGCAGTGGTTCCTGACACCGTGGGCATCGTTCAACCTTGAACTTTCGGCTGTTTCCGCAGCGTCCGATCGTTCAACATCGACCGACTCTGGGCTGCCGCCGTCGTTCAGCGCTGAACGCCCGCGGCGGGGTCGCCGCCGGTCGACACGACGCGAACCTACCGCACGGAAGCCCGACCCGACCGAGGGGAGGCGGCGCCCGAGAGGGGCGCGGCCGCCCCCGTGGGGCCCGTGGGCGGCCGGGAGGAGCAGGAGGCAAAGGAGGCAAAGGAGGGGCCAATGGAGCGTGCTCCCCTTGCCATCGCTCGGACGTCCAGTCCCCTTGCATTGTTCGATGTCGCGCGTGCCTTTGTTGGCAAGCTGATCCCAGATGCTCCTCGATGGTCTCTCTCTCTCCGAGGAGAAATGCGCACACGCCCGAGCGATGCCGAGTCCCTCGCATCTCGCGAAGGGAGGGCTCGGCACATCTCTCCCATCGCGCGCTCGCGTTGCACCACAGTACCCAGTGGCACGCCCCTCACACGTCGTGGCCCCATAGGGGGCTCCACCGAAGGCCCCGATGGCAGCGTCCGCATGGTGACTCGGGCCCCTTCTGGTACACCCATCACACGTTTCATGGCCCCAGGTCGACCGTCGACTCCCAGACCACTTCTGGGGTGCGTCCTGGACAGAACTCCGAGTTGAACACAGCCGTGGTCACGAGAGCCCTCGATGAGGCCCGAAGATGCAAGACGGAGACGTATCCAGATCCACCGCCAGGGGATCCTGCCCACGCTCCTCTGAACGGCCCGGCGTCTCTCTCTCTCTCTCTCCCGCTCTGTTTGGTTTGGTGATCTGACAGCCCCGTTCAGGGGCTCTCTTTGCTCATCGGAAGGCCAATCACAACCAGTGGAAAATGACAGCAATTTTCTCCTGACAGCACTTTTCGCCACGGCGCAGCGAAATCATGCTCTGATTCTCTCCAGAGGCCACGTTCGGGTGCGCGTTGCATCCAGCCAGAGTGGGCACGGATCAGGTCATCGTACTCGACCTCGCTGGAGTCGATTTTCGAGCACCTCGGCAGGTGGCTGATATGGATATGATTGACCCGAGTGTGTCCGTATCCACAGCCAACCGAGGTCCCGAAGATCCCTGGGCGGTGGCTATGGATAATCAAATCCCCCCACTCGAAAATGTAAAGCGCTAACAATGCTCGATTCTTGACCGACTTGTTAGATAACGACGAGACGGTCGGAGGATGGCCAATTGAGACACTGGCGCACTGGCGGTGCTCCCGCCAGTCCCCAATGCGTTCTAAATCAGTTCCTGGATCCCTCACACCCTCGGGGTCCATCCTGGCAGTGTTTCAAGGCGGATCCAGTCATGGCGACCGAGAGGTCCCCAGGAGGCCCAACAAAAAAGTAAACAAAAAAGCACCAGAGAGGGCGCCGGTTTCTCGACTGGCCCTCCTCCGAGGGGTGGGGGGCATGGATTGAGCCCGAAGACGGTGAAAAACCTTAGGACCCGTCTCCCTCGGGACCGTTTCCCCCATGGCGACCTCCGAAAAGGGGGGGGGGATGGGCTCTCCCGCCGGAGTGGGGGGGTGGGGATGGGCTCTCCCGCCGGAGTTGGCCGGTCCTTGCCCCGCGACGTGAGGACGCGCAGGTGCAGGGCCGCCTGGGGAAAGCCAGAGTCCTGGCCCGGGCGGGCGGGCGGGCGGGCGCACTCGCGCGACCTGGCCCGAAGAGGAGGAGGGAGAGGGGAGGAGGTCAAGCGAGACGAGGCCAGGGAGGAGGACAAATTCGAGTGAGGATAAATCGAGAGATCTGGCGGCTCTGGAGGATGTATCGGGCGCCGCGGCCTTCTCGGCGTTCTGGAACGCTCTGGAACGGATTCATCCTCGTCCTAGCCCCGTCCGATCAAGCTAGGCGCGCTCGCGCCACACCTGAAATCCTGGCGTGTTTTCTTTTCTTTTCCACACAGGGACAAGATGCTTTCTTTCGGGCCCTGGGGCCATCATAAGTCGATCCTGTTCGAGAAAAGCCGCAATAAGATGGAATCTAGGGCTCTGGTCGTGATCTGCCGCGATGCTGCATTTCTTGCGTGGGGTCGGAGCTCAGGGGAGACAAGCTAGGCGCGCTCACGCCACATCATACATCCTGCCACGCCCCTCCCATGACCGCCTCGCCGCGCCAGGAGGAGTACGAGGAGGAGGAGGAGGAGGAGGAGGAGGAGGAGGCGGAGGAGGGAGGAGGGAGGAGGGAGGAACGAGGAAGGAGGAGGATGAAAACCAGGGACCAGGGTGAAGGGGACGCAGTGTCCCACTGAGACCCCTGTATGCCCTGAGAGGGACCCTCAGTGGAGCCCCGGCCAGGGCAAAACCCGACACCAGCCTCTGAAGGTCCCCCTGTGGAGCCATTCCCAGGGTGAAGGCTGACCCCAGCTGAATCACATTGAGGGCGTGCTTGACCGCCTTGGGCGGCCCGCTGCGATTGGGGTAAAGGCCCCTGCGAACACGCGCCACGTTCTCTTGACCTTTGCGTGTGGGCTCACCTTCGCAGGGCACGGCCGACTTGACCAAGGTTGACGTGGCCGTGCACCCGCATGTGTTACAAAAGTACATGCTGTGCTCAGGCCATCGGTACAGAACATGTGTGTTATGTACTTCCTTGGCGCCCAAGGCAATGACAGAGTGAGGGGGCTGAACCGAACGGTCATTCACTGTCCCTGGGTGCATGGCTGAAAAAGAATTCCGCGATGCGGATTATTGTTGTTTGTTGTTTGTTGTTGTCATCGTCCCACCCGCGACCCGCCCCGCGACCCACCCGCGACCCACCCCGCGACCCCCCCGCGACCCACCCGCGACCCACCCCACGACCCACCCGCGACCCACCCGCGACCCACCCGCGACCCACCCCGCGACCCCGCGACCCACCCGCGACCCACCCACGACCCACCCGCGACCCACCGCGACCCACCGCGACCCACCCGCGACCCACCCCGCGACCCACCCAAAATTTTCGGCGGCTGCGGCTGGTTTCTTTTGCATTCGTTCCAAGTATTGAACCTGCGACCCACCCGTGACCCAAACCGCGCCCGCGACCCACCCGCGAACCAACGCGACGCACCCGCGACCCACCCGCGACTTACCCGCGACCCACCCCGCGACCCACCCAAAATGTTTGGCGCCTGCGGCGGGCTTCTTTTGCATTCAATCCAGGTGGAGAACCTGCGACCTTTCCACGACCCAAACCGCGTCAGTGTACAAATCAAATTGTTCGGCGCATGCGGCGGGCTGTTTTTGAATTCCTTCCAGGTGGAGGTGGAGAACCCGCGACCCACCCGCGACCCAAACTACATTCACTGAACAAGCCAAAACTTCGGCGCCTGCGGCGGGTTTCTCTTGCATTCGTTAGGTGGAAACCTGCGACCCAAACCCTGCTCAGTGTACAAATCTCAAATTGTCCGCGCCTGCGGCAGGCCATGTTTGAATTCCTTCCAGGTGGAGGTGGAGAGCCCGCGACCCACGGGAGGAGGTGGAGGAGGAGGTGGAGGAGGAGGTGGAGGAGGAGGTGGAGGAGGAGGTGGACGACGACGACGACGACGATGAGGACGAGGACGCGGACGAGGAAGAGGAGGAGGAGGAGGAGGAGCAGGAGGAGGAGGAGGAGGGCGCCATCGACAAGGAAAGTTACGGCCACGAGATCCGCCGGCTCGACGCCCGCGTCGCCCGCGCCCGCCCCTTCACTCTTGTCCGCGATTGCGGGGTGCTACAATAATAATAACAGGGTAATGCTACTGCTGACGCCAATTCCACCAGCAACCTTTGGGGTTGAGTCTGGGATGCACAAGGTACTGGCCGCCTCGTCCACACGGACCCCAGGGACCAAGAGGCGGCAGGAGGCGCAGCCAGCTACCGTCCTGGACGGAGGTCCAGGAATGCTGGCTGGCGTCCAAGACACGGCTGCGTCTTGGCTTGGAGGCGGCCCGTACCCTCGGCCTCCCAAGCGTCAACCAACAACGTGTCGACCAAGGCCCTACGAGCACGCTGGCGCACCTGTGCTGCGATGGCATCCGTAACGTTGGTCCAAGGGACCCGCCCGACTATCCCCCGCTCCCAAGCCTCAGAGGCCGCGAGCCCCGCCAGAGCGTGAGCACAGGTATCCCCAACAATCCCAAAGAGAAGCTCGGGAGTGACCAACTTGGGTCCTCGTCCGTGTGAGAGGGATCCAAATGACCTGAACATCCTCGTGTCCTCGGTGGCCCACGCTCCCAGAACCGCCAACGCAGAGGGAGACCTCTGAATTCGGGCCCAGGGATCCCCGTTGGAACCGCGGGCATCGACGTATCTAGCCGCGAGCCAACGTAAGAAAAGGCCGCGGTTGACTTTATAGAAAATGATTATCATACCTACCAATGTGATCTCGCACTGCATTAGTTCGACCGGCCGACCGTGCCTGGGATATGTGATGGGCTGCGTGTGTTGGGATGCATGACTGAATCGGTGTGCTGCGCCAGGCTGCGTGCTGGGATGTGTCGGTGTACTGCCTCGGTGTGCTCGGTGCTGGGGTACTGCCTCGGTGTTCTCGGTGCTGGGATGTGTCCGTGTGCTCGGTGCTGGGATACTGCCTCGGTGTTTTCGGTGCTGGGATGTGTTCGTGTACTGCCTCGGTGTGTCGGGACAGGAGTGCAGAGATGTGCGGACGTACTCGGATGTGCGCTGGGGGTGCTGGGATGTTTGGAGGTGTGCCACGATATGCTGGGTTTGTGCTGCCTCCGTTTGCTGGAATGTGTGATTGCCTCGGTGTGCTGTATATGTGTTGGCCGTGGCCCTCCTGGATGTGCGCTCGGGGTGCTGGGATGTGTGGAGGTGTGCCAAGGTGTGTGCTGGGATGTGTGCTGCCTCCGTATGCTGGAATGTGTGCTTGCCTCGGTGTGCTGCCTGCGATATGTGCTGGCCGTGGCCTCCCTGGGTGTGCTGGGATGTGTGTTCGGTGTGCTCGGTGCTGGCCTGTGTCGGTGTACTCCTTCGGTGTGCTGGGATGTGTGTTGCCTCCGTGTGCTGGGATATGTGCTGGAAAGTGTGCTGGGTGTGCTGGGATGTTTGGGCGTGCTGTGATGTGTCGCGATATGTGCTGGTCGCGGCCCCCATGGCATGGGTGTGCTGAGATGCGTGGTGCGATGTGCCGGTGTACTGCTTCGGTGTGCTCAATGCTGGGATGTGTCGGTGGCCGGCCGTGCCCCACCCCCGGCCCGACCGCGGCCCCCGTGCCCCCCCTTCCCCCCGTGCCCCCCTTTGCTAATTCCGACCGACTGACCTTGCCCCTCCGCCCCTGTCCGATTGTGCCCCCCCGTGCCCCGCCCCTTTTCCGCCCGTGCCCTCCTTCTCCTTATTCCGACCGACCGACAGTGCCCTTCCCTTCCCCCTGCCCGATTATGCCCCCCGTGCCCCACCCCTTTTCCGCCCGTGCCCTCCTTTTGCTTATTCCGACCGGCCGACCGTGCCCCCCCCGTGTTCGACCGTGGCTCCCCGCCCCCCAAGCCACCCACGCCCCACCCGTTTTTTCCGACCGACCGACCGGCCCCTCCCCCCCGCACCGTGCCTGACAATAGCTCCCCGTGCACCCCCCTTCCCCCCGCGCGAATCCCCTCTGCTTATTCCAGCCGACCGGCCGTGCCCGTGCCTTGCCCGACCGCGGCTCCCCGTGCCCCCCTCCCCCTCCCCCGTGGTTCGCCATCTGTTGATTCCGGCCGGTCGACTGTGCCATTCTCCCCCCGCTGCCCGTCCGTGGCCCCCTGCGACCCTCTGCTTATTCCGACCGACCGACCGTGCCCCCCCTCTGCCCGACCGTGCCCCCCCGTGCTCCTCACCCGCTTTCCCCCGTGCCCCCCTCCTCCGTTTATTCCGAGCCCCCCCCTCCTCCCGGTCCCATGCCACCCCGTATGTGCAGATTCCGACCGACGACCATGCCCCCCCCCTTGCCCGACCGTGCCCACATGTGCCCCCCTTTCCCCCTGTGTCACCACCCTCCCTATTCCGACCGACCGTGCTCTCGTGTCCTTGCCTTTCCCCCCATGGCCACCGCCCTCTGCTTAATCCAGCCGACCGATCGTGCCCCTCCCCGCCGGACCGTGGCACCCCGCACGTGCCTCCCACCCTTTTCCTTGCGCGCCCCCCCCTCTGCCCATTCCGACCGACCGACCGTGCCCCCCCCCTCTCTTCTGCCCGACCGTGGCTCCCCGCCCACCCCCCCTCTCTCCGTGTTCCTTCCCTCTGCTAATCATTCCGACCGACCGACCGCGCCCCCCCCTGCCCGTCCGTGGCCCCCCGCGCCCCCTCTCTCACCATGCACTCTCCTTTTGGTTATTCTGACCGACCGACCGTACCGCGCCATGCCCGACCGCGACCCCCGTGCGCCCCCTTTGCACGACCGTGCCCCCCCCTGCTCATTCCGACCGACCGGCCGACCGTGCCCCGCCTTCCCAACCGACCGACCGCGGGCCCCCGTGTTCCCCTTATTCCGACCGACCGGCCGTGCGCCACCCCAGCCCGTTCGCGGCCCCCCGCAACCCCTCCTTCCCCCTGCTTATTCAGACCGGCCGACCACTCCCCCCGCCCTGCCCGACCGTGCCCACCCGTGCCCCCCATCCCCCTGCGCCTCTCCCCTCTGATTATTCGACCGACCGACTGACCGTGCCCCCCCCCTGGCCGACCGTGCCCCTCACCCCGTACCCTCCCCTTTCTGCCGATTCGGGCCGATCGACCGCGCGCCCCCCCCTGCTCGACCGTGGCCCCCCGTGCCGCCCCCTTCCCTCCCCGCCCCGCGCCCCCCCTCTGCATATTCCTTCCGACCGACCGACCCCCCCCTTGCCCGACCGTGTTTCCCCCTGCCCCCTCCCCCCCCCTGCCCCATGCCGGCGGGGCCGCGGGGTGCCGCAAGCTGCGCCGCAGAAGCCGCCCCGTCAGAAGGTGCACCTCCCAGCTGCGCGTCCTCGTCTGCCGCTGCCGGCACGGGCTGGTTCTCGTCATCTTCGCGGCTGGCGACCTTGCGTTTCTTTGCTGCTTCGGCCTCCTCAATCTGATTGGCAACGGGCGTGTGCTGAGCGCAGCAGTTTGCCTTTTAGTTGGTTGTAGTTGGCCAGGCTCTCCTTGGAGATCTGCTTGCAAGTGCGGACCATCTCGCATAGGTTGTCCTGGGCCTCCTTTTCCAGCTCCTCGAGGCCGTCGGGGAGTCTGAAATCGAACAGTACCCGGGTGTCCGTGACCACCTGCTGGACGCCCGCCTCCAGGTTGCGCTGGCGGGGGGCGGTTGCCTCCTCTGCCTGCGTTTCAGCTCAATGCCAGCGCCTTCTCGTCGCGCCAAGCTTTGGCATCCTCGAGGGCCTGCTCGAGCTCGGCGACGGACCAGGCTGCGCTGTCCAGCACAATGCTGGCGTGCTGGCGGCGGTCCACCGCCGACTGCAGCCTCTGCGCCAGGGTGCGGGGCGCGCGACCAGGCGGCTGGGCCTCGCAGTGACGAGCCGCCTCGACAGCCGCGCGCAGGGCCCCCGCCGCGGCAGGGTCTGGCACGGCGACGAACGTGTCCAGCTCACTGGGCCCTGGGGAAGCTCGGCCGGTTTTGGCTTGCCTCAGCAGCAGCAGCAGCAGCAGCAGCAGCAGCAGCAGCAGCAGCAGCAGCAGCAGCGCGTTGGCTTCCCTTGACGTTCTTGTCGCCCTTGCCCTTGCCTTTGCCAGCCTTGTCGCCACCTGGCTGGCCACCAGTGCGTACAGGTTTGCCCGCGTCCCCAACGCAGTTGGCCCAGGCGCCACGGGGTGACGGACTGGGCGATGCGCCAACATGGAACACCTTGCCGCAGTTGACGCAGTTTTCATTCCTGCCGAAAGTCCAGCGGTATCGGCAGGCCACGCATACGACGTAGCCAAGTGCAGCCTTTGGCGCCATCTCTGAACGGTGCGAGAGAGAGAGAGAGCCCGAAAATCAACGGCAAGCCGTGTTGTCGAGCGGTGCGCTTCTCCCGAAACGGAGGGATGGGCCGACAGGGAGCCCCTGAGGTGCTGGCTAAAAAAGCGCAAACGCCCTGGCACTGGCCGCGGACTGGCGGTATCCGTGTGTTCCGCAATGGAACTCAGCATCTTGAAACAAAACGGCTACGGATGAGGAGGAGTAGGAGGAGGAAGAGGAGGAGGAGAAGGGCGGAGTAGGAGGAGGGAGGAGTAGGAGGAGGAGGAGGAGGAGGAAGAGGAGGAGGACGTGGACGGGAGGAGGAGCTGTAGTCCTCAATGTCCGCAGTGTCTGGGGTGGCACGCTCAGCACGCCGGGGCCGCACTGGGCACAGGCCACGTGCGGATGCGGGGGGTGAGGGCACCTGCACTTCGGCCAGCGTCTGATTGGATGCCAAACTCGAGGATGGATGACACAAATTTTGGGAAGCCACGTCGGCAAGGTCCGTGACTGTCGCGGCCTTGAGGATACAGGGCCTCCTCCGAATCGCCTTCCTCATACGCCTGCTATGTCATATTGCTCCCCGTCCCATCTTTGTTTATGTTAATTGTCATGTTGTTATAATCCTCCGCAGTCCTACTTACAATATGCATACAAGTATAACCAACTACGCTCCTGAAGGAAGAAAACGCTTCACAAACATAAACGTTCGACGGTCCACGCGGATTTCTTGGATCGGTGCTGGAGCGCGACAAGGACGGTTTCAGAGGCGCCCCCAGGAGGCCCAGCGCAGACCCAAGACATCCGCGCGGACCGTCGACAGCTTATGTTAAGGAAATGCCGCAAATTGCCTGTGATCGCCGCACCGCGGTGCGCTCGCCACCGCCGAGCGGCGAGGGATGCAGTACACTGCTGGTGCCACAATCGCTTGCGAATGCCCCCCCCCGCCAGCATGCCACGCGGACGCGCCCCGCGCCAGCCGTCCACCTAGCGGCCGCTCAAATCCGAAAAAGAAAACAAAAATTGCTAGTGAATTTCGAACTTCGAAGAACAAATATGTTTACCCCAGCATTCGTAATACAAGGGAGGAGGCCACAACCCTCCCAGACGAGCAGTTTCAGACCCCACCCCCGTTGCCCAGATCTCCCTGGAACCCTCCAAGACAGTTTAAATCAGACACCCCCCAACCAAAATCAGACCACCCCTTGCGCGAGTATGACATAGGCGGAGGAGGATGGGGAGGAGGACGACCAGTGCAAACCCAATACTCATCAACGATGTTGCCATAAACCCTCCCTCCAAGCTCCCTCTTCACAGGCCCCTGCAAGGGTTCATGTCCACTGAGGGAACTGCCTCGTTTGAGGACAACCGTTTGAAGACTCTGTAGCATGCCAACACATTCTTCTCAGGACTCCAATGCCACGGGTCCACCTGACTGATGCGCCTTGACGTTCCTGAATCGTGCCAAAACGCCATTCCTGGGACTCCAGCACCGCGAGTCCGTTCAACCGTTGCACCCTCAGATACATGAATATTTCCCAAACTCCATTTCTGGTACGTTGACCATGGGTATTCGCGAAACGCTTGCAAATTTGTATTCTGGAATGTGCGCGGCGCTAAGGCGAGAGCCACATGTTGAAAACGAACCGCCCTCAATCTGTGAAGCTCTTGGGAACTAAAACGAGAGCCACATGTTGAAATCGGCCCGCCCTTAATCCGTGAAACTCTTGCAAACGTTTGATACGAATGTGCAGGGCGCTAAAAACGAGAACCACATTTTGAAATCGGCTTGCCCTCAACCCGTGAAGCTATTGTCAATGTTTAAGACGAATGTGCGCAACGCTAAGGCGAGAACCACATTTTGAAAACCACCCGCCCACAATCCGTGAAACTGCTGTCAATTTTAAAACGAATGCGCGCGGCGCTAAGGCGAAAATCACATTTTGGAAACGACCCACCCTCCATCTGTGAAGCTGATGTAACTTTTAAACCTTCAGGGTCATACGAAAATGGTGAGGAAACCTCAGGCGTATCGCCCGACCCGCCCCGACCAGCTCCGGGGTGCGACAGGGAGAAGTTATTCATAAGGAAAGGAATTGGATGGGGAGGAGGAGGAGGAGGAGGAGGAGGAGGAGGAGGAGGAGTAAGAGGAGGAGGAGTAAGAGGAGGAGGAGGAGGAGGAGGAGGAGAAAAAGGAGAAGGATGAGGAGGAGAAGCCGGAGGAGGAGCAGGACGAGGAGGAGGAGGAGGAGGACGACGAGGAAGAAGGAGGAGGAGATGGAGAAGGAAAAAAAGGAGGGAGGAGGAGGGGGGGAGGAGGAGGAGGGAAGAGGAAAAGGAGGAGGAGGAATATGCAGTTGTTCATACGAGGTCCTGCAGCAAGTCCCTCAACGGCTCGTAAAGCTCCTGCGGGCTGTTGGACACAAAGTGGAAGCCCGTGCCTCACACCGCCGCTGCGGCCGCCTCGCCCCCGTGGCTCCGCGCGCTGGGCGTGGCCCCGGAATGAACAGTCAACTGAAGGGCCGCACACACACAGCCACCCACACACACATACATGTATAGATACAAATCCCACCAGCCCTCTGGGCGTCGGTGGTTGAGAGCGTTTCCGCTTCCACCCCTCCTTCCTCCCCTTCGGGGAGGGGTTTACCCCTCCCCCTACCCCCTCCCCATGGACCTGGACAAGGGGTTTCGCGAGTCGTCGGAGCGTCCAAAACGGCCTCGGCGAGGAAGCCAAACTCATTGGTTTTACTATGGTTTTGGCCCCATTTTGGCCTCCTGGAGGGGGCGGACTGTAATTCGTACCCCCCCCTCCTGTGATCGATCTCACCCAAGATGGCCCAAAGATGGCCCCCAAGGCTCCCAAGGGTGCCCCAAGAGGGCTCCACGAGGTGGCCAGGAAGCCCCCAGAGGCCCCCAGGATGCCTCCAAGAGGCTTCCAAGAGACCCCCTAGAGGCCCCAAGAGACCCCCCAGAGGCACCCAAGATGCTCCAAGAGGCCTCGGCGAGAATGCAAAATCACTGATTCTACGAGAGGCTTTAGCCAAATGCTGGCCTGTTGGGGGGGCACTGATTAAGATGACTCCAAGAGCGCCTGGGAGAGCCCAAGATGACCTCCAAGATGGCTCAAAATATACCAAAATGTCTCATGATGGCTTCCTCTGTGTGCTGCCCACTTCCCTGATCGAGGCAATTCCTCTGGGCATCGTTTCTGGATGGGCTGGTGGGGATTCGCAAAGCGTGCGTCAACAATTCTGGAGCTTAATTTCCCCCCCCGCTTCCCATATTGTAACGTCGAATTGGGAAATCGCATCGGATCAAAACTGAAGAGGCCCATAGACACCCACATGGATATGCACAACTCCCAGCCTTCCACATACTTTCCATGTATCTTCCCCTCCGTTTCCCAAGCTCTCCATGTTTTCGTGGGAACCGACGGTTTCTGGTGTCTGTGCTTTTGCTTATCCTGAATCCTGAGAAAGGAACGTCGGATCAAACCGCACCGGCACGGAGCCGGACTCGAATTGGATCGGCTGCGACAGCACGCACAACAACGCCCTGCACACCTCGGGCCACATCGGATGTTCCAAATATGGGAAAACGAAAAAAAACGATACCGTTACTCCCCGGACGTTTCCCGGGGTACGACCTGACCAGGATTGCGAAGCGAATCCAGCGGTGGCGACGACCAACAAATTTGAAAAGGGCGAAAGGTAGCGGCATGGGCACGTTTTTCTCCTCCTTTAAGATACCGAAATCCATCTGGATCGGGCCAGCCGAAGTCGACATCGAATCGGATCGATCGGATCGAAATTGTCAATGTTCAGGCCGAAGGTCGCAACGTCGTGGCTGATTGTTGTGCGCCCGCGGCGAGGAGAGGCTCGTCGCGGTCGAAACAGCATCGGGTTGTGCCATGACGAATTGCACCTCCTCCTTCTCCTCCTCCCCCTCCTCCTCCTCCTACTCCACCTCCTGGCTCCCTTGTTGTTACTAACGGCTGTAAAAGACGATGTCTGCTTGCCCCCCCCCCAGCGGCAAGGACCAAGGTGTGTGGGGGGGGGGGGGCATTTTGGAAAAAGGCGAGAAAAAGGAATACGAAGCGACGTGGGGAGCATCAAATCACGTGCAACGAAGCGGGGGGGGGGCCTGAGGTAGAACAGCGCAAACGGAGAGCCAAACCACCCCACGGGCGAAAAGGCAAGCCCCCAGGGGCGGCAGGAACGGAAGAGCATGGAAGAGCAGGAGAGGGGGTTCGCCTCGAGGCCCAAGGGGTGGGTTGGTCGCCCGTGACGCGAGGAAGAGGAATGAGACATGATGAAGAGGTTAACAAGATGAGGAGCAAGGAACGGCGGAGGTGGGTGGGTGGGTGGGTGGGAACCCGCGGCAGCGAACCTGTTGGAGGCGGTGCCAACGATGCAGTGGGGCAACGATGTCACCAGGGTAGGAGGGAGGGTGGGCATGATAAAGAGCCGACTGGCGGGCTGCAGTTAGCGTGCTCTTAGGGTGGAGGCGGAGGGCCGCTGTGGCTAGCTCTTTGAGAGGCCACATCAGCAGGGTCGTTCGTTGGGGGCGCGGGGAGGACCAGTCGACCCTGCATGCTGGAAACCTAAGGCGGCGGTAGAGCAGACTGAACTCCATGGATGCAGGTGAAAGCGTACCTCAGCGGTGAGAATGAGCAAGATGAGCGCGGGCGGTGAGTGTAGCATGGCAGGCGCAGCCTAAGCGCAGGTGGGTGGGTGGGTGGGTCAGTCGCAACAGCTTCTGCGCGCGCCATTACCTCCCCCCACCTCCGCCGCCACCTCCGTCCCTGAACTCTGCCGTGCCCGTCTGCCTGAATGGTGGTCGTCGAAGAAATAGAATAGACGGAGTAAACATGGTAGGAGAAGTGGTGGTTAGGGTGCCCTGCCTATTCCTCTGGGGTAGCAGCCCACGCGGAAACCGTAGTAGATGGAGTAGAACAAAGGCGGCCCAGAGGTTGATGCGCATGACCTGTGCCGGACCTGTCTGCGCGTCGGAGGCGGATGCCGACGCGGCAACCGAAGTAGACGAAGCCTTCGATGTCGGAGGGGTGGCCGACCAATGCCCTGCCTTCCTCCGAGGTGGTGTCGGCGCGAAACCTGTGGTAGGTGGAGCGTGCGAGGTTGCGGAGTGGTTGTCGCGCATAACCTTTAGTGGCTGTGTGGAGGACTGGATAGTAGTACCTGTGGTCGGCGTCGGGCGCGTTGGCACCTGGTGCGGCTTCGCACAGCGGCGAAGATGGCGTAATGGGCGATGTAGTCGTTAAGCTTGTGGAGGAATTGGTGGGCGAAATCGTTGGCCTCAGCGATGTCCTGTTGCATTGCCTCGACCGCATTGTAGCTGACCTGTGGTTATCCTGCCACTGGGGAGAGGGCGTCGAGCTTGTCCAGGATGTCTACAATGAAGGCCTGCTTGCTGCTTCACATGCTGTTGGGTGAAGCGAGTGCCCCACGCGCCCAAAGCTCGTTCTTGTTGCGGTCCAGCCAGGCGATAGTTTCCCATTGTGGAATGGGTCAGGTGGGAGTGCGTCGCCATGCTTGCACGTTGGCGAGTCACTGGGGCCGTGGAAGCTGCGGTTGGCCACGGGCGTCGCTGCGGCACCTTGAACGGGAGTTCTGCCCGGAGGTGGGCCAAATGGGGGGGGGGCGGATGTTTGGCAGCCGGAGCGTTGGACTGCTGGTGCAGGATCTGGAATGCGTTTGGTACAGGGACGGGAATGGTCTGGTGGAGTTTTGGAATAGGGCGCCGCTGGGTGATCTGTAGGTCGGCGCGCGCAGTCGCGCGCGCTGGGCGCCGTGCTTGTTGTGGTCGAGCCCTTGGGAATGCCGCGTTCCAATTGGGGAAGTTGCTGTGGGTCCAGTTGATGGGATCAAAGCCGGGATTGCGTAGTTTGAGGGGGTAGTAAAGAAGGTGACGTTTGCTGTGGTTCTCCTCGTCGTCGATGAGATACTGCCTCACGTTGACGGCATCGGCGTGGCCTTGTTTGTCGGTGCCGGTGACCTTCATCTGCATGATGCCGCCAAGTCTGATCTCGGCGCGTTGCTCGAACTTGGGCGCGCCGTAATCAGGTTGCTGTCTAGTCTCGGTGGGGGCATCCCCGTCGGGGGTGAAGTTCACGCGGTGAACGATGCTATTCCGCTTGGTGGATTTGGACGTCGGTAGTTCCGTCGACACTTGCTGCGCGGGTCTCCGAAGCGGTAGCAACCTCCTGCAGGACTTGCGCGGGGCATTCGGTGAGGGCGCCGTCAGTGATGGTGGCCACCTGGGTGGGTCGCTGATCGGCGCGCTCAGCCTGAGGATCGCGACGTGGTCGATCTCCCTTGTTGGTAGTGGTGGCGTTCGGTTTGTCCCCGTCCACGTCGATAACAGATCGGAATCCCGTTGGTGATATCGGTAGACGGGTAGTCAATGTCCTCTCACGTCGGTCTCGTCACAATGTAGTTCAACCAATGTTTGTGGCGTAGTGTGGTGGTGATCGATGGGCAGGATGTAAGTGTCCGCGTGCTGGTGTAATGCTCCTCCTCCGCGGGTTGCAATGATGTCGCCCGCGCGCGCCGCAAGTATCCCGTAGATGTCGGTGTTCGCAGCGATGCAGATGTTCTTGATGTAGCGCCCGATGTTGATGTTGTTGACATAACGCCCGCTTCGCGCTCTGTCTCCTCGACAGCGTTGCGCTTATCAATGCGCTTCTTGTTGCCACTGTTTCAGGTCTGTAGATTGATGAATGGCTTCGTGTCTGCGTTCTCCCACGGTGGTGCTCGAAGCTGCGGTGCGCCTCTGAGTGCGGGTGACAAGATGTCCTGCCATTCCAAGTTGTGGGCGGCGCGCGGCACGTGGCGGCCGACCGGCAGTGTGGGCAAGTGCCAGGTCTGTTCATCAAATGGTCGGTGTCGGTGGACCAGGAAAGCTGCCGTGGCCGTTGGGACGGTGCCCCAGCTCTCCTTGACCCTGTCCTTCCAGCATTCCCCCGTTGCGGCGAGGTAGGCAATGGCGGTGTGGCGAAAGTAAGTGGTTCGCACAAGTCCGCCCGTCTCTGCAGCGGGGACGTATATGTAACCCAAGTCGAGGTAGACGCACGCATAATGGAGTGCGAGGGCGTCGGAAGCGTTGATTCCTTGCGAGGGCCTCGCGATGTTCAAGCACGCAGCAGCGCCTTGCGGCTCGGCCCGCTGGGCCCCCCAGCGTGTGGATGGGCGCCTTCTTGTGGTAGTAGCCCTTTCTGTTGGACATGAAGGCAAGCATTCCCTCTTGTTGGTACTCTGGGGGGGCCTCGCCCCGCGTCTTGCGCGGGGCTGCGCTGATGGCCGCGACCCCTTCTTGGTTCGCGTGGTCAAGATCTTCCACTCCGAGGGTGCAGTAGAGCTCGCGTGGTTGAAATCGATCAGCTTCGGTAGTTTGCCGAGTGCGGCTGCGGGCATCCAGGTGTATTCGTCCTCATCTTCTTGTAGGATGTCACGCTGGGGATGCAGGTCCAGCGGGGGCTTCGCGGCGCATTGCGCGCGGCGATGCGATGCGCCAGGGGCGCGCTGTTCAGCTTAGGCTAAGTTTTTGAGCCGAAGCTGGGCTACGTTTGGTGCGATGTGCGGCGGTGTTTGCTGATGATGCGGGGCGAGGTGACACCTGTTTTTACGGGGTGAGCGATCGAGCGCCACGGTGAGGCGTGCCAGAACCACTGCTGACGTAACAAACGGCATCCTAAGCAATAGACCGTCGTGGCCCGCACCGCGGGGTGGCCACCGCCCGTCGGGGTTATCCTGCTGCCCTTCATTGCCGCCTGTGGAAATGCAGCATGCAGTCGTTTCCCTGAAAGTCGTAGTACGGGTCCAATGGGATGTACAACTCCGCGATGTCGTCTTCGATGCCCCATTTCTCGCGGTTCGCGGCCGTGAACATCTGCGGTGGATGGCGTCGGTGCTGGCGTAAGCTAATAGTCTGCACATCTCGGTTGGGAATGCCTTGGCGGCGGAGCTCTCCCATGGACCATCGGGGTTCGCGCCAATTACAGAAGCGGGGGGGGCCCTATACCGTGGCTGCATACTCCGTGGTTGGGGAGTTGCGTCATCGCCCGTCGTACTTCTGGGACCTGTGCTGCGAGGAGCGCGGCGAATTTCGCAGCTATCGGCCCAGCCATGCCTTGGTCGAAGGTGACGAAGTCGACCCCGTCGATTCCGCTGAGGTGCGTTAGCTCTGGTAATAGCCAGCTGCTTGCTGCGTTTCGCTCGTCATTGACTGTGGCTGGGTGATCCATGATCATGGGGTCCTTCGTGATGATGCATATGCATGCGAAGAGGATGGTGGTGCGCAGTAGCTGGTTGCCGATGTGTGGCTGGTCATGCTCCTGTGGTGACAGATGTTGTAGTCCCCATAGCTGTTGTCGGCTCATTAGAGGTCGCGGCCGGTGTCGGAGGTGCATGTCTCGCAGGGCGGTCCGGCCATGATCGCGGGGACGCGTCCACGTAGGAGCTGGTCTCTCCAGAACTGCATGGTGGCCAAGCTAGTAAGGCATCCCTCGACTTCGTTGTGGGTGCGGTGATGTCTATTGAAGCGCTATAAATGCTGCTGTCGCTGGGATTGGGGAACGCTACCCATTATTGCGCGTCGCCCCTGCGTCTGTGCCCACAGTAAAAATGCAGGATCGCCTGGCTCGACATTCCTTTGGGCATCGGCACGGGCGTAGGGTCGGGACTTGTTTCCTGTGGCACGGTGGCAAGTATCGGCAGCTCCCATGTAGCCTCGTGGCCCTTGTCGTACAGGGGCGGAATGTCCGTCTTGTAGCTGGCGATGTGGGCACGGAGTGGAAGTGGCCCCGCCTTGATGTTGGCTCTCTGCTCGTCGCGCATGGCCAATCGGTTCGCTTTTGCAGTTGCCTGGCTGCGTCGCGTTTCCATGGTGCTGCGCATGCTGTGCGTGCTAGTAAGTGCTTCACTGGTCGTCCAAATGCGCGGTTTTCAGTTCTGCGTCTCAGGCATCTCGCTCCGCGCGCCCATCTGGCAGGGTGGTCATCTGTCGGGTGGCGTGTTCCCATGCGAGCGTAGCAGGCGTTCATCTCGGCGAAAATGGCGCCGCGCTCGTAGCACATGAGCGTCGCGTCGTTGGGGTCGTTGTCGATCACGAAGTGGGGGACGAGGTCGTCGTTCTGGTAAGGTCGGAGACTGGTGTGCCATTGTCGTAGATGCACTTGGTATCGGCAGTGTCGCTCGCTGCGTTGAGTCGCCATCTTGACCTGCGAGATAAAGGCTCGGGGCGTCCTGCGGGTCGGGCTGAGGACGGCGTCGAGGCCCACTGTGGGGTGTCGAAGCGCGTCCACATCCACTTTGGGCCGTCGGGTGCCATTTGCCCCCATGACGAGTTGCGGCCGAAGTTGGCGTCGATGCTTCGCAATAAGATGGTAGGGGCATGTTGGATCAGTCGCGGTAGATATCGTAGCCTGGCGACGTGCGAATCGGGTCGTTGTACTTCAGTAAGTACCTTAACGTTGTTGATATCCTGGTCCTGATAATGTAGAGCTTCCCCTGGTTGGGGGGGTTCCAAGTGTGAGAGCTGCAAAAGGGGACCGGGTTGATTGGCGCGTCGTTCAGGAGGGTTTTTGTGTCGATGCCCAACTGCATTCGCACGTGCACCTCTTTGCGCGGTGGGGCCCTGCTCGTTGTAGCTTTGGAGACTGTCCGCTGTATGTCTGGCCCATGCCCTCCGTCGCAGATAGCGGTGCCTAACCAGATCCGATGGTTGACGAACTCGATTGGCTCTTTGAGGTGCTCGCTCTCGATGTGAGTGATGCGTTCGGCGAAATGCTCCTCGGCTATTCTGCTCTGGTGTCTGTGTAGAAGCAACGTGACATTTGACTTTTCGGCGCGGAGTCGCATGCCGTGGGCCATGGCCTATTTGACTATGATTCGGGAGAGCGCCTTGGCAGTGCTGATAATTTCCAGCAGAGCGTCGCGGTGCACGCGGGCGTAGGCGCTCGCGTCGCCGACGAAAGGCGCCAGTGAGCTGCGCCCCCCCCCCCCCCCCCCGCCACCACCACCCCGCCCCGCCCCGCCCCCACCCCCCATCCCATGCGCGCCTGCTCTTGGAGAAGATGTCTTCCTGAGGACCCGTGTCGATGTCGACGCGCGCGGAGTGGCCGATCATGTCCTCCGCGACATGGCGCGCCACCATTGCGAAGAGGCAGTGAGGTATGATGCTGGTGCCCCAGGCCAAACGCCAGCGCGGGGCGGCGCCATCCTGCTGAATCCTTTCGCGGTGGCCCACATGTCGGCGCGAGCGTCTTGTAGTAAGGCGCAGAGGTGCTCATCGCCCATGTTGTGGTTGAATATGAGCGCTCCTTCCATGGCCATCTGCAAGGCAGGGAGGAATGGGTCGGGCAGGTTGATGTCGCATAGCAAACCGTTGGGCTCCTCTGGCGCGCGCGGCAGCTGGAAGACACGCGGCAGCACGACTCTGTAGGGAGCGTCCTTGAGGTCCCGGAGGGGGACCAACCATTGACCCGCGACGTTGTGTTTCGGGTTCCGAGCGGTTGGGCACCACGCGCGAAGGTGTTGCCGGTTCCTCCGTTGCGCCTTCGGTCCTCGATCGCATGCGGGATGCGCCAGTTTCGGCTTCCTCGCGCGGTTTCCCGATCCCGCGCGAGTGTAATATTCGTTCTAGGTCGTTCGAAGTGCATGCCCTGTCACCGCGCCCCCTTCGCCCGCCGCGCCCGCTGCGCCCTCGTCGCTCACGTGACTCATCGTCATAGTCAACAGTGCCTCCCCCATTCCAGCTGCTCGCGTCCCCCGCGCACGGCCCCCGCACCCAGCTCGCCCCTCCTCTCCATAGCCGTTTTGGCTCGACCATGCCTGCAAGTGGAACTGTGGAGTGGGTGATCCCACCATACGGCAGTTGGAACACACCCATCGGCAAGGCGCTGATGTCGGGCTCGCAGGAGACGGCAGATCCTTCGAGGCCACGCAGAGGGGTGCCGAAGTGCCCCGAGACCGACGACGAGGCAGAGCCGCCCACGCTGCCGCACGGCCGCGGCGGAACGCCCACAGATCGCCAGCAGGAGGCCACCGTCGCACAGGCGCAGACGCAGGTGGAGACCGCCTCGCAGGAGCAGATGGTCGTGGAGGCCGCATCGCAGATGGTCGTGGAGGCCGCCTCGCAGATGCAGATCGTCGTGGAGGCCGCATCGCAGACGCAGGGTGTCGCGCGGGCCGCCTCGCAGATGCAGATGGTCGTGGAGGCCGCCTCGCAGAAGCAGATGGCTGCCTCGCAGGAGCCGATGGACGTGGACGCCGCCCCGCAGATCAACTCGCAGGCTGACGCGACCAGCGACGACGAGCCGCTGATGACCTCGCCGAAGTTCCGCCGAAGAAGCAGAAGGTCCCGCTGAACGTCTGCAGGAGGATGTCCGCCGCCCCGATCGCGATTGCCGACTCACCGCCCATGGGCCAGGGCGAGAACGGCGACGCCGGCGGCGGCAATCAGCAAGTGGGTGGAGTCACCAGTGCAGGTCCAGAGCGCGGCGCGACAGGCCGCGAGCATGACGTGTGGCACGATGGCGCGCCAGACCACGGTGGTTCTGCGCAGCCTCCGTGTCCGCTGTCGCCCTTGTCGGCAGCCATCGGTGAATCGATCATGGCAGAGACTCGGGGGAAGGAGGCAGCCCGCAAGGAGGACGATGATCTACGGGGTGCCTTGCGCTGAGCCGCGCGGATGCCGATCGCAAGAGCGTCGCTGCCGAGGACGTCCCACCCAGCAGGACGGCGGCCCCCTTCGTGGGGCACGCCCCCGCAGGATTCGCACCCAGGGTTTGGCAACCACTCGGCGGGTGGCTCGATGTCGACGCCTATCGAGGCACGCATGACACATGAGGGGGACAGACGATCAGCGGGGGAGCGTGTGCATCCCAATGCTGAATGCGAGGCGATGGGCCGATGCGCGTCGGGATTTAACCGGCCGCCCAGCTAGTCAAATCCCAACGCAAATCCCAACGCGTTGGGATTCGCGTTGGGATTTGCGCGCCCCCCCTGCTCAGCCGTGCTCTGCCCCCCCCCCCCGTTCGCGGCAGGGTGGCTTCGAGGCGCCGAAGAAGCATCTGCGCCAGTCTGCCCAGGGCGTGGCCCACTACATGGCAACGTTCGAGGGCCGCAGCCGCCGCCCGCGTCTCTGCGCGTGCGCGGGCAGTGCCGACATGCCTATCATATGGCGAATCGTCGCCAGCTCGCCGTCTTCATGGGTTCTGCCCTGCCCTCCCCCCATCTCAGCCTATCCCCACGGCATCCATATGTTCCCATCGCTGTCATTCGTGCATCGATCGTGGGGGTCACCGCCATTGCCATTAACAGCACGTCTGCTGCAGGCACGATGGCCCAAACATAGGTTTCGAACATGGCCACGCGTACATTCCACGGGGATGACAAGCGGCTGCTGCTGGTGTGGGTGCTCTACATCGATCAGGCTAGTATCCGCCGGCCCCCTTGTGGGGCCACCAGGCTGTAGGCGCGGGTTCGCAGTTTCCTGTGCCAGTTGTAGCTTGTAGTTTCCAGTGTTACAGTTCTGCTTTTTGCTGGTTACTGTAACTAGTTGACTTCTTGCTGGTTACTGTAACTAGTTGGTTGACCGCGCGAAGGGGGGGGAGGCCCAAACAAGACTTTTAGCGCCCCCTGTGCGCGTTGTCTGAATTGCTGGGGGGGCTCGAAATCGACACCCCTCACGCAGATCCGCGGGGTCAGGGTCCAAAAACACAAGGGATTTGCCACATTTCTGAAATTCGGTGCCACCCCTCACGCAGATCCGCGGGGTCAGGGTCCAAAAACACATGGGATTTGCCACATTTCTGAAATTCGGTGCCACCCCTCACGCAGATCCGCGGGGTCAGGGTCCAAAAACACAAGGGATTTGCCACATTTCTGAAATTCGGTGCCACCCCTCACGCAGATCCGCGGGGTCAGGGTCCAAAAACACAAGGGATTTGCCACATTTCTGAAATTCGGTGCCACCCCTCACGCAGATCCGCGGGGTCAGGGTCCAAAAACACAGGGATTTGCCACATTTCTGAAATTCGGTGCCACCCCTCACGCAGATCCGCGGGGTCAGGGTCCAAAAACACATGGGATTTGCCACATTTCTGAAATTCGGTGCCACCCCTCACGCAGATCCGCGGGGTCAGGGTCCAAAAACACATGGGATTTGCCACATTTCTGAAATTCGGTGCCACCCCTCACGCAGATCCGCGGGGTCAGGGTCCAAAAACACAGGGGATTTGCCACATTTCTGAAATTCGGTGCCACCCCTCACGCACATCCATCGCAAGGCGTGGTAACCCAAACTGCGAGTACTCCCTCGGCCCTTTAATCCCAAGGTGTGGTAACCAAGCTCGTAAACCATACACGTCTTACCAATCGCCCTGTGTGGTAACCCCTCTTGTGATCAGTTGGTTTTGCCGATTGCGAATCGGCCTCGCATGAAGTTCCGATACTGCTGCACGACAGCGCCAAAGCCTCATGACTTAGCTCTTCCATGGCCCATTCTCCGAGAGAGGGGGCCGGCGGCAGGGGGCGAAGCCCTTACGGATATACCACCTCGATACCCCCACACACACACACACACACACACACACACACACACACACACACACGCACACGCACACACACACACACACACACACCACACCCGACCAATTGATTAGTTTCACCAGCCCCGCGCAGGCCGACTCGATCACCTACACAACTGACGATGTGCTCGAGGCGAAGTCCGACAAACGTGCACTGTTACGCCATAGGGAGTTGCTCAGGGACACCCGTGAGATCGCCATGAAAGTAAACCCCGTAACAGCGAAAGCTGATGGTGACACTCCAAACACGTCACCTCTCAACAACAATCAACAGTGCCTTCAGTTTCCGTCCCCCGTCTGTCATCACCAGCCCCCCGTCCCCCCTCGTGCTCCTTCCTCTCCTCATCGTGCTCGGTCACCCTCCCCGAGGCAGTGCTTACAGAAATTGCGCGGAAGAAGGAAGCTAGCTGGCATCTCGCGAGCAAGGGGTCCCGCAAGTGGGTCAAGGACACATCAAAAATGTTAAGGAGCATGCTGCGACACGTCAGCCAACCACTGATAAAGACCGGCGGGTGGGCCAAAACGCGTGTCACTGATGTTGTCGGCACAGGGGCTGGTGCTCGTCGCCGCGGTGTGGATTCGAGACTCGAAGGCAGGGGTCGGGGGCATTGGTCGGGGCCAGTCGTGCGATCCGACGCCCGAGGGAGACCGCGTGGGCGCAAGAGGCTTTCGGGCCAGCGAAGGAGGGGGGTGGCGACGACGACGGCGACGACGCCGACGACCCGCCCGCCGATTCCTACGAGAGCCAGCCGCAAATCGACATCTCCGCCGATAGCAGCGGGATCGGGGAACGCGAGCCTCAGGATGTCCCGAGTCCCCAGGACATGTTGCCAACCCTGTCCACGCTACAGACTGAGGGGGGGGGGGGGGGGCAAGTAGCGGGGGGGAGATTCGCACACGTAGAGCGGGGGTGGTATAAGGTAAGATAGGAGGTTGGGGGAGACGCCATGCACGCGATCAATACACAAACGTGGATAGGGGAGGCACCAGAAAAGGATGCCACGGGCGAACGCACAGCGACACGCACCTCATCGGACAGCGTGATTGTCAAGGACGGTAGGCGGTACAGCCGATGTGGGCTCGAGATCGTTCACAGCGCCGACGGCTGGCACTTCGGGTGGTCAGGACCTCTTCAGGCGACGTCTCAGCGAAAACCGTTCCCATCCAACATTGAATTCACACGGAGTGTGAGGGGCGTGACTGTGGTCGGTGATCGCCAAACGTCGTTCGGAGGTGTTCTGACCACCCACAGTCCGCGTGGAGACTTCGCGCGGGCGGCAGTGGCATTCCAGTGTACGTCAGGGCGGTCGTCGAGGACAAGTCTGAGCTGCTGGTCGGGACCTGGAGCAACGGGCATCGGTGGCCAGTGCCCGACGCGTCGCCAGGGATGGCCGGGCAGCAAAAGTCATCCCCGACGATCTTGTTCAGAGGCGCGCGCCCTAAGCAGGAGACCATCAAGTGCGAGATTGTCAACCACAAGGCGAAGGGGACGTGGGTTCGAATTAGTCGTGGAGGCAAACAGCTCTGCCAGCTCGTGGGGTGCGACGAGAAGTACTTCGAGGCTGCCAAATCGCTCATCATCCAGATGGGCAAGGACTACTGCGATGGCAAGAAGGACAAGGCCGATATCGGTGACATAGTGGAGATCGACCAGAGGGGCCTCGTCAGAGACTCCAAGGGCGACTCTGCCGAGACGTACAACCTTCTGAACCACAGCTTCAGGTTCTCGGTTGTCATGACGACGGACCATGGGTATTACGAGTTTGTCCATAGCGTCGCGAAGTACGTCCACATATATTATCTTCAGAATATTAGCATCAATTTTGTGGAGAGATGTTGTTGGGGCTTCATCTTTCCAGGGGATCGAGAATATTCACTTGGATATAGGTGGCTTATTACCCACCAGGAGTGGAATCGACTTCAGCACGCGCTCCACGGCAATGGGCCGGGGGCGAAGACTGCACTACGCAAACGACTGGCGAAGCTGGCCAACACTCCAGCGATGATGGCATCTCGAGTCATGACTGTGCTCGAAATGAAAGAGGTATCCCAGGCTCAGAAGACGTATGACCACCTGCGGAACATCAGCAAAGAAAGAATGGCAGAAATATCAAAGTTGGAGGCCGAGAAAATCTTTCCAGAGATCACTAAGTGGCTCAAGGAGAGACCGCTTGGCTCGAAGCTCCCTGACACGGACACGGAGCCCAAGAAGAAGAAAGTGAAAAAGAAAAAGAAGTCAGCGACCACACCACAGCCGACGTGGCAACTGACAACCAAGCTCGACGATGCAGACTGGTCACTACCGACTGTACGCGGGCTACCAACGCAATATGATGACATGAAGCGGATCCACCTGGTCACAGTGAACGAGCTGGCGCAGCTTCTGTCAGACAAGGATTTCTGGAGCAAAGAGTTGCCGAAAGACCCCTTTGGGTTCGTCTTGGCACAGCCGCCAGATAGTCTTCCGAAAGATCTTGTCCTTCAGTGTGCACAAAGAGGGCTGACGGATAAAATATCATTATTAAGTGTACCGCTTACCCACCCAGACGGCCGCCGTGAGCTACGCAAGTTGTTTGTCTGGCAACATGTTGGTGTGCAGGGTGCGGACATCAAACCTACGCGTGTCCCCACAAAGATCGAGTGCCAATCAGAGGTTCTCATGTCTGTGGCGGTCTTGGAAGAACACTCGACAGAGAAGCTATTCAAAGAACTGGCGCGTCTTCACCGACAAGCTACAGCGGCCCGCGACAAGCGAGCTGAAGCAGGAGGAGGAGGCCAACGAAAGAAGTACAACGAGCTGCCGCCTTGGCGTGTTTTGGATGCCGAGATGGCCAATATTGTGAAGACCAAGCTCATCCCGACGGACCTTGAAGTCATATGCTACAGCGGGCGCATGTTCAACGAGGATGATGCAGGTCGACGTGTCATATCAGCGTTATTTCGTATACCAGCAAACAGAGTCCAACAGCTTCGTGAAGTCTCTGGTCCTGATGGAGTTTTCTTTCAGAGATCGAACATTGGGAGTGATGGAGCTGTACTCAAGCAAGAAAAAGAAGATGAGGAGTTTGTGCCATTCCAGCGTGGCAAGACCATCAGCGAGGCCATCGAGCTGACGACGACCCTGGAAGGAGCATGCGGCCTCGGCTACCACTTCAAATCACATAACTTGTTCTTTCGTGTCAAAAAGCAAAGTGCAGCAGCAGCATGGCAAGCACTACAACAGAGAGCGCCACCAGCGGCAACGATCTACGAGATCTCCCCGCTGCCAGCGCTGATCGACGGCAAGGCCCTCTGCGACCAGCTCAAGACGCAGATGGGATGGCAATCTGAATTTGTGAGCATACGGCAGCGAGGCAACGGCAAACGACGTGTCCCAGTGGTGCGAGCGCGTGCTGAGTCAGCCCCTGCTAGTCGTGATATATCTATTGGAGGATGTCAGGCAACGATCAATCCAAGAGTGGAAAAGATTACGGAAGCTCCGACCACAGCACCTACGTGGGCTGAGCTTGTCACACAATACTCTGCAAGTACATCGACGTCTACGCCGAAGCCACCTGTCACAACTAAGAAGAGCATTGCCACGCAATTGACTCGACCGAACGTGCCGGTGCAAGCTCAGGATGTACAGATGCAACCTCGTGCGCAACAACCCGCTCAGCAGCCAGAAGCAGGAGCTGGACTATCAAAAGAATTTCGTGAATTTCTAACGTCAGCCATCGGGGCCGCGGTGGGGAGTCACAATGCTGCAATATTATCACAATTACATCTTCAAGGTCAGGGACTTGCGCGATGTTTGGACATGATGATCGCCCCAGCGCCCACATCAGCACCGCCATCGCCAGCGACAGGGACCCTTGTTACCGATGAAGAAAGCAAACGGAAGGCCGAGCTTGAGGAGTTCACAAAGAAGCTCAAGACGTCCTTGGAAATAAAGTCGGAGCAATGATGGCCTCGCGACGCATGCGAGGCAAACAGCCGCCACCTCAGAGGGCGGCAGTGGAGGGAGAAATTCCTGCTCTGGCTACTATTCTGTCAGCAAATGCTACATCTTGGAATTCGTTCGTGGGACGTATGGGCACTATGGACGTCGACCTACTACTATTGCAAGAAACGCGATTGGATTACAAACAACAAATGGGCTGCTCAAAGGCTTGTCAAGCTCATGGGTATGAGGATACTTTTGGGCACCCACTCAGACCTCAGAAATGCCTTGGAGATAAATATCATCGTACGCAGCAGGGTGGGGTTGCCACTATTGCTAAGCGATCTCTGGTCACGCTCCCAGGCGGGCGCAAGTATGGAGCAGCCAAGGAGATGTATGCGACGACCCGCTGGCTTCGGGTTGTAGCTCTCTTTGGCTCGCGTCCCATCCACTTCGTCAACCTTTACAACGAAGCTGGCCATGACAACATGATCAGGACCCGAAATGATCGGAATCTGCACTATACCTTCGAGGATGCTGAAGGCCTTGGCGATCAAGCTGTGGTCATCTGCATGGACGCGAACACTACTACGGGGCACTCCTCCACGCTTGCAGCTATTCTTGCCACAGGACGTTGGCATGATGTAGGTGCTATGTTTGGAGCTGAGCCGACATATGGAGTTGACCCCTCGTGGGGCAAGTTTACACACGGCACGAATGTGAGTCGCCCAGACCTCATCATAGTCAACACGGCGGCCAGGGACGCCATCAAGACGTTCCGACTACGACGTGACCTAGGAATCAAAAGTCACCTGGGGCTCGAGATGACACTGAACGTTGGACTGCTCACGAACACCTTCGACAGTATCAGAATCCCTCGAGCTTACCCAGTGGAGTCTGTCATGAAGATCAGCGCCGAGGACAGCGATGCCCTTGGACGCCAATGCATTGAAGTACACTACGAAGCCTTCGAGCAAGCACTCATTGACGAACGGGCCGAGGATGCTTGGGCCCTGGTCGGAAAAATTGGAGAGCTTTACCTGGAAAAGAGACTTGAGCACACTGGCATTACCTTTGGAGCCGTATATCACGGCCGAAGTCAAGAGCCTGAACTAACCACGTGGGAAAGTACGGCACCACCTGCAGGCCGAGACAAGCTGAAAGAAGGACCCACGGCGACCATTCTGCGACGCCTGGAGAACCTCATCAGCCGCCTAGCCGAGTTGGCACTACAACAGCATCGAGGAGCCGTACATCCCAATTTTTCTGCGAAATTGAAGTCCCAAGCGCTCTGGCGCAAAGTACGAGGACCACTACGACGTGAGCTGAACCTACCAGCTGACATACCGATTGGATTACCGAGTTCTACCCAGATTGGGAAATGGACCACAGCATTGGAGAACAAGCACAGCAAGCACGTCAAAGAGCGCAAGCTGGCGAGGATCGACAGCTGGCGCAAGACACTCAGAGATTCTCTACGATACTCTGGCGGACGTGAGGTCTATGCGTGGATCAAACAACGACAGTACCAAACAATTCATGCAGTACGAGGTCATGCAGATCCTACGCAGATTCACACACGAAGAAAGGAGATGCTCCAGCAGGTTGATCTTTTCTGGAGCAAGATCTTCAACAAAGGCGAGCTGAAAGCATGGGACAAGTTCGAGACCCGTTTCGGCCAATACATCAAGCAACATCCATGTGAGATCGAGGACATAACAGGCCATCGACTTCATCGACAATTCTGCAAAATGAATGTGCACCGCGCTGCCGCAGCTGACGGGTGGAGAGTTGCTGAACTTCGACTACTACCACCCTGTATATGTGACCTGTTCGCCACCCTCTGCAAAGGAGTAGAGGATGCTTGGTTGAGATGGCCGCGTGCAATGACTCTTGGAATTACGAGCTGCCTCCCGAAATGGGATCAGGAGGCTGACCTTGCTGCAGAGATTGAGCCAGACAATGTGTGGACAGCTTCAATTTCGGACACGAGGCCAATCACCAATCTGAGCCCAATATACACCGCTGTCACAGGCGACAGATTTACTCAAATGGCATCCTGGCGCGAGCTTTGGTTGCATGATGGAGCTATTGGAGCCAGGAAAGGATATCACTACCAAGCTGTATCCTGGGAACTGGCGCTGGACATTGAATATGCACACATCACAGGTACTCCGACCTCAGGATGTTCAGCAGATCGCCGAAAGTTCTTTGACCTCCTCGAGTACGAGATAGGCAACAGATTGATGAAAGCACTGGGCTGCCCTGAGGGTGTCATGCATGCGTCCACCATCTTCTACGAGGATCTTCGAGCGAGATGGAAGGTAGCACGTGCAGTAGGCCCAGAGACAAAGCGCAGCAACGGTTTTATCCAAGGTGACTCCTGGTCCCTGCAGCAGGCACTCGCATTGATGTCGATTTGGAGCCATGCCCTTGAGAAAGAAGCAGAGGTCAAGGTCGCATCCTTCATCGACGACGGCAACTTCAGAGCCGAAGGACCTCAGCATGCTATTCGGACTGCCAAAGCAACAACTATTTCAGTTGAATTTGATCAGCATTCAGGTACTCAGACCAATGTTGAGAAGACGAAGCACTTCGCCACATCGATCAAGGCTGAGAAGGAGCTAAGGCACCATCTCAACGCTCAAGGACATGTCCAAGCATCGATTGTGAAGAATTTTACTCTGGTGGGTGGAGAGATATGTACGCTGGGAATGTGCCCACAGGCGGAGCGACGCCGAAGGTATACCTCAGCATATCGCGTAACTCAGCGTACCGGTGCCGCCCCACTCGGACTCCAAGGAAAGCAGCGTCTTTTGGCAACAGCAGCCTTACCACGACTTGCGCCAGGATTAGAATACCGACGACTGCCGAAACACAATCATCTTAACTTTAGATCGGCAGTGATAAAAAGCATGTGGCGAAGAGGGAGAGCATATCGATCCCCAGCAATGACACTTACTCTTGTTACTCGAGGTCATCTGCTTGACCCCGTGCAGATTGCCACTGCGCAACCACTGGTGATTGCGAGAAGGCTCTTCTCCAGCCCAAGCGCAGCACGACTACTACGACGTGCGAAGCAGTGCTGGGACATCCTGCAGCATCGAGTAACATTCACCGTGAAGGACAACGACACAGGCCCCATCAACAGGATACGCTCTGTGTTGAAGGACTTACAATGGACATGGCCAGCCTTCGACTACTTCGAGAGGGCGAACCAGCAACGAATCTACCTCACCAAGCACCCGATGGGCTGGTGGCAGCATACACTGAGAGAGGATCTTCGACGATTTGTGTGGCGTACCGATCTTCAGCTACAGGAGCGCAAGGACATGAAGGGCTGTGCTGTTGGCCTGAACTACCACGTCACCACGGCCATCTTGCGCAAAGCTGACCGTACCACCAAGCCTGACGACGAGGACGTGGACGACGAGCCGAAGGAGCAGCCCCCGTTGCTTCTTGGATCCACGGACATACCAGTACCTAAACTTACTTCCAAGCAGGTCCCGTTCTTGCGTGCCTACCTCCAGGGAGGCACCATCACAGGACATAGACTGCACTACATCACCAAGAATCCAGCCCACAAGAAGTGCCCATTTTGCCTCGCCCTTGACGAGACTATGCAGCATATCTTATTGGACTGCCCCAGATGGGAATTGCAAAGCTACACGAAGGAAGAGCTTCTTGCGCTACCGACGTGCCTCTTGTGCTGTGGACAGTTGCCAGACAAGCCAGAATATGATGCCTTCGCATGTGAACTACTGCCAGATGATCCTCCATTACATGCACCGCCACATCACGCCGACGGTGAGCATGAGGTGGGAGGACACGAGGAGGACATTCTCACAAAGATCGATGACTACACTGTCGTAGCTGGTGACGGGTCATGTCCTGGCCAGGCGTCGGACCTACGTCTACGCAGATCGGGCTACTCACTGTACTACGGCAGAGGTCATCCATGCAATGTTGAAGTGCCCCTGCGCAGTGTCGCACAGGGAGCTCAGAGAGCAGAGGTTGCAGCACTTCGGCACTTTGTCGCGTGGAGCTGGGGCAAACAGATCTACCTGACGGACAGCAGCTGCTGCGTTCGCAACTTCTCAGCACTCCTCCGAGGGGAAGCGCTGAACACCAAGCAGCACACCGACCTCTGGCAGGCCATCGAGACAGGACTCAATGCCAAAGGACGAGAGCTATTTCGAATACAGAAGGTCAAAGCCCACACGAGCGAGCGCGACGTCCCAGCAGATGAACGACTCTTGTGGGAGATGAATCGCCAGGCAGATGCAGGAGCTGTGCGTGCGGCAAGGTCACACGGCCTTCCAGACACCATTCGCCAGCAGCATCGGCAGGAGCAGAAATTATGTTATCTTCTTCAGCACACGGCGACGGTCATCCTCATGCACCGAGCAAAAGAGCTCAAAGAAATGTGCCGAGATTCACATCATGACAGATGCGAGCAGGCCCAAGCTATGGAACGTGCTGAGTTGGACGGTCAACAACATGCACAGCTTGATGAAGACAACGAGGAGGACCCGTGGGCGCATCTGGGCATGGACTCGGACGACGAGCAACCCCAGCTACCGCCACAACGGACCTCCTCGACATCACCCCAGCCAACACCAACGGCCCCGCCTGCACCAAGGCGCCGACTACTACGCAAAGCAGCTCCAGAAGAAGATCCACCAGCCACCATCCTTGAGGAACCTAGCTCGTCATCGAGCTCGAGACCTCAGGAGACATGCACGGGACTAGCACTGGACCAAGCTACTACGAACCCGACAAATTGGACCCCGAAGGCAGCATTTCCTGGCTATCAGTGGGAACCAATCCAACCAAATATTTACGATTGGAAGTTCAAACCAATACTACCTGAGACGGTGGCAAATCGAGCTTGGTACTACCAACAGGCGTTATTTCCTGCAGTGGTATGGTACTTCTCACAGCTACAATGGGAGGCCGATGACACGGTACGAGCGCCAATGTCGGTATCCTGGGTAGAGCTTGCCATCGACTTCACTATTGTAACGGGCCTCTCTCTTGTCACGCCGCAGGAGAGCGCTAGTGAGGCAAAGATTGTGCGCATGGCCAGATACTTCAGCACTGCAGCTACGAGGATGGCACAGCTATGCAAATGCAAATTGGCTCCAAGAGAGACCCATGCTGAGATAAGCGCCTTGATACCACTTGGACTTCGCAAGGCCCCAGGATTTAAATGCCGAGCGTCTTTTGTGGCTCACCAGCACACGATGAAGGTGATGTACGCGTTGGCCCTCGCCTCTACTGACCGTAGGGGCAGCCTCGACGTATGTCCAGACTGGTGCTCGCCGCCGAAGCCGATATGGAGCGTCCCCTGCCTCAAGGAGAACATAGTCAAGACAGTGCGAGACAGTGACCTTTCTTCACGAGCAATGCAATCAGTGGCATCACTCTCAGAGAGGGGTACCCACACCAGGAACGTTGTCTCCGTCCAGAAGTTGCGCAATGTGATCACATGGACGACAGACGAAGAACGAGAATTTCAGGGTCTTCAAGGACGTGCTCTCACTGATGAGCAGAAGCGTCTTCTACATAATCGAGAGGCCCGCCAGCAAGGATACCATGTGCTTGGTCCGCTTACTGGAGCCAAGCGAGACCAAGACCCGCACCTGCTCTGCATACAGTGCAAGTTCACTACGCCGGGGATTGGACGCTTCAGCACATGGCCACGACTACTATGCACACCAGGGGTCCTGCCGTCAGGGCCGCATCAGTGTGGACAAAAACGTACGCCAGAGGACTACGACAAACTTATCGTGGAGCACAACATACGCACCGAGAAGCCAGGCAACCGATGCCACGTCCTACTTACCTTTCGACCAGCACGAGTTTGTCAGGAGCTCGAGTGCATGAAGTGTTCCAAAAAGTCAGCCAAACGGAAGTATTTCGAGTTCTGTGCAGCCATCTGCACTGGACGATAGCTCATCACACGTACACAGGGTGATGGCATAATCTTATACTTACTGCAGCCTCGTGAATACTACGCAGGGTGCGGGCAAACATGAATATTATCCTGGAAAAGAGTGGGCCGTGGAAGGCCCGATCACTACAGAGTACGGTTCTCGAGGAAGCCCCGAATGCGTGGGAACACCTCAGACCATGTTGCCATGGTTTGCTGGCAGAACGCAAGTCCTAGGGAAGCCCCGAATGCGTGGGAACACCCTAGGCTCACGTTGCCATGTTTTGCTGAGTATCACTTCGACATCGTGACCTTGACGGTGTTTGAGGACTTGAATGCTATCTCCCTGTTCGGCAACCTAGTGGAGCAGGGTACTTACTTGGTGGATATACGATGCTACCGCGGACGAGCGCCAAGGTAGATACATGGACCATGTGTGGACAAGGCCGATATCGAGGCGGCGAAGGCCGACTTTCTTCGAGATCACGGCAAGCAGGAGACGACGGACAAGCAGGACGAGGTGACGAGCGCTCCGAAGGGCAAGCGTAAGGCAACGGCCAAGGCCAAGGGCGGCACCAAGGTCACCAAGAAGCCGTCCAAGCACTGCCGCGACGACGAGGCCGGCCGCGCCGCCAGCGATGGAGAGCCCGCTCATCGAGATGATGACGACCAGGACGGGTCCGACGTTGACGGAGACGACGCGGCCGACCAGCCAGATGAGCATGCCGGGGAGGGGGGGGGAGGAGGCGGAGGTCCCCGATGGCGCCGATGGCGACGCCGTGCTGATCAAGAAGAGGCCGGCCGCATCCAGGAAGCGACCGTCCGCAACGGATGGTGAGCAGCCGCCAGGTGCGCCCGAGGAGAAGGCGATGCGGACCCACCCTGCAGCGCCTGCAGCGCCTAGCACGCTTCCTCGCTCGGTCCCGCAGCAGGGGCCATCTAGGCTCGGCGCACCTCCTCCGAAGGTGGATTTAGTTCGCGCAGCGCTGGTCGGTACCGCGTCGACGCCGCGCCCGCTGAAGAGCGGCCCCAAGCAGCTGCGCGACGTTCAGGCCGCGCCTGAGCTCGCCAGATTCAAGTTGACGCCAGATGGTGCGATACTGTTGCACAGAAGCCGAGCGCACAGATGTCGAATCATCATCGTTGCGTTCGGCATCGATGCATCGTGGCATCGTGCCGTCAGAGGGGGGAGATGAGGAAATAAGGGGGATGATGGACGAGTCGCAATGGGACAGCGGCGGATCCGATGACACTGGATGAGGGCGAAGGTGCGAGGGCGGCGCAGGAGGAGGAGGAGGAGGAGGAGGAGAATGAGGAGGAGGGGGAGGAGGAGGCGTAGGAAGAAGCGGAGGATGATAATGATGATAGTGGAGGAGGATGAGAATGATGCGGCATGGGGGATGACGACGCCGCATCAAATCCCAATGCAAATCACAATGCGTTGGGATTTGCGTTGGGATGTTGCGTCTGTCTGGGCGTCGTCATCCCATGCCTCATCTGCCTCGCCCACCGCCCCCCCCCCCTTGTCCGCGCGGTTGAAATCACCGCCCCCCCCCCCCCCTTCGATGGGGCGCGGGATGAGCGGAGAGGGAAGCGGAGAGCGATCGGGTGGTGGTGGTCATTGGCGGTGACGGTCGGAGGGATGTGGAGTGATCTCACGGGAGGGTGCAGGGATGGACCAGATGGGGAGGGGGGCACAAGGCGAGGGGCGGGCATGCTGAAGACAGGGCCCCATCCCTCGGCCCCGCCAGGACAAGTTGAACAAGGCCCTGAGCGGGGACAAGATCGACGAGCTGGCAATCAACGACCTCTTGCTCGAGCTGTTCAACAACAAGAGCCCGAGGGGGGTCTTCGCGGAGAAGGGCCGCGACAACATCAGCGAGACGACGGGCGCGATGATGCGCGACATCAGCAGCGGCGGCTACCTGCAGAACCAGAGCAACTGGTTCGGCCCGAGCGCGAAGGCAAGTGACACGAGTGATGGCGCCCAGAGTCAGGGCGGCAAGGATGATGCGGAGCAGTTGAACTTCTGGAAGGCGCTCGAGAAACACAGTTTCCAGTTTCCGCTCGAGCACAGGCAATGTACCGACGAGTTTGAAGTGGTGGCAGCAGGTAAATGGCAACGTGCTAAAGGAGCGGACACGCCCGCGGGGAAGAAGTTGCGCGCCGAGTACGACGCCAGCAAGGGCAAGGGCAGCACCGCCAAAAAGAAAGATTTCAGGGCGAGCTGGGCCAAAGGCGAGTTCGACACATTCATGGGCACTGGGCCCCAACAGAAACGCAGCGTGCACAACCCTGGGGGGAGACATGACAACGAGGGCCGATGGGCCCATGGCCCGAGGACCGATGGACCGATGCGCCGGCGGAAAGATAGAGGGGAGGGGGGCCGAGGGACCGATGCAAAGGGGGCTCGACTGATCAGGGGATGGGCATGGTGAGCGATGGAGATGCGCCGCCACCGCCGCCCCAGGACAAGCGGACCCACACGAAGGAGGACAAGCGCCAGGTCTACGTCAAGGGCGTCTACCGCCCCGTGGGGCGGATCGCCTGGATCAACGGCGGAGGGGCCCTGGGCTGGCGACAGGCGCGAACGGTGATACTGAATGTCGCGACGGCGGGGGGGGGGGCGGAGAATGTATTGATGATGATGGGATGCCAAGGTATGACGGTATATGAGATGGAGGAGTGGACAGATGATGGGGATGATGATGATGATGATGATGATGATGATGATGATGATGATGATGATTATGATGATGATGACGAGGGGTGGTGTGGACTAGAAGTATGACGATGTTGCTGTTGATGGTGATGATGCGGATGCGGAGGGAGACGGGTGCATCAAGATGATGATGGTGCTGCTGATGGTGATGATGATGATGATGAGGGTGGTGCTGATGAGCGGTGTGCTCTCAGACGATTTGGGAACAATCTGGAGAGATGGTGGCAGCGTGGTGGCGGCGACTATCCGTCCTCCCAGGCAGCCCGCGTCGTCTCCAAGGCCATCCAGATCGGCCCCCCGTGGATCCTATTCGACGACGCGTCGGAGGCGATCCAGGCGCTGCACTGCAAGACGGCGGGGCACTTAACACGCTGATGCGATATCGAACCCATGACCGAATGATGATGACTGTGGTGATGATGATAATGGCACTGGTGGTGAGGCTGCGTGTGATGGTGATGCTGACGACGGTGGCGATGCCGCTGTGCTGATGACGATGACTGATGGTGACGATGACATTGTTGGTTGTGTGACTAGTGTAAACGATGTTATGAAGTTGATCTATGAGGCAGGTGATGCTGATGTGGGTGGCGACGATGAGGATCGCAATGAGGATGCGGATATGGCAGGTGGCGGTGCATGTGACTATGTGGGTGACGATGGCGAGGCGATGGAGGATGGTGAGGGTGATGGTGGCGTTCGTAACCACGCTGGCGATGGCGATGGGGATGGCGAAAAGACGGATGAGTAGTTGGATGAGGACACTGATGATGAATAATAGGCGGACGATGCGGAACATGAGGGGGGGGGATATCATGGCGGTGACGGGGAGGGCGGGTGCGGATGCGAATGATGAGACCGATGAGGATGATGATAATCACGATGGCGGCATATAAGGGGCACGTCCACTGCTTCACGGAGGCCTGGACCAAGCACAAGGAGTGGAGCCAGCTGACGGCCAAGCCCACGGACTGGGGGCATGAACTGTTGGCCGTCGCGCTGTATATGTAGAGGATGACGAGGCGGAGGGTGGGAAAGTTGAGGGGGGGGGGACTGAGCTGATGAAGATGAGATGCTGCGGAGGAATGAGCGGATGAAAATTGGCGCGGCGGCGGAGGCGGTGGACGAGGATGAGGAGGATGGTGACGAGGATGAGGGGGGACATGGATGATGATGATGAGGATGATGATGCTGATGCTGATGCTGATGATGATGGTGGTGATGCTAACTATGGTGAGTTGTTCCCAGTACTCGGAGGGCGACAACCCGACCTCGGCCGCCCTGGGCACGGTCACGAGCCAGGCCGCCCCGAAGGCGGAGACCAGTGCGCCTGTCGAGGCGCCCGCCAAGGGCGTCGAGCACACGCCCGCGGCCGACGCGGCGACCAAGCAGCTCGTCGAGAAGCGCGAGGTCGAACCAGCACGCGCAGAGGTGGCGAAGCCGCCCAAGCGGTCCAGGGGCGCCACCAAGTGCCATGATGACCAGCAGCCGCCCAAGCAGCCCAGGAAGGCAGCGAGGCAGCAGCAGAGCCCCAACGAGAAGGTTGACAAGCAGGCGCTGGCCAAAGCGAAGGAGAACTTCGAGATGTGCGCGAAGGTGAAGGCCCGTGGCGAATCCATGGTGTGGAACGTGTCCAACATGGACGAATGGAGCTGGGCGAAAAACGACCCCTTGATGCCCGAGCTCGACGCGGGCCTCAAGAAGCTCACCGAGCATGCGATGGAGGTGCCGATCCTTCAGAAGGTGATGTCCATGGAGTTCACGGCCATGAAGAGCACGCTCTCGGAGAAGGACTTCACCGCGGCCCTGGGCGCCCTGCCCCAGCCCGACGGGCCGCTGAACGCTGTCAGGGAGGTCCTGAACGCCCTCCAAGGCTGCCACGGCCAGAGGCAGAAGTGACCGAGGCTCGCCTGCTCGGATCAGGCCGTTACGCCAAGGGAGAATCCAAACACTCGAATCGGCGAAAATCGGCACCTCGTGGCCAAACAATCGATACGATAATAGCTGGGGGGGGGCACCGAGGGGCGGATCGGGAGGGGCGCGGGTGAGGGCAGGGGGCCGACGCTGATTCCGACATGATGTTCGGCTTCGCGAGGTCGAACCGCGCGTGTCAGACGGTGCGCCAGCTCGAAATCACCGATGGGATTTGCGTTGGGATTTGCGCTGGGATTTCGCGGATTTCAAGAAAACCATGATGTATCAGGAAAAACCCATTGTGATTTGGTAAAACCACGTTGGGATCTGCGTTGGGATTTCCTTGGGATTTCACTGGGATGTCGCTGGGATTTGCAAGCCTGGTTTTTGTCGGCGCGGGGCCGGCGTCAACCCCGCGGGCTGGCCCCGCAGCGTGTGTTTCAGAATTTGCGAAGCCGGCGCGGCCGCTCGAGCGAGCGCGGGCCCTGGCCGACAGCCAGGCGCGGGCCAGTTCATGCTGCGGCGCGAACGTTCGCGGTCGCGCACGGCGATGCTGCAGGCAATTTCTGACCAGACATCCTCCGCCAAGGCTGGCAAATCACTGATCGAGAGGGGAATTGCACGCGAATGAGGGGGCACAATAGGAACAGAAAGAGAGGAGAGAGGTGGGAGGGATGGAGGGGGGGGAGGGAGGGGCGGGTAGCCGCGCAGATGGGAGATAGAGGGAATGAGGATGAGGAGGAGGATGAGGAGGAGGAGGAGGACGAGGAGGAGGCGGAGGAGGAGGAAGAGGAGGAGGAGGAGGAGGAAGAGGAGGAGGGAGGAGGAGCATGCGGAACGCGAGGAGGAGGAGGAGGAGGAGGAGGGGGGGGAGGAGGAGGAGGAGGAGGACGAGGAGGAGGAGGAGGAGGAGGAAGAGTAGAGGGGGGAGGAGGAAAAGGATGAAGAGGAGACGGAGGATGATGATGATGATGATGATGATGATGACACGCCCGTTGGAGGCGGAAAATCCCCGGTGTCACAAGCTCTCAGGGGCAAGCCTCTCCAAGTCTGCCTTTGCAGCCAAGACTGCGCGAAAGTTCGTCCGCTAAATTCCAGATGGTTTTGGGATCCCGCGTCCCCGCCGGATTAAACCGGGAAGTCCAGCCCGATTGGTCCCAGCGGTGGACCTTGCCCCGGCCTTTTCTGGAAAAAGTTTTAGAAGACCTGCTGGATGCCGACACCCAGACGCGCCTTTGTGAGCTGACCCAGTCGTGGTCCTGCTCACTGGCCGCTCTGGCTGCCCAGCTGTCTGGGTGCCTCTGGAGGTGTGAGTGCCAGGACAAACACGAGTACAGATGAAACTTCGACCACTTCGTGGCCGCCAGCTGTTTGACCGCGCGGTTTCTGCGCAGGCAAAACTGCTGTGGAGTCTCGTTCGGCTTACAGCGCAGCCGGAGCATCCACGCTAAAAGCTTTGACTGCCTTCTATCCAAAAAAGTCTCCGTGGCCTGGCACGGGGGCCACGACGCAGCCCTGGCTCTGATGATGCCTCCAGCAACACCGCTGAGTTTCTGTAGCCTTTTACGGATGGGGATGCCGCTGTTGGTCAAGAAGCGGCTGTTCTTCCAGAAGCAAGCGTAAATCTTTTGAGTTGTGGCCTTTACGTATTCCGCGCAGCAGCCCGTGCACGAGATCAATGGCCCTAAGATGTTCACAGCCGGCTGCACCTTCCAGCGGCGCCCACGACTGTCCCGGAAATCGTAGCTCTCGAAAGTGACGTGGCTCGCTGTGACCATTTCCCGGCTGTCTGGCTTCACGAACAGGCGGTGCTTGCTCCAAAGGGCCTTCTCTACCGCCGTCATGATCTCAGCTGCCTTGCCCACGGTGGGCGCGAAACTGAAAAGGTTGTCACTCCACGCGGAAAAGAGAAGCTGGTGACTGCCCAACATGAAACCCACCTCGGCCTGGCTCAGCCTGTCCATGCACGCGACGAAAGCGTCCTCGATGGTCAGACGGGCCAGCATACCCGCAGTGAGCGCACCCATGTGCAACCCCCTCGACCTCCTAATCTCCTGCGTCGTCGTGCCCATAATGTCGATTTGAATGGCCGGGGCTCTGTGCAGGCGAATCGCAGCAGCAGCAAGCTCCCGAGGAACATCTCGAGCGAACAGACTCCTGAAGACGCAACTGTACCGAATCTGGTCCTGGTGAGTCTTTACGTCCGCAATGGCCACTGCAGCCTCGTTGAACCTATCTCTTCCGACCTCCAGAACCTGCGACGCCGCGGTGAAAAGATCCTGCACCTGCCCGCCTTTACCAAGGCCCAAAACGAGCCCCGACAAGGAGTGCGAGGCCGCGAACGATTCCAGGTACGGCTCCAGGATCTCCGCAACGTATGCATGACACAGCTGCGCAAGCATAGACTGGGGGATGACGACTCTCGTGGCCTCCGGCCCCGAGATGTCTTTCTCCTTATTTCCGATCGTGCCGGTCAGGACGACGCTCTGCCAGAACACGTCACTATTCAAAGCTTCCTCCACTACGTCCCTGGTCCTCCGGACCCAGCCCGCCATCCGCAGTGCGGCCACGCAGGCTCCGTGCTTGTCGATTTTATCAGAGTTCTTGATGCGATCCACTGCCATGTCAAGTACTCCAGGCTGCACCCGGAGACGCGGGACCCTCGAAGTGGCAAGCTGGCGGACTGCAGCATTCTCCTCGTCCCATTCCGCTGGAGGGACGCCCCACCTTTTGCGGAACTCGGCATCGACCAGGGCAGCGCAAACGGAGGGATCGTACACGACGGCGCCAGCCTGGATGAAACCCCTGACTGCTGGGAGAGGCTTGCGAGACACCCAAACTTTCTCCCCTCTGAGACACTTGATGGCCAAAGCCTGCTTCTCCGAAGATTTCCGGGTGATCTTCAGGGCCCTCAGGAGGTCCTTGCCTATCTCGACGCGGCGGACTTCGTCGAGACATGTTCTCAATCTTCTCCTGATGGCCTTGACCCACAGGGGCTCATGGCAGGCTCTGCGGACACTAGAGGAACCCACCCGATGAGTGGCAGAAGCAATATCCGCCACCGACTGCTCCCAGTATCCGAACGATTCTGAGAATTCCGGCGGCTCGTGGTACCGCACCTCGCAAGATGATGGTTTTTGCAAGTCGTCGTGCCGTACAAGCTCTGAGCATACAGGGTAAAGCTGCGACGCAACGCGGGCGACAGAGAGAACGCACTGAGGCCGCCACCTCGGAGGTCTCCGGCACCTCCTCCGAGGCTCCACCATCAAAGCATCAACGGCGAGAAGCGCATGATCTCCCGGCACTCCCTGCCACCGAATGAATGCGTCCACGTGGAGGCCTGTAGGTGCTGCTGCATGGTCCATGTTTGCTGGCTGCCCTACTTGGGCCCCCGACGGCCTGCGAGCGCAATGCAACGCTGGGTCCGCCTCGAAATAGCGGGGCGGGGCCCACTGGAGACCCAAACCTCGAAGCGCACCCGTGTACAGGGACCATGTCTCCTGCCAGGGCTTCTTGGAATCCGCATTCACATCGCCCAGCCAGAACAAAGACGAGTTGCGCGGCCTCCGGCGCGCGAGGCCCTGAGCATCGGCCAAGCTGTCTTCAAAAGCGGCGCCGCGCGCCAAATGGCTGAAAATAACAGACTTCAGAGAAACTTGTTTACTATCAGGCGAAGTGTGAAAAAGGTCCACGCGAATAGACCGATCCCCGCACTCCACGTCCTTCAATCGTGCCCTTGCATGCTTGTGAATTAAAAGAGCAAAAGCCCACGAACCCTCGCCTGGGTAGTAGCGCACGCGCGCGTGACCACCTTCAAACTCCCGGAGGGTGCCGTCGCTGGGATCGCAACGCCGGCGGTGGTCGACCTCCAGAAGGGCGATGAGCCCCCAGGATTTCAGCTCCAGGAGCCCCAAAATTGAATTAATGTCTGCATCCGTGCCCCCCTTGCCCTCGATGTTTAAAGCGCAGGCCAGGGCAAGCGCGTGGGAAAGGCCTCGCTGCTGAAGCGCCCGGGCAACCGTGTCGCCCAGGAGCTCCTTGACCGGCGACGCCGCCGGCACCTCCCACAGGAACTCGCCCGCCATCAGCCTGCCCACCTTCGCGTCATCCAACCAGACCGCACGGGTGCGCTCGCAGAAGACGACGTTACGACCCTGAAGCTTCGCCCCCACCTCCTCCTTGAGCTTGCCCCACTGCTTGCCCGGCATGCGCTCCTCCCTCGTGGAAATGGGGCCCATCCAAATCTTCCTCCCCCCACGGCCGTCCAGGAGCGCCTGCTTGACGGTGCACGCGGAGGAGTATGAAGATGAGGAGGAGGAGTGTGAAGATGAGGAAGAGGGCGACGGCGACGACGGCGATTATGACGGCGATGATGGCGATGATGAGGATGAGGAGGAGGATGAGGGTGATGCTGACGATGCTGATAGTGACAATGGTACTGATAATGATGATGGTGATGCTGTTGCTGGTGGGGATAATGATGCTGCTGGTGATGATGATGGCCATGATGATGACGTGGACGATGAGGGCCAGGATTACGAGGATGATGAGGAGGTGGATGAGGGAGATGACGACGATGTAGATGACAATGGCGATGATGGGGAAGGCTGAGGAGCATGAGCAGGACCACGTTCGCATTGCATGCCCAGACTCAGCCAACACAGCATCGAGCCTAAGTAAAGCTGTGCGGGCGGACCGCCTCGCCCGGACATGCCGCCAGAATGGCATGTCCGAGCGGGGCGGTTTCCCGAATGCATCAAGTAACGCAAACAATCGACATCGAGAGCTCGTCATGACTGGTGCGTGGTTTCTCCGCTCGTGACATCGTTGCTCATCGCGCCCCGACGCACGTATCATCGCGTGTACCTCTACGTTGTGGTTGGCGTGGATGCCGCGTGCCCGTGCGCGCGCTGGCGCGCGCGGCGTAGATGCTCGCGCGTTGGCACTTGCGTCGGGGGTGATGCGATTGGAGCAGCGACGACCTCATATGCGCATGTGGACACTGAGGACGAGGAGGAAAAATGGCACGTCAACCACGCATAACACTTGGTGCCTCCGCTCGTGATCTGAAGGGCGCAGATTGAGGGGCACGAGGAGGAGATGGAAGAGGAGGACAACGAGGAGGAGGAGGAAACGGAGGAGGAGCACGAGGAGGATGACTAAGATGAGGACGAGGAGTATGAGGAGAAGAATGCGGAGGAGGAGCACTAAGAGGATGATAAGGAGATGGGAAGGACGAGGCGACACATTCGATAATGAGGCACCTCGCACGGATCGGTCACCCTATACACCAGGAAGCTCGGATCGCGGCAAGCGAGGCCCCCAACGCACCACAGCAACATGACCCGACCCCAATGTGCGAGACCGAAGTTTATGATGATGGTGATGACGTGTTGCGACGTTGCTGCTGACGATGCTGACGATGAGGATGAAGGCGATGCGAGCGCGGATGATATTGATGGCGACAATGATGTTGATGTTGATGGGGTGATGATGATGAGGGTGATGATGCGACGTGGTGCACATGCTCAACGCACGTGCAAATACAAATGAAGATGCGCATGCAACCATACATGCAACAACCATCCTGGTGGCACGCGCAATCATAAATGCAACCGCACATGCAATGATCACCGTAGCCATTCTGGCTCACATGGCGGACCGCAGTCGGTCGCCCAACCGAGCTTGGGGTCGGCCCACGCAGGCGACGCGAGAGGCTGACTCAGCATTGCTCCGCCACTTGCTGCACTTGTATGCGCAATGCAAGTTGTCGGCGCAGGATCTGTGCACCGCGTGCCACCACGCTGACAGTGCATGCGTCCCTGGCGCAGCGTTCCATCGGTACGCGGTGTCGCCCGATGCCGACAGCGGCCGATTTCAGAAGCACCTTGACACGGTGCTTCCTGGCACGGGCCCGTGTTCACGGCGTCGGTCCCGGTGAACCCTAGACGGTTCAATGAGAAGGTCGTCCGCGACATGCCCATGCGCGCCTTGTGGCAAACGTTGGATGACGAGCTTAAACACGACTTGGGCATATTGCGGATCCTTGACACACCACCGTCCCAACGGCAACCGTCGGTGATGGATGTGCCAGCTTACACGCAGCATCCGCTCGTGGTCCGCTCGCGGGCAGGCGGGCATGACGACCGCCTCCTGCTGTCCATCTACATCGATGGAGTGCGATTCATATCGCAAGCAGCTGGGCGGTCGGAGACTGTCCTCGGCATATGGTGCATCAACATGTTGAGCAACAAACGCCACTTCCTGGGCGCCATCAAGAGCGGCGACCACTGCCAGCGCGGCTGCAGGGGCTGGTGCACACTGCATCCGTTGATGGCGGCAGTGGCGTGGCAACTGTCATGGATGGCACAGGGCGTCCGCCCACCTCGCCAGCACGACGGGACAGACTGGTCAGATGGCGACGCGTGGGCGCGGCCAGTACAGCCTCTTCAATGCAAGGCGACGTTGCTATGTATGAAAGGCGGTTGGAACGAGCATTCGCACACGTTGGGGTTAGGCGCTTGGAACTCCAAGTTCAACCCGTGCCAGTTTTGCCAGTGCTCGATGTCAGACCTGCATGATAGTTACGACGATTACCTGGCGTCGCCAACAGGACCGCCGTGGATTATGATAACGCACGAGGAGTACGAACTCGCATGCAGAGCGTGCGAGGTTGATCTCACCATCGCCACGATTGCTGATAGGGCGCGTCTTGTGCGATCGCTGAAGTACGTGAACAGGGACAAGGGCATCGGTGGCCGCCATGTATGCGAAAACCTCGCGATCGCTGGTGTTGCGTTGGTGCCAGGCGACCGCCTGGGGCCGAGCGACGGCCTGCGTGACGTTCATTCCTTGGAGCACACACCTGTGCCAGTCGCACTTCGCTTCTGGCGGTCTCGACTGGGAAATGGCGGCAAAGTGCTGGGCCCGATCAACCACCGATGTCCTTTGTTTTCGCCAGATTTGCAGACGTCGCCTGCGTGGTCGCCGGCCGCAGATTCCCCTCGCGCGTTGTTTCTCGGCCCGGTTCTGAGATTTATCAGCGCTGTTCTTTGGCGCGTGGCCCTGCACAACCCGTGGCGGTTGGGCGGGGGCCTGAGCGCGGTCGTGGACGCGGGGGTGCTGAGGCTGAAGGCCGACCTGGGCGAGTGGCAGTCACATCACGTGCCCCGAGAACGGCGACTGTCATCTCTGACCGCCGCCATGCTGGGCGACCGCCAGGGCTTCAACTTTCAGGACATGTTTTGTCTTACATGCTTGCGCATGTACGGTGAGATGATGTGATGTACAGCGTACGCCATATCAGTTCCGATGATGCATGTGGACTGTGGGCTGGTTTGTGGGGGGTCGACTGGCGATGCGGATGACGCGTGTCATGGTATTGTGCATCATGTTACAACCAGACATGGATTGTTCCGATTAAGAGGCTGCGGATTATGATGCTGCTGGTGGATGGCGAGGATGATGAGGTGGGTGGTTGTGGTGAGGGTGGGCTGATGATGCTGCTGATGATGCTGGTGGCGATGGTGGTTGTGATGGTGACGCGGGTTATGGTGATGATGTCGCTTCCGATGCTGACATCATCGATGCTGCCGCCAACGATTGTGATGATGGTGATGCTGGTGATGATGCTGATGATGGTGATGATGATGCGGTTGATGATGTTGCGGGTTATTATGATGATGTGTTTGGGGGTGCCGAGGACGAGGCCGATACAACTGAAACAGCCGAGGGTGCGGATGATGATGATGCGGGTGGTGATGTTGCTGAATATGGTGACGAGTGTGCTGGTGGTGATGGTGATGATGATGAGGATGGTGATGATGATGGTCATGATGTTGAGTACGCGCGATGATGCTGGTGATGAGGATGATAGTGTTGAAGGGCTGGCAGCACGCGGAGGGGGTCTCGGGGTGCGTTTGTTGTCTTATGGGTCGGGGCCCCGAGACATATCCGAACGGTCACGCACTGGCCATCGAGACTGCATCGGTCCTAAAAAAACCCAAGCGAAAGTGGCACCCCGTGCGTGGGCTGTCACTGCCGTTTCCCGCGCCACCGCCCTGTCCCTCATACGTGTGTTGGTGCAATGGTTGCGTCGCACCCCTGAGCCCCTGTTGGTGGCTCACCCCCAAGCTCTGTGGGCCCCGATTGAGGCCCCGTGCTGTCGTAGGATGCGCGGCGCGGTGAAATACGTCGCCCCTGCATGTGCACCGCTGCTGCGATATCCGTCATGCCCCTTGGGCTTCAATCTCGGCCATCAGCATTGCCCACACATGGTTCCACTTAGACACATATCCGCCATTCGGTGTGCGACCGTCTGGATATGGGGCCACGCGTTAAATGCATATCGCCACCCCTCCCACATCCGATCACCTCTATCGCCATGGCCAAACGTGACTGATACCACGACCGCAGACGCGGACATGCACGCATGTGCATATACGGTTCCAACACACCGGGGCCACATACGCGCGTTCACAAAAAACCTGAGCAAATCGTCGCGGCGACGGCGTATCAGCGCGACCCCGAAACTCATCGCTCAGCGCGCGCGCCCCCGCGACGGCCACGCATGCCCCGCGAGGACACATGTGGGGAGCTAACTGGCGATAAATCTCGGGGTCTCACTGGCGCGCCGTCACGGAGGACGGCCCGATACATAGTCTACGTTGGCCGCGGCCCAGGCTGCTAACTTTTGAATATAATTGGGGTTTTTGGGATGAGGAGTACGGACGCGATAGGCGTATGGGGGTGACCTCACCATCGTTGTGCATCCCGACACCGTCAACCACGTATCACTACGAATCCTCGGTCACCTCCTCCTCATCAGCATGGTCATCATCTCATCGCACCCCCGCATCATCATCAATCCCCCCCAATGTCGCATTGCTCCCCCGTCGATGTCTTGTGCGCATCCCGTGCTTGGCGTGCAAATCCCACCAGCCCTTTGGGCGTGAGTGGTTTAGAGAGCCCACTCTGTTCTCAACCCCCCTTCTTCCCCTTCGGGGAGGGGTTTACCCCTCCCCCTGCCCCCTCCCCCTGGGCCTGGAGAGGTCTCTCCGCGGGTCGCTGGAGAGGTCTTTTTTCGACTCCTCGGAGGGCTAAAAAACGACACCCCTCACGAGGATTCTGGCCCCGACTGGGGGAGGGAGAAAGCGCCCCCCCCCATCTGTGATCGATCGCCCGACAGATGGCACCAAGATTCCTCCCAGACCCCTCCAAGAGGCCTCCAAGAGGCCTCCAAGAGCCCCCAAGAGGGCCCCAAGAGGCCCCCAAGATGCTCCCAAGAGGCCCCCAAGAGGCCCCAAGAGGCTCCCCCGAGGCACCCAAGACGCTCCTGGAAGCCCCTGGAGCCGCCAAGAGGCCCCCAAGACGCCCCAAACCGCCTCCAAGAGGCTCCCAAGAGGCCCCAAGAGGCCCCCCAAGGCACCCCAGACGCTCCTAGAAGCCCCCGGGGCCGCCTAGAGGCCCCGAAGACGCCCCGCAAGGCCTCCAAGAGGCACCCAAAACGACTCGCACCGCGACGAGGGCCCCGAACGACTCACACCACGAGGAGCCCGAACGAGCCACACCAGGAGGAGGGGCCCGAACGACTCACACGACGACGAGGGGCCCGAACAACTCACACCACGAGAAGCCCGAACGACTCACACCAGGACGAAGAGCCCGAACGACTCACATCACGAAGAGCCCGAACGATTCACACCAGGAAGAAGGGCCCGAACGACTCACACCAGGACAAGAAACTCCAAACGACTCAAACCACGAGGAGCGCTTTCTCCCCCTCCTCCTCCGCCTCGCCCCTCCCCCGCTTCCACCACAAGGAGGATGTGCAAGGGGGCGGGGGGAAGGGGGAACAGGGAAGATATGCGGGGGCAGGCGGAAACGCGCCTGAAAAACACGACTGTCGGCATGTTTCGCAAGAGTTGCTGTTTTGAGATGGGCTGGTGGGGATACGCGAAGCGTAAAGAACTTACTCCAGAACGCGCTGCACCCTGGCGGCCGTATGAGTTTGAAAGCTGCGGAAGCGGCGACAGTGATTGGCTTCTGCGTGGAGGCGCTGGTCAAATACGGGGGGGCGGCGATTTTCGGCGAGGGGATCATCGGCGCAGGCTACGCTCTGCAACGCATCGTGATTGAAATAAAACAGCAGCCCGGGATGCCAGACCATGCTGGCATTGATCGCATTCGCGCAGCATTTGATTCTTTGTTTCGGTGCTGGAGGCTGGCTGGATTGCACTTCGTGCCGAAGCGCCACTTCTGGCCCACATGCTCCTTAGGACGGACACCCCCAATCCTAGACGCATCCTTGGGGGCGGCGGCCAGACGAGACGGGGGCCGTCATATAGCGTTCTCAGGTGCCGACCAGCCCCGCCGAGCGGATCAAAATCCCAACGCGAATCCCAACGCGTTGAGATTTGCGTTGGGGTTTTGGCCCGCTTAGGGAGGCGGTGCGGGGATGCCGCGGGGGGCGGAGCTTGTCGGAATGTGCGACGCGATGTTCTTGACCCCCGAAGGATCCCATGGCAAGGCACCCCCCGCGCCTGCCATTGTTTCCTGGGCGGGAGCCTGAACCGTGTGCTTCGAAGCCTGGCAAGGTATTGTCACCGCAACACATTCGCCACCCGTGTATTTAAGCTTGTCCATTTCCAGAGCCGATTGCGAACTACTAGCAGTTTCGCATCGGCTGGATCGCCCCCCCCCCCCCCCATCGTGGCAGGGCTGCTGTGAGCCCGCGCGCGCGAGGGGGATGCGGGAAAAGAGCACGAGGGGGAAGCGGAGGAGGATGAGGAAGATGAGGAGGATGATTCGGTTGTTGAGGTGGGGGGCTTCCTTTTTTGAAAGCCCCTCGGGCGCTTCGCCGCGACGGCCGGGAGCAGAGGCTGCAGCGGCGTTTCCCCGAGGCGCTGTGCAACTGCGCTGTTTTTCCCTGTGCATGCCCGCGCGCGTGTGATCCGCGTTGTCAGTCGGCTGACTGGGGGGTCAAACCACTGAAACGGAGACGGCGCTGCGATTGCGCGGTGGGCGCAAACGGACGGGGGCGCATATATACGAGGTAGGGGGCGCACACGACGCAGACACATACAATCGCGAGTTCACCCAAATCACATCGCAGCTCTGCCGTTCCCGCATATACCTGAGAGCGTCTGCGGTCGCGCGCGAGGGAGAGAGAGAGAGGGAGAGAGAAAGAGAGAGAGAGAGAGAGAGAGACATGATGGGGGGGACGAGGCGGATATGCAGACGAGGAAGAATCCTAGGACGATGGGAGCGATGACGAGGAGACGGAGGAGGAGGGAGGGGGGGGGGGAGGGGCGAGGCGGACATGGAGAACGGCAGGCGCGGAGATAATCGCGAAGCGCGGAATGTAGGATAAAACGAAACGACGTCGGTCGCGAACCCATGTGCACCGCAGCCGATTTGGCACTAACCCATTTACAATACATGTTGGCCTGAAGGGCCGATAGTTGCACCGTGCGCGTGACATTCCGCGTCGACCATGCCGATGAAGGTTAAGGGTGAATGCTGTTGGTGGAACCAGGTTGACCAGCGCGAGCTGGAGGTGGAGCCGAAGCACAGGCCAGAGTGGATCATTAGTACAACAGGTGAATGGTTGTTTCCAGAGTGGTGCCAGTGGCATCCCGATTCATGGGCGTTCAAGTGCATGTTGTGCAATTTGGACGCGCCGAATGACAGCCACGTGATTTCGAACAAACATCAGCATGGTCTGCGGTGGAAGCCGAAGGAGATGTTCCCAGACCAGGTACGGCTGATTGCGAGGGTGGTTCCGAATACTGGCTATGACTATGAGGACCCGTGGGGCCCCAACCCAGCGAAGCAAGTTGGTGATCGCGGTGATGCTCCTGCTGGTGGTGATCGTGGTGATGCTCCTGCTCGTGGTGTTGGGAGCCGGGACCCGTGGGTGCGTCGTGATGGAGATGGTGTGTTGGCGCTGGCGCATCCGCAGCCGCCGCCTGGGCTGGGTCGCGACGATCGTCGCATCGAGTTTGATGAGATCAAAACTGAGATAAGAAATCAAAACACTGCGGTGGGAGGTCTTCAGAACCTTGCGCTGGCATTGTCTGCTGCGATTCGTGAGTTGAGCGGTCAGGTCTCCGGCGACGCACGATGGTGCGCCGAAGGGAACCCCGAAAGAGGAGTCCGATGATGGCGCTGAGAAAACGCGTGGTGTTTCAAAGCTTATATGGCCATCTGCAGTTTGGGTTCGGCCGAGCCCACTTCGCCACTGGCGCAAGCCTCGCGACGAGTTTTCGTGCGCGAGGAGCATGCGTCTTTACTTTAGAGAGAGCGTGATCCACCGCCGCTTTACTGTGGAAAATTGCCAACCTTTTCCTCCGGAACCCGGGGGTCCCCCTTCCCCCCCTCCGAAAATCCCACCCACCCACCCCTGCTGGAAGCCCCCCCCCCCCCCTTCTCCCGGCAAAAACCACCCCCACCCCCTAAACCCCTTCCCCCCCCCCCCCCCTCCGCCCTCGAAAACGGGGGGTGGGGGCCACTACGGTTCGAACCTTAATACCCCCCCCCCCCCCTCTCCAGAAATTCCGGAAAACTGGGTGTGAGGGGTCCACTACCGGTTCGACCCCCCCCCCCCTCGAAAACCGGAGGGGGTCACTACCGGTTCGACCCCCTCCCCCCACGCACCGCCAGCAAACGACTCCCGGTCCCTACCACAGTCCGCATCACATCCCCCACTGTTGTTCCCAGCACCACTGTCCTCACCACCACTGTCCCCACTGGTTCCACCACCGTCCCTACTGTCCCCACCAGTGCCCCCACCACTGTCGCACTGTCCCCACTGTTCCCACCACTGTTCCCACCACGGTTCCACTCCCCACTGTCTCCACGGACCCAACCACTGCCTATCCTCACTGTCCCCACTGTCCCACTGACTCCTCCGCTGTCCCACTGAAAATCCAACTGTTCCCACCACTGTCCCCACTGTCCCCACCACTGTCCCCACTGTACCTCTGTCCCATTGTCCCACCGCCGTCCTCGCCACCGCCTTTACCACTGTCCCCACCACCATTGTACCCTCCACTGCCCCACTGTTTCCACCTCATTCCCACTGTCCCCACACCACTGCCCCCACCACCACCGCCCCCACCACTGTCCACTGCCCCCCCTGTGCCCACCATTGCCCCCGCCACTGTCCCCACCACTGCCGTCCCCACCGCTGTCCCACTGTCCCACTGTCCCCACCGCTGCCCCGCTGTCCCCTCGCCACTGTCCCCACCAACACCGTCCCCACCACTGTCCGCACCCCCGCGCAAGTTTTCGAGGGGGGGGGGGGGTTCGAACCGGCAGTGACCCCCCCCCCCCCCCCTTTTTCATGATAGCTGGGGGGAGGGGGGGAGGGGTTCGAACCGGCAGTTAACCCCCCCTGGTTTTCCGGAAGGGGGGGGGGGGTTCGAACCGGTAGTGACCCCCCCGGTTTTCCGCCAGCAGCGGTAGAACACGCTCTTTCATACTTTAAGAGCCCTGCCGCGCTCGCCAGCCACCAGCCCGCCATGTGTGTTTTATGTGCTGGATATGCCCGAGCGCTTGAGCTACAGAGATCTGCGGGATCCAAGACTCTGAAGAAGAAAACGCACAGACTCTACTGAGTAGAACCCAAAGGCGCCAGCGAGGCCCCTAAACTCCGAGGCTCCAGAGGCCCCTAAACAGCTGGCCCTGATTAAGCTCCTGGGGCTCCAGAGGCTAACCAGCTCCGGAGGCTCCAGAGGCTCCAGAGGCTCCAGATGCACGCGTGCATTGTGCTGCACATGCCCGAGCGCTCGAGCTACAGAGATCTGTGGGATCCAAGACTCTGAGAAAGAAAACTCACAGATTCTGCTGAGTAGAACCCAAAGGCGCCAACGAGGCCCCTAAACTCCGAGGCCCCAGAGGCCCCTAAACAGCTGGCCCTAATTAAGCTCCAGGGGCTCCAGAGGCTAACCAGCTCCAGAGGCTCCAGAGGCTCCAGAGCCTCCAGAGGCTCCAGATGCTCCAGAGGCTCCAGGGGCTCCAGAGGCTCCAGAGGCTCCAGATCACGATCAGCTTGAAGGTATGATTGGCTGACGCTTCAAGCTCTGAATCGACCAACTCCTGGAGTGAAGGCAGTCAAAGAAAATAGATGATGGGCATAACGTTGGCATACATATCATATGGGCATGCGGGCAGATCATGCGATTGTACAACAAGCCAATACATGTGAATGTTTCCCACATAGAAATAGATGTATGTCTATACCTGCATGCACGCATGCCTGCGCATGAATATGTACATACTGCAAATTAATATACATGTATACACACATGGATATGCAAACATACAAGCTTAATCCGAAAGCCCTTATAACGGCGACGAGGCGACGATCGAAAGCAGTGCCCCGGCACTGCTTTGAACGCGTTCAAAGCAGTGCCCCGGCACTGCTTTGAACGTATGATATGATGATCTGATGATGATTATGATTGATGATGATGATGATTTTTCCAGCGTACACTGTCCGCAACTGCGGCAATCAACATCATGCTCCACTTGCCCGCAACTGCGGCCATCACCAACGCTGCCCCACGAAGCTCCACGGAGGGCGCTCGGCAGGTCGCCCGCTCGAGCCCCACTCGACTTCACGCTGAGGAGGCGAGCCCTCAGGGGCATTGTCCGCAACTGCGGCATGATCCGAGGGCCACCACTGCGCGCCATCAGCGCCCCATTCGCTCGAGCTCCAGTCCCACCAGGACCAGCCCTGCCATCTCGTGGCGGGACTGCGCGCCTCCCATGCGCCGCTGCCGCTGGCGTCCCAGGACCCAGCCGCCACTGCGGCACTAGAAGGGGTCGCATCGTCGCCGTTGGCAGCTTGCGGCGGTGGCGTGTTCCCAGCTCGCTCAGCCCCAGCGTCTCTCCCCGCAACTGCGGTTCCCATCTGGGGTCGGACGCCCTTCCCCGCAACTGCGGTGTCCGCGTAGCTGCCCTTCTTGCCGCCCTTCTTGCCGCCCTTCCTGCCGCCCTTCCTGCGTTCAAACCTCGCGGCGAGTCTTTCAGGTGACCTGCGGCACGTATTGTGCGTGAAAGCCACCAGAGGGAAGTGCGCTCCGTGCCTCGCCCTGCCGAAGGCGCCATGCCATATCTTGTCGTCGAGGTTGCCCTGCTTCACTCTGAAGGGATAGCGCACCCAATCGTCGCGTTCCCTGCGCGCCATCCTTTGCTCGAGCTCCGCATCTGCGGTCAAGGATTCGCCAGATGGCGTCAGGAAGGCGCGCATCTTGTTTTCAACGGGCTCAGCCTTGGGCACGTAAGTCTGAAGCATCTTCCCAGGGCCATTCGTGTAGTCGAAGACAGGGAAAGACGGATCATGCTGGGTCGTCAAGAATCCCCCCTCACGGTTGTGCAGAACACTCAGGCCATGGTGAAGCTTGTACTGCCCAGGACAGTTTATGAACAAAATCGCCATGCTGTCTGCCCTGGGCTGGCCGCCTGCTGTCTTCCAGGGGGTCCACGCGGCGACGTCCACAGTCAGGCCGCAATTGCGGCACAGGACACAAGCTGGAACATGCACATGTTGAAGTCCCCCATGCAGACCTTCACGTCCCATTCCCTGACGTAGGCGACGAACCAGTTGTAGAACTCATGGAGCTTCGTGACGCCCCAGTCTTGGTTGGCCAAGCTGTGGTGGACGTGCACCGCCTTGACGTTGAAGGAGCCCCCCAAATGGGTCACGGCCTGGTCCAGGTGGACGCGCACCACCATCGCCCTGGAGTACTTGTTGTGCAGCTTTGGCGCAGGAGCCTCCGCAACTGCGGACTGTTTCTTCTTCTTCTTCGTTTTGGACTTCTCCTGCTTGTGGAAGAGTCTCGCAAAGTCTACGTGTTCACTGTGGCCGCCACTGCGGTCCCTCATGCCAACAAGGAGGGTCCCTGATGGCTCGCCGCCCTTAACGCACAGGTAGTTGTATTGAGTCCGACTCCGAAACCTATCGTCCGCAACTGCGGCTGCACTGTCCCTCGCGTCGTGCTCCCCACTGAGTACCGCGCAGGTCTCGTCGTCGCACTCGCAGAGGGCGATGATCTGGGCAAGGTTCGCGCGGAGCTGCGCCCACTCGTCCGCGCGTTGCGTGGGTCTAGCTGCAGTCCCTCCGAAGTTGGCCACGTAGAAGCCGACCCGTCCCGCTTCGAACTCCGCTTTCTCCTCCCATGCGTCGACAAGAGCTCTTTGTTTTTCCGACAGATTGCTTGTCTCGATGATGGGCACCCGTTTCCAGGTTCTCCGCGACGACAACACT
>CAUYUJ010005592.1:445292-450642 GCA_963575745.1 Prorocentrum cordatum | reverse complement strand
TCCTCCTCCTCCTCCTCCTCCTCCTCCTCCTCTTTCACCTCGTCGTCGTTGTCCTCCTCCTCCTCCTTTTCCTCCACCTCCTCCTCCTCTTGATCCTCCTCCGTTTCCTTCATTGTTTTCCTTATGCATCACATGTCCCTGTCGCACCTCGAAGCCAGTTTCTAAGGCGGGTGGGGCGTTTCGCTTGATATTTCCCCACCATTTACGACCGGGAAGTTTAGCACATGAAAGCAGTTTCGCAAATGGAGGGTGGGCCGTCTCAGAATGCGTCTTCAAGATGTGGTTGTCGCCTTCGCGCCGCGCGCAGTCGTTTTTTTGTCATGAAATGTTTCACGGGTTGAGAGCGGGCGGTTTTCCAAATGTGATTTTCGCTTTAGCGACGCGCGCATTCGTTTTCAAACTCTGCAAGAATTTCACGGATTGAAGGCGGGCCGTTTTTGTTGACAGTGGCTCTCGCCCAATGCCCGCGCGCACTCGTGTGAAACATTTGCAGGATGTGCAAAAATTGTTGGCGGTTCTTTTTCAAAATGTGGTTCTCGCCTTCGGTCCGCGACCATTCGTTTTGAAACCTTCCAAGACTTTCACTGGTTTTAATGATCCACGTACCAGAAACGGTGTTTTGAACGGATTATGGATTATGAGGGTGCAACAGTTACGTTGGTTCGTGGCGTTGAAGTCCCAAGAACGGCTTTCTGGAACGATTCAAGGTCGTCAAGACGCAGCTGTCAGGTTGATCCGTGTCGTTGGGATTCTGGGACATATGCTTTGGCATGCTTCAGAATATTCAAACGGTTGTCTTCCAACGTGGCAGTTCCTCGAGTGGAAATGAACCGTTGCATGGGGTCTATGACCCGGGAGCTTGGAAGGAGGGCTTTTCAAACATCGTTGATGATTCTTGTGTTTACACCAGTCATCCTACTCCTCCTCTTCCTTTTCCTCCTTCTCCTCCTCCTCATCTGGCAGGCTGCGCCGGCGGAGCCGCCGGGACACGCGCGCGACCACGCCTGGCGGGCGCAGGGGCGGGGAGGGGAAGGGCGAAACTGTGGAAGTGGGGGGTAGGAGGAGGAGGGAAAGGAAAAGGAGGAGGAGGAGGAGGAGGAGGAGAGGAAGAGTATACTAATGTGCGAAGCAGGGTCTGACAGCACCCGGGGGGGAATTTTAGAGGGCGCGTTGCCTGGCCAGGCCTGGGCCGAATCGGCGGTCCGAATCGAATGCTGCTACACTGGTGACCTACCGTTCGAATCTGGTGCTCAATCGCGCTCGTCGCGCGTCGCTGGCAGTCCGGTCGCGAAACGCCCAGGCCACCGCCGAGGCCCGACATCTTGGCCGCACTACTAGTAAACAGTGCAGAACAGGGCAAGGAAAGGGTTCTACGAACCACCCTGCTCATAAAAATTTGTCCTGCACGAGGACCTACCACACGGGCCCCTCATAAAAAGCTTCGGCTGCGACCGAAAGGAGAGGGTGGCAGCGAACTTCTGGCGGGGCAAGCAATCGATTAGTTTTTGGGCGCCCGAAATGGGCACGGAAAAATGAACGCAATGCCCAACAACAAATGTTGTCCAAAACCAACAGCGGCCGCTGTTGGGCAAGCGGCCTTCTGTCTCAAATAATCACAAGCCGCGGCGGCGCGGACAGCGAGTCCTGTTCAAAATGAACAGGAATTGCCGTTGGGCATTGTACCCATTCTTTCCGCACCCATGTCGGCCGCCCCGATAATTTTTGCGCAGCCAACGCCGGCATGCTGCACCGCGAGCGTAGTGCAAGGCGGTCGCCCTTCACTGGCGTGGCTCGCGAAACCGCGTTCGCGAACCTAGTTCGCGACATGCGAGGCTCTTCGCATTCCCCCCGCGCCCCCGACGTCGGCGCCACCCGAACGCGCCCACGCTGCGCGCGCGTCGCCCCCCCGGGGGCGACGCGCCCGGCGGAAAATGCTGAAGTGCACGCGTCGTGGCGGGCGCTCTCTGGCCGCGCCGTTCGGGAATCGACATTCTGCAATCTGAGCGCGCCGCGCGTTCGGGTCGGGCGCGCGCCTCCAAGGGGGACGTCGAGCACCGGCGTGTCTTTATGCCCCCCCCCCCCCCATGATGCACAACGTCGCGTTCGCGAACGCAGTTCGCGACGCGCGCGTCGGCGGCGCTTTCGCGAACTCAGCTCGGACATGCGACGCCGAGTAAGTTGCCAGTCGTCGTTGTCCTTATGGGAGTTGCTGCAGCTGGAGCTAGGCGACGCCTCGCTCTGACGCCCCTCGCTCAACCTCGCCGCGGGGCGCGCGCAGGCGACGCCCCCCTCCGCGACGTCGAGCATGAGCCCCCTGCCGACGCCCCCCAATTCGTCATGGGTTCGAACCTCGCGTCGCGGGCGTCGCGCCGCAGCATGTTCGGATAGCTGTTCGGCGCGCAGCTGATCTGCTAGCCGCCGCAGGTGGCCTGCGACGATGTTCTCCGATGGCCGCCGCGCGCGGCCCATGGCCAAGCGCGGGGAACGCGGGCACGCCGCCCGCGAATAGCTCGGCCAGCACAGCGCCCCCCCCCCCCCCCACCCCCACCGCCCCCCAGAATCTCCACGGCCGAGGCGGGCCCGCGCGCCATCGCATGGATCGCGAGGGGGCGCGCCTGCAGGCCGTCTGCTGCACGTCGCGCTGCGAGCAGCTCGGGGCCCAATGGGGGCCCACGCGCGAGTTTGCGCGATCGGCTGGCAGCGTCGAGAAAGCGCGGCAGATATGTTAACCAATGCTGCGGCACTTGGCCAGACGCACGCACGCGGCGCCGCGCATGCCGCGCCCTGTCTCGCCCTCGCGCTTGAACGAGCCGTCGCTGGGCGCGCTGACCTGGCCCGCGCGCCCCATTGCCGGGGAGGCGACGCGCGCTTTAGTCTTCTGTGCTGCCAGAACAACGGAGCTGAAATGCAGAATGCGCCCATGACACGCGCGCCCACGGCCCGCCGCAGCGCGGCGATTTAGACGGCCGCGCGGTCTTGCGCGAGCATCGCACAGGCCATGAGAAGATGTTCGTACCTATTTTGACTGGTCCTATAAATTTAGAGCGGTGCCGATCTATGTAGATCCGCCTATCGAAATAAAACTGGGCGATCTAAATAAAGCCTTGTGGGGTCGATATGTTTAGATATGTTTTCTGTAAACAAAAACCCAATCTACGTCGATCGGCTGATTTTCCCAGAGGCCCAACATGGGCGTTAGGAAAAAGCCGAACTGGCGTTCTGAGACAGCGGCCATGGGGCCCCTCGCACGCATGAGGCGGCGGCCAGGGGCCCCTCGTCTGAGGAGCCCCTCGGCGCGAGGGAGGAGGAGGGGGGGGTATGTCGCCGCAGCTGTTCACCCCGTTAAAAGATGGCCGCGGATTTTAGCTGGCGCGAGTGCCCCAGGGCCACGTGCATCGGCGACCCCGAAGCGCTCGCGGATCTGCGCAAGACGCGCGCGCTCGGCATCACCCGCTACCCGGCGCAAAGCGATGTCGAGGAGACGGTGCGCCTCAACAGGGCTGTCTTGGTCGACTTGGCGGCCCTGCCGCCGCGCGCGCCTGCGCCGCCCCTCGCCAAGGCCGCCAAGGACCACTCGCCCGAGCTCTCGAAGCCCGAGCGGGCGAGTTGGGCGAACGCCGCGAAGCAGGCGACGCAGCGCTGACAAGCATAAGGGCGTCAAGAAGCTGGCTCCCGCGACTGCCGCCGTCGCCCGAACGCTGCAGCAGCGCGCCCGCGAGGGAGCGACGCCCCGCGCACGCCGGACAAGAGGGCGTCTCTGTTGCCCTGGGTTGCCCGAGTCCGAGCTCGAGCGCAGCCCTGACTACGGCGAGGAGGAGGTTGACGCGGAAGCAATCGCCCGCGGACTTGCCGACGCCCCCCGCGGCCAAGAAGCTCGCGCCGAAGCGCGCTAGCGTCCGCGAGGTGGACAACAACCGAATGGGGCCCAAGGAGACCGACGACAGCGGGGAGCTCAGGGATTCGACTTGGCCCCTGGCGAGAAGGGGGTGCGCGTGGCCATCCGCGCCGACGGCGTGACGTGGGCGTCGGAGATCACCGGGGCCGACTTCGCAGTGCGGAAGAAGAACCCGCCCGTGAATAAGGAACCGGGCCAATAATAAGACGAGCGGGAACAATGAGAAGCCCGCGGCGGCGACTGACGCCCGGCGCGTCGAGGACGAGGACCTGGCCATGGACGCAGACGAGGAGGGCGAGGGCGAGGAGGGGGGGGGGCGGGCGCGGCCGACGAGGCCGAGGGGCCCGAGGAAGACGACGACGCCGAGTATATCGCACTCGGCATGAAGGGCATGCCCCCGATGCCCGCGGCCGCCAAGGCGAAGCCCGCGGCCGCCGGGCTCAAGGCGAAGCCCGCGGCCGCCGAGCTCCCGAAGGCGAAGCCCGCGGCCGCCGATCCCGACAAATTCGCGGACGAGAAAGGCCGCGCGTTCGACTGCAAGACCGAGCAGTTCGACAGCACTACAAGAAGAGCCACTCCGTGGGCCCCCGCGCGAAGGGCGGCTCGCAGCTCATCTCCTTCGGGGGAATGCGCTGCGCAGCCAGCAGGGGGCATCTCTTGGAAATCGGCCGCCAGGTGAAGGAGCAGCTCAACGCGGGCGAGGTAGGCCTGCAAGAGGCGAAGGAGCATGCGTTACCCTAGCTAATCTTCGAGCGGGCGTGCCGCTTGCCATTCGTGGCGGGGTAGTGTAGGGCGGCAGTGGAATAGGCGAAGATTTGCGCGCCGGTAGCCGCTTGGCGCAGAAAGAAAAAAGATATGGGGGTCGCAGGGGGCGGGGGGGGGGAACGGGGCCCCTCGGCCAAGGGCCCCCATGCATGTAGGAAAGTGCAAGGTAGGGGAGACGCGTGGACATGATGCCCTAGCCGTCTGGCCCTTGCTCAGCCCGCGCACCCGAGCGCCATGACCATGACGACTCGTTGCGACCTCTGCGGCTCGGTGTTGCCAGTTTGGCGCGGTTGGAAATTTCTGAAGCAGGGGGGGTTCTTTGCGCGGCCGACGCGGGCGCGCGGGAAGGGGTGGCTGCGCCGCTGCCGCCGGCAGCGCTGGCGCGACGCGCGCGGCGCCTTGTCGCCGAAGGCGGGGGGGGGGCGTCGACCGCGGCTGCTGGCGCAACGAGCTGGGCAGGCCCCTCCTTCTTCCATCGCAGAAGAACCTGAATACATTAATCCTTATTCCATTTTATGCGAATGCGAACCGCAAACACAAACGCGAAAACAAAAAGGTTCCTTCCAGGAGAACCGCGAGATCAGCCGCCGCGTCGCCTGGATTGCGGGGGCGAGGCGCCCCGGGCTAAAGCCCCTCGTGAACAAGCGGTGCAAGGTCGACCTGCAGCGCCAAGAAAAAACTGAGCCTGAA
>CAUYUJ010005592.1:390292-440292 GCA_963575745.1 Prorocentrum cordatum | reverse complement strand
CAGAAATCGAAATCGCGGGGCGACGTCATCGGCTGCATCTTGCGCTGCGGCTGCAGGGTGAACACCCCGTTCCAGGCGCCGTGCGCGAGCTTGCGCGCCATCGGGATCGATTGGGCCCGCGCCGCAGACATGGGCGTCTCGGCAGACTTCAAATGGGGGGGGCGCTGCGGCGCCTGCAGACGAAGACGGCGGGCTCGACGGCAACGAGGGTCTCCGAGCTGAACGAAAAGCTCCACGAGTTCAACGCAGCGAATGACGTGAGGGGCAGGCCGAGGTGCCCGGGCGCGCGCGCCATCAAGCGGGGCCAGAAAGCGCCCAAGCTGCAGATGCAAGGCGCCCTGCGCCGCGCGATGGTCCCGTTCACCTTGAAGATGGCGGAGGAGCTCTGCGATCTTGGTGGCCCGCTGGGCCAGGCTGCGCACTGCGGGACGCGCCACCTCAACGAGCGCTACAAGGCTCTCAGTGCCACGTCCGTGAACGGACCAGGTATCCTGGCTGAGAACGGGCCCGCGTTCGCTCTCTTGCACAAGCCTGGACAGGTTGAAGCCCGCGCACTGGCGAGCGAAGCCCAAGCTGCGCGCTTGGCTCGAGGCGGCCGCCGATGGCGGCGCGCCCACAAGCGCCCGGCGTCATTGGGGCGAAGACTTCGGGGGGGGGGCGTCTCCAACACGGGGCGCAGCCGAGGCAGCGCGGTAATCGTTTCTGGCGTCAGCAGCGGAGCGACCCGCATGTTCGGCACGCAGCCCATTATCCGAATGAGGTAGAATAAAACTTGCGCGACGCGGGAGGGCGGAGGGAATCGGCGGTCGGCGGGCAGGGGAGACACGCGGGGGGGGGGGGAGAGCGGGCCAGGACTTGATATGCGCCCGCGCAGCCTCTCTGCCCGAAGCATCCGACGCGACTGGCCCCCCCCGCCCGCCCCGCGCCATGGCAGCCATGTCCCTCTTGGGTGCTGTTCTGCTCGGCTGGCTGATCGCCGTGGCGCCGAAATAGCGGCCCGCCGCCGCGGGCAGCGCCGCGGCCAGCGATGCGGACGGCCCCGAGGGCGAGCGCAAGCCGAAGGCGGCGAAGAGCCAAGCGAAGCCGCCCCCTGCCGTGGCCGAGCGCCCGCCCGCGGCCGCGCCCCCCGCGTTGAAGGCCGACGATGCCGCGGCGGGGGCCGACGCGGAGGGCCAGGCGGGTGCCGACGGGAGGGTCAAGCTCGAGGCAAGCAGCCCTCGCAAGCGCGCCCCCAAAAGGCGCCCGCGACCAGGCGGCGACGAACAGGATGCTGACCGGCTCGCGCCAGCAGAAGGCTGGCAAGGACCCTGAGAGGGCTGCGAAGGCAGCGGCCGCGCTGGAGATGCACCGCCAGCCAGGCTGAGAGGAGAAGGAGTCGATGGTGGAACGCTGCAAGGGGAACAAGACCCGCGGCAGCATGAAGTGCATCGACGACTGGGTGGAGACGCGCAGCAAGGACGACGCCACTGCGGTCGGCGGGAACGAGAATTGGCGCGGCCCTGGGCAGGTGCTGCAGCTTCTCGGCCTGAACCTCAGTGACTGTGAAACCCGCGAAGAAGCGCGGGCCTTCGTGACCGAGGAGGTGCGCCGCAAGCAAGTGGATTCCGGCACGCTGGAGCCCCACCCGCCCAAGATCGACGAGTCGAACTGGCTGATGTCTCGGTGCTTCTGGGTGGTCGACCAGGGGAAGACCAGAAATTCCCTGCCCCCCCGCCCCTCGCCCTCCCCGCCCAGGGCTCCCTCGGCGAATGGACCGTCGAGTGCTGCGAATTCTCAAGAAGGAAGAGGAGGGAACGATGGGGGGGAGAGGATATCGGAGGGCAGGATCGGGGGGCGGGGGCGGGGCCACCTCCCTCGGCACCTGTCGGGCGATCACGGGCAAGCGCGCCGCGCAATTGGAGAGACGCGCGCCAACGACTGCAAGAAGGCCACACCCAGAGCGGGCGCCTCGAATTCACCCTGGGCGCGCGCGGGGGCGACGAGGTCAAGCAGGAGGGCGACTGCGCCGAAGCGCTCGAGTCCGCCAAGCACGCAGCTAAGGCCTTGAGGGCCTCCTGCAGGAAGGTCGACAGGCAGCTGAAGAGCCGAACCGTCCGGAAAATGCAATTCTCTGCCGGGGCCAAGATCCACAATGACCCCGACGTGGCCAAGTGCGCAGAGGCCTCCAAGGACCTTGACAAGGTTTGCGACGCGTTGAACCCCTACCTGGAGGGCGCCGAATCGATCGCCATCCACGTGGGCGATCTCGCGAAGATAGGGACTACTAAGCTGGAAGCGGCGGAGGACAAGGACATGGCCGTCAAAAACTTCGATGAGGAAGGAGTGCGAGATGCGCGCCATGCAGCGCGACGAGCGGCGGAAGGCGGGCGACGAGCACGCGAAAAACGCGGCGTCAAAAGTCCCCGAGATGCAGGGCAAGCCGATGAGGGACCTGCCAGAGTGGAGTTAAGCCGTGCCAGGAAGCAGGTACCAGCGGCAAGCCATTTTAGACGTTGCCGCTGCACCCGCCCTGCCTGTCTCCTCTTCCTCCTCCTCCTCCTCCTCCTCCTCCTCATCCTCCTCCTCCTCCCCATCTTGCCCCCTGCCCCTTCTCCTGCCCCGCCTTTTCTTCGCCCCCCCCCACCCCCCCCCGTCCTCTTGCGCGCCCCCCTGCCCTTTTTCAGCGCCAGCCCCGATGGGCAGGTCGATCAACTCGGGCAGCTCGGGCAGGCTGGGTCGCCCACTATAGGAAAACGAATTCGCAGTGCAGAAACAAATTCCCGAAGGGAAGGGCTACCATGTAAATTCAGACGCCTCCTCTGAAGAAAGCGCTGCGGCTCACTGCCTGACGTTTGGCGGGCCGCCTCGGCCATGAACAGCGCCCGCCTAGCCACGAGAGCACGGGGCTTGCCCCCGCCGTAATGCCGGCGCACCTTGAAGGAGATCGCGCTCTCCACTGCCAGCCAGCAACCACCGCGCCCAGGGCGCCACCATCCGTGCTCGCCCTGCACCCGCCCCGCCCCGTCTCGGCGCCCACGCGCTTGCACGGGGAGCACCGCGTCGCGCAGGAGGCGGACGTGGCCAGCCCGAGAGCTTGTAGGCGCAGGCGTTGGCAGCCAGCCCAACAAACACATTGAACCACAAAACAGCTACGGTTGGCGAAGCTCCAGCGGAGGCCGCCGCAGACCGAGGGGGGTGGAGGGGATGGCGCGCCGAGGGCCCCTTAGCCGAGGAGCCCCCATCAGGCCCCCTTTGCCAGACATGATTCGCTTGTGCACCGTTTCGTTCGTGACCCCGCGCGCCACCCGCTGCCCCGTCACCCTGCGCTGAATTAATTAGTTGCGCGGCGCTGGGCGGCCGCTTCAGCCGGCGCATTCGCGCTGTAGCGAGCACTGACATGCAGGCGCCAACGGCGCACGCCCTCAGCGTTACATTCGCAACCCTCGCGCGCACGCGGCGGGCAGGGGTCGGGCCAGGGGGGGGGGGCAGGGGCAGGCGAGGGGCGCGGGCAAGGCGGATGGGGCGCCGACGGGGCCCCTTGGCCGAGGAGCCCCTGGCCGACGACAATGACGACGATCGGCGACGACGAGATCGAGAGCGCCGCCCCGCCCAGGCGGCGGTGGCGCTCGTGCGTGCCACGCGCCGCAGCACAAGCAATGACAACTTGGCTCATAGATGCTTCTCGACAATGCACGGTAAGAGCTCCCGCCTTTTTCGCGATGGATATTGGGCCGGTGTCAGCGGCAATCATTTTTTTTTACACCGCAGATCATGTTGAATGCGGTTTCGACTTTTCTGGGACTCATGTTGGGCCGATATTAGGAATGGTTTGCGTTCTGTTCGGATGGCTCCTCAAACGCGACGCTGAAAATAGGGGCATCGATCTAGATGAGAAAATGTGTGAACAAAAAATATTTAGATCCGAACACTGGAAATGCCCATTTAGATCGTAGAGGTCTGCAAAGATCGGAAAGTCGATTTAGATAGCCTATCTAAATAAAGCGGAAAAGATTATCACGGGGCGGCTGCTCCGATGGGGGAGACAAATAAATCCAGGAGCGGACCTCCGGTCGGCTAGTCGGCCCTCGATTTGGCCAGGTCGGCGTGCCTGGCGGGGATCAGCGCGTCGGTGCACTCGCCCTGGCCAGGCGTCGCTGCGCCGTCGGCACTGCGGTGTTGGTGGGCTCCGCAGTTTGCGAAGTCTTTGCGTCCGCCCATCCCCTTGCCGAAGACGCTTTCGACGTGGCCGATGAGTCGGCCGATGCGCCCCTGGCGTCCTGCGATCTTTGAGCCCGTCAGAACGCTTGGACAACATGGGCGCTAATTCTGAGACGCCTGCACCATGGGTGCCAGACGCCTCGTGCTTGACCCCGCGCCCCAGGCCCCGCCGCGTCGGCGCGGCGATGCACTCGGGCGAGCGCGTGGACTGGCTAGCTTAATAGAGACGGCCACGAGCGCATCATTGAAGCCCGTGCCCGGCTTGATGCAGCCGCGCAGCGCAGGCGCTCGGTCCGCTCGTCGAGGGGCTCGCAGCCTGGACCTGCCTGAGGATGGATGGCCGCGCTGCCGGGCTGCGGGGTGAAAACCACCTCTCTTGGCGCCTCGCCCTGCCCCTGCATCTCGGCAGAGGTCATGCCCTGCAAGTGCGCGTTCTCGACGTCGACGGCGACGCCCACCCGGTCCGGGCGACGCGCCGCCTCTGGAGACAGGGTGCGCCGAGAGGCCCGTTTCGCCGCGCCTGCAAACGTCTCCAGGGCTCCGGCGGCCGTGTCGCAGAAGCTCCTCAGCGCCGAGCAGCGCCGGGTGATCCCGGCGGCCTTGCCGCCCGATCCCTTCTGGCGCTTCCATTTGAACGCGCGTCAGGGGCCATATATGACGTTCAGAGCGCTCCGGAGAGGGCGCCGGTCGGACAACTTGTGCTTGGCGCAGACGGCGACCAGCTCGAGGGCGGTGGCGGCCACCTTCTAAGCCAGCCTCGGCGCCTCCACATTGGTCCGGGGATCGGTGTCTCGCTCGATTGCCGCGGTCTCGATGGCGGCGTAGACCTCGAGATCGGCTGTGGCGGGCCCGCGGGCGACATTGTTGCCCGCGTGGCAGCTCAGAAATGCCCCCCGCACTCCTTGGTGAAAGACAAATTCCACGTGTTGCGTGCTGACGTTGGCGCCGAGCCCGCAGGTGCCCGGGCCGCCCGCGCGGTCCGCGGCCTATGCTGGCGGCCGCGTGCTCGACGGTTGCGCGGGCCATCTGCTGGCCGTCGGGGCCCTCCAGATGCCGCAGCTCGCGCTCCAGATCCTCAGCGCCCTCGACCCTGCCAGGCTGCCAACGTCACCTGTTGGATGTAGCCAGAGACATCTCTGTCGATCGTTTCGGGCATTGCCGACAGGGCTGATGGTGAACCACCCTCGGTGACGCTGGCGGCGCCCTCGGGAACGTCGATGACACGATCGTCGAACGTCCCGCCCTGGCCCTGCCCGGCGCTGGCTGCCAGCAGCTGTTCGCCACCCGCGACAAAAATGATGGTGCGAGCGTCCTCGCTGCGCCCGCCCATGAAGCTGCGGGCGTCGAACTTGGCGCCGCCCACATGCAGCTGGCGGGCGTCGCTTGGGTCCCGAGGAGACCGCCAGGTGACCAGGCGGCGGTTGCAGCCCAGCCAGACCCCCACCCATCGCTGACCGCGCGCGAGACGCACGGCACGAACGCGGGGTAGCTGGAAGCATGTGCGGGACAAGTGGCGCAGAGCATCGAGGATATCAGGGTTTCGCCTAGTCTGCCCGGTCAGCTGCATGCCCCGCTCGTCATTCCAGTGGCCAGAGGTCAGACCTCCTGAGCCTGGCGCGTTCCGTGCGGCCTGCAGTCTGCAGACGATCTCGGCGCTGCGGCACTTGACCGAGGCCCTTTGCCTCTGGCTGGGACCACTGAAAGGACGGCGCCAGCAGGGCATGCCGCGCCCGTCGCGCCCTTTGCGCTGGGAGGTCGGTGGATCTCCACCTGGGCGCCCGCGCTGAAGCGCCCCAACACCGATCTCGGCGGCGCGCGCTCGGAGGGCGCGGCTGACGCGGGCGATCGAGGTGGCCTCGATCGCGCACTGCACGGCGACATCGCGGACGCGCCGCTGCAGTCGGCCGGGCCGCGCCTCGCCGTCGGCAGCGCGCCTGGCCCCGGCGACGCAGTCGCCCTCGACCTCCTCGTCTGCTTCGAGCGGTGGCAGCATGGAGGGCTGCCTGCCGAAGACGACACTGCACGGCGCAACGCCGCCCACGTGGATGAAAAGGGCCAGAGAGGAGTCGGACATGGCGGCGATGCCTTCTCGCTCTGGCCGTTCCTCGGCGGCGCGCAAAGCGCGCCGTAACAGTGCACTGCGTCGCTCTACGAAACGGGCGCGCTGCCGCGGGGAACGGATATCCACCGAGGCCCCGCTCCCCCCCCTCTCCGTTACGAAGTACTTGGAGGTCATCCCGCCTGCGCCGTCCGCGACGAAGGTCTCCGTGGGCCCAGCCAGCTGGATGCGCGACCTGCCAACTGCTGTCAGCAACGTTGAGTCGCATCTGCCCGTGATATCCTGGCCGTTGCGCCACCATGAATCGAGGCAGACCGAGCGCAGTATCATGCGGTCCTTGTGGTAGAGGATAACGCACGTGCTGGTTCAGTCGCGTCGAATGACTTCGCGCGAGGATGGCATGGCGTGCTGGCGGAAGCCGCTTACGACATTCCCCACAGTTGCTGTCTACTGTGGGCATGAGGTCACACGCAGTGCTCGCGCCGCCTCCTCCGTAGTGGCGCGCCACCGCAGGATGCGCACATTGCGCGCAATGACCTCTCGCATGCGCGACTCGCGCGAGTCGCCGCGTAGTGCTCGTAGCGACGTGGCGACGTCAAAGCGAATCCAGTCTGAATGTGTGTTTGGTTGCCTACAGCAGCGTCGACAGCTCGCGGCGTCGCCCGTCTGCGCTGCGTCGGCTGCTGGACTGGCTCGCAGTCGCGGGCCCGCAGCGCAACGCAGCGGCCGGATCCGCCACCCTTGGCCCTAACGCTGGAGGATGAGCTGGCTCCTGGCGCTCTGGGCGGTGCCAACAATGATGAAGCCTCGTCTGCTGTTTGCTGTTCGAAATCGGCTCCTCCAGGTAGCTGAGCCTGGTGATCGGCTTCAGGGCGTGGTCCTCCAAGTCTCGCTTGCTGGCGCACCTGAAGTTCACGAACTGGCGTTGGAGACAAGACTGGTGGTCTTCCTCAAAATACCCCGCGACGATCTCGAAGTTCCATTTGGCACTGGCCGAAGATGACCTCATGCACGCCTGGCTTCTGGCCAAGGCGGCTCAGCGCGCGGCCGCGATGGGTCGGGCTGCTCGTTAATAAAATGGCCGCCAAGATGTATTGCAGCTGTGCAATGTAGCCGCAGAATCGGCTACGGGGTGCTGCGTCCTCGGGAGATCTTAGCCAAGTGCAATAATTGCACGCGTAAACTGAAATAGCCAAACGACTGAAAGGCTGGCGGACGGCCCCACCCGCCCTGCCAGGGGGGGAGGGGGGGGGGGGCGCGCAATTACCTGACACATTATGCGCTCGGCACCTCGCCCCCCTGCCGGCTCCCAGGGGAGAGGGGGTGGGGTGCAGGGGGGGCAAGCTAGGTGCGCTCGCGTCATATCTGACACCCCCCCCCCCCACCCCCTCCCACCCCTACCATGGCGCAGATCCCCTCTCTACTCGCTCAGTCGGATGTCGAGCAGGGCAATGATCCCGAAAGGGTACGCGATGCAGTGTAGATAACGGCATGGCATGGCGTAGAAGAGCACCGCGAAGCGCAGCACCAACCTAGCATTGCATTGCATGCCGTGGCATGGCACGGGAAATGACGCCAGAGCTGCAGCGGGAGCACGAGTCGAAACGAGCGGAAGCGCGGAAACGAAGCCAGCGCTGCAGCGGGAGCAAGTTACAGAACGAGCGGAAGCACGAAAATGAGGCCAGCGCTACAGCGGGAACGCGATTCGGAACGAGCGGGGCCCGAAAATCAAGCCGGAGCCTCAGCGAGAACAGCATAACCCAACTCCGGGGAAACCTGTGGCACGCGGGGCGGGGGGGGGGGGGTCGGCCACTTTCAAACCGTCATCAGGGAAAGAGGAGAGTAGCACTCAGATTGGAAAGTTGTAGAGAGGGGGGGGGGGGAGAGGCGGAGAGAGGGGGGGGGGAGAAAGACGAGGGGGGGCCCAGGGGGGGGGGCAGCAGAGAAGGGGGGGGGGGGGAACAAGGGAGAAGGGGGGGGAGAGGAGCGGGGGGCAGGAGAAGGGGGGCGGGGGGGCAGGAGAAAAGGCGGGGGGAAGAGGGGGAGGGTTGGACAGGGGGGGGGGGGCAGGAGAGAGGGGCGGAGGGGGCGCAGGAGAGAAGGGGAGGGGGGGGGGGGCAGGAGAGAGGGGCAGGGGGGGGCAGGAGAGAGAAGGGGGGGGGGAAAGAGCGGAGAGAGGGGGGGGGGGCAGGAGAAAAGGAGGGGGCGGGAGAAGGGCGGGGGGGGGGGGCGGGAGAGGGGGGGGGGAATGGAGGGGGGGACAAGAGGAGGGGGGGGGGGAACAAGAGAGAGGGGGGGGGGATGGGGGGAAGGAGAAAGGAGGGGCGGGGGGAGAGACGGGGGGGGACAAGGGAAAGGCGAGAGGGTGATGGCGGGGGGGGGGGGGGGCGGGATCATCGCCATTTCCATGGCCATCATCATCGCCATCGTCGCATGACCATCATCACCATCATCGCCATCATCATCGGGAGCGCACCGGATCGGCGGCACTGGCTGGGGGCCGCTACAATAACCCAACGACTGAAAGGCTGGCGGGCGGGGGCCATGAGCCGACTTTGTCGGATGCATCGCTCCACGGCACTATGATGGTTCTCGTCGTCGATGTCGCAGCCCGCGACCAAGTCGACATTGGCCGTCGCCCTGCAGCGGCGGCGGACAGCAGGTTAGCTGCCCCCCCCCCCTCGCCACATGCCTCCATGATGTCGGCGCCGTCGACGGAGGCGGGGTCAGCGAGGAGGTGGTGGGCGCCGTCGAACTCGGCGGGCTGCGACGTTTGAGCACTCGCCAGATGGCGTTCTGATGCTGGGGCCGAGAACCTCGAAACCACCGCATGGGCAGGCCTGAGGAAGGCCGCCGCGGAGGTCGTCGTCGTCGTCGTCGCACTCGTCGGCGCGACCCGTCGCGCAAATGGCTCGGAACCCCAGAAGACATGAGACCAGACCAGCAAAGTCGGCGCTGCACTCGTCGCGATGGTCTTCAACGGCCTGCCTGCGCGCCTTGGGCGTTAATCTTCGCCCCCTGGCGCATGCGTTCCGCTGCGGGGGTGGGCGCCGACGCCGCAACTGTCGGGCGCCTGTCGCTGTTCGCCCGCAAGAAAAACCAATCTAAAGTCAAGTTTCTGGGTTGTCCGCGCTCGCGGTCTGGGGCGCGGCGCCTGGCGCCGCGGCGCTCAGCGCGCTGCTCGGTGTCGCGAGGGCGTGTGTCCATGGGGCTGGAAAGGGCGTTCGAATCTGGCGCGCAAGCTGCCGTCGCCTCGTCGAGAGCGCGCCTTCCGCGACGCGCCCGCGCTGGTTGAAGGGCAATTGCAGCGTGGCGACCGGCGCTCGAACTCGCGGCGCATCAGGGCCGGGCGCGCCTTCCGGTTGATGATCGCTCAGTTGCCCTGGTGCTCCTCGGGCTCGATGATGCACATGCGCAGCTGATTGCAAACTGCTGCTCCGGAAAGCACAATGAAAACTGCGCCGCTACGTTCGGCCTCAGGGACCAAGGGCTTGCGGCATGCCCTGTGCTGAGTCATTTGAAGTGGACACTAAGGGGCCGCCAAGACGGCCCAACAAACGTGCTCCATTATGAAATTGGGCACACGCGCGTCGATCATACGTCGCGCTGGTTGGTCGTTTCCACTGCTATCCGTGGCGGCCATAGATCGCGACTGTGGCGCCGGAGTCCTCGCCTCGTGGGCACCAGTAAAGACATTAATCGAGAACGAGTCGCGTCTCGACCCTTTCCGCGTCGCGCGCGATCCGCGCAACGCTGTATAGTTGGTGCTGGGAAATGTGGGATCGGCTAGCGTCGTGGCGGCACCTTCGCAGCCGGCGGTGCGGATGACGTCGAAGCCAGGCTCTTGTCGCGCTAGTGAGGTGCCCCGTCCTCTGTCCAGGACCCAGGCGGAAGTCCTGGCCCTGCTGCCCGCCCCTGCTGGGGCATGAGGGCTGGGCCAGCCATGCGGGCTGCTCGACGACATAGTTACCCCCCGACCCTGCAAGCGCTGAGGCGCCCGATTCCTGCGGGGCGGGGTCGCGTCTGAGGCGCGTCATGCAAGCGCGGTCCAAGCCCCGAAACCAGCGGGAAAACGGGGGGCGGCCGACAACGGCCATGATATCGGAGTCCGCGATGCTGCGCCCCAGGATGAAGTTGGGCGACCCCCTGGCCCTGCTTGACCGGGAACGTCCGCGGGCTGGCCTTGTGCATGACCACCATGGTCTCGCCGCGGCAGTCGGGGCCCACCACTCCGCCCACGACGTCGACGCCGGAGGCTCGACGGGCTAGTCCCGAGCGCGGGGCGAACCGCAGGCAAGCGCCCACCGGCGCAGGAGCGGCCGCGCCCGCGCGCACCGCTTCGCAACCGCAGCTCGCGATGCCGACTTCCGCGCAGGCGAATAGGTCGTAGCCTGCTGCCTGAGTTGCGCCCTGCACTGGCGTTTGCGCGTTGTGGTTCAGAAGTGCTGTTTTTGAGCCTCATAGGCTCTCGGCTATCGCAGGAGTCGCAAGGTTGATTGTCGCTGCCCGCTGCTAGTGGCGTGAGCTGTCCAAGCGGAAGTCCCCCGGTCGGCGGTTGGAGTCGGTGAAAACTGTCGACTAGTATGCAGCGGTGACCACTTGAAGCCGACTCAAATCGACATGTACCGCGCTTGGGATCCAAGTGGCCCCATGGCCTCCAGGGCCGGGGAATGTGATACGTTTGCGCGCTAGGCCTGTCTCCACGTGCCCTTTGCTGGGCCAGATGGGTTGCAGACCAAGTAGGGCAGGGAGATCGCGGCCGTCGCTCTCCACTGCGGGGGCGCGCGCGCGGTGCTGGGTGGGCGCGCCGTCGCGAGTGGTGACCGCGATAAGGCAATGTACCTCCCAATGGGCAACCCGTGAGCCGCTGCCCGCTCCTTCTACGTAGCGTGGAGACGTCGGCCTCTCCACTGCGGAACGAAGCCCAGCCGCCGCGGCTTTGTCGGCCAAGTTCAGCGCGAAACGTTGAACCCCAGCAGGAGTCGGACCAGGCGTCGGCACCCACGACGGCACCATGCCGGCCGACTGGAAGGCCCGTGCTCGCCAAGTAGCAGGGCGAAATGGTCGGTGAAATCGGGCCTGCACCTGACGAGGTCGGCCGCCGCGAAAACGTCGGTCGGCGCGGCGGGGCGCGCAAGTCCCAGCGGGCGTCGCGCGGCGCTGCCGCGTCAGCGACAGACGCGCGAACTGAAGCGCCGCCAAGGGTCTGCATGCGACCCGGCCGCGGCGCCCCGGCCGTCGATACGAGCCGAAGAGTCTAGGCGGCGCCCTGCTGCGGCGGCGCCTCCTCTGGCGCGCTGTCGCCCGGCATCGGCTGGGCCGACGCCGCAAGTGCCAGGCCCAGGGGGTCGTGGTCTGCCGCGCGGGCCGGCAACGGCATTGCCGGGGCCGCTGTGGCCCGACCTTCAGCGACGACGTCGGCTGGGCAGCGGAGTAGGCATTCTGCGCGAGCTGCAGGCGCGATGGTCTCGACGCAGACATCCCCGGTCGTCGACGCTGAAGACCGCGACGCGGGGCGCGGTCGGCGCGGCAGCCAGGCGAAGCAAAGGCTCGTCGTTGCTGCGCGCCCTGGTGTCGCAAGAACTCAGCCCCAGGTCGGGCGCGCCCCCTCTCGGGCGGATTCTGGGCGAAAAACGGAAAATACTAAAAAATCAAACCAATTATAACACAATATCCATGCTATGTTTGACGATTTGGGAATATTCCTTCGGTAGAGGGCCGCGCCCGACTCGATGCTAAGCTGGGCGCTGTAGAGCTCGTCGAAGGGTCGTCGTCGTGCGCGGCCGAGCGCGGGGCCTGCCTGCTCCGCGTTCGGACCGCGCGCTGCCGGGCGCCAGGGCGTCGCGACTTGCGAACAACGCAGCCGCTCTCCCCGATGGCTGGCCCACGTCAACGGGGACGCGCTGGTTGAATATTGGAAGACTCTGGCACTGGTACGGCGGCGACGCGGCCGCCGGCGCGGACTGCGGCGGCCGCGTGGAGATCGGCCCACGCGGCGCGCAAATGCCGAGTGCTGAAACTGACGGCGCGAAAGCCCAGCTGGGCAGCTGCCGATCGGCAGGCGGGGAACCTGGCGCAGAGTCTCGCGCGTTGACGTCGCGCGCCCAATCGCGCCCACGCCGTGGCCCCAGCGGGAAAGCACCAGCCACTCAGGCCCAGCGCCGCGGCGTCAGTGATGGCGGCGCCGCGGGTGCCCCCCGAGCTGCGGGCGCCGCAGCTGCTGCGCCCCCCAATCCTGCCGCGCGTGCCGGCAACGCAATCGCTATATCCGTGGGTCGAGCAGAGACCTGTCGCGCGCCGCCCTCTAGGTCGCCCGCCCACTTGCGCGGCCGCCGAAATTCGAACTCACGAGGGTTGGGCGACGCCGATGAAGACAATGGAATACCCGCCCAATCCCACCAGCCCTCTGGGCGTAGGTGGTCTAGAACAGATCCTCGTCCACCCCTCCCTCTTCCCCCTTGGGGATGGGTTTGCCCCCCCCTACCCCCCCCTGGACCTGGGCGGAGGGCCCCCCGAGCGGTCGGACGGCTCTTTTGGCCCCAAGATGGCTTCAAGAGCGCGTCAGAGAGCCCAAGATGAGCTCCAAGATGGCTCAAGATAGCGCTAGATCGCTCGAGATGGCTCCTGAGATGGTTCCAAGAGGCCCAGAGACGGCCCCAAGACGGCCCCAAGTGGCCAAAGAGCTCCCCAAGGAGGCCCCGAAGAGGCCACAATCGTCCCAAAACCTTAGGACATCAATGTGTTTTGCTTTCTCTCCGTTTCGCTTCCGATGGCCATCCAAGGCCTCATGGCCCAAGAGGGCCCCACAAGAGCCCCAAGACGGCCCCAAGAGCGCCCAAGAGCGCTCCGAGAGCGCCCCAAGAGGCGATGTTTGGAGCTCTTCGGGGGGGGGGGCGAATTAGGACCCCCCCCTTCGTCCATCGATCTCCTCCAAGATGGCCCCAATAGCGCCCCCACAGCCCCCAAGGGCGCCCCGAGAGCGCCCCAAGAGGCGCCCAGACGGCCCCAAGAGGCGCCCAAGAGGCCTCCAAGAGGCTCCCAAGAGACCCCCAAGAAGCCTCAAAGAGATCTCCGAAATGCATTTAAGACGCTTCTGGCTCTTCGGTTCGCCGTCCTCTTCAATTTCTCACCCCCCTCTTCCTCCTCCTCCTTCTCCCCTGTCTCCTCCTTCTCCTCCCTCTGCTCCTTCTCCTCCTTCTCGTCCTCTCCCTACTCCACATCCTCCTCCTCATTCTCCCCCCCCTCTTCCCCCCCCACCCCCTCCGGCGAGGATTTCTTCTCCATCCTCCCCCTCTTGGGGTGCGTGGCAGCTTTCCCCGCCCTTTGTTATTCTGCATGCCCCCGACTTCCCTGATCACCTCAACTCCCCTGGGCGTCGTTTCTGGATGGGCTGGTGGGGATGCGCGAAGCGTCAACAATTTGCCCGGTGGCTCTGGCCACCTGCCTGCCGGGGGCCGTCGGGCGACGCGCTGGGATAGGGGGGCGAAGAATGACATAAACATTTACACTCGGAGGTCCGCGCGGATTGCTCGGAACCGCGCCGGGCCCCCCCCCCCCGGCACAGCGCGCCGGGGGCGGCGCCGGAGGCGCTGCCAGGGGGGCAAGGCGCGGATCCGAGAAATCCCCGCGGACCTCCGAGTTTTCATGCTGACGTCATTCTTCGTTCCCCTATATGGGAACTGCGGCTGCAGGCGCCGGCCGGGCAATTGCCGACGCCGGAGTCGGCAGGTCGCCGCCCCAGGGGCCGGCGCTCCGTGAGGGGTCACTGTTGCCAGGCCCCAGAACCACAGGTTCGGGCGCCCGTCGAGCGGCCGGCCCAGGCGCCCCGCGGTGCCCCAGGCGCGCGAGTGGCGAGGGTGCTAGCGCAGGCGGCGGCGGCGGCGGCGCTGCCGAGGCTGGGGCGCCGAGGAAGAAGGCGCGCCCATGCTGGCGTCGACGGGGGCAGTCGCGCGCGAGGTGCTCCTCTGAGTCGCACTCTTGGCGCTTGAGACGCGCCCCGCCTGGGCCCGACGGGTTGCGGCCCGGATCCCAGCTCGCCAATTCGAACGCTTCGCGAGGGTTGGCGTCGGGCAAAACGGCGAGGAAGGCGCGGCGGCCTCTCCCGCGGCCCTCGCCCACGAGCGCGGCGCGCGGGCCCCCGCGCTATCGGCGCGGGGCCGTCGGGGCCTCGCGCGATCGCCAGCCCCGAAGATGCGCGCGCCGCGCTGCCCCATTGCTAAAACGCGAAGTTCGCGGAGCGTCGGCGGCCACTTCTTCGCATAAAAAGCTGATGGCGGTGGACCTGGAGTCGGCGTCGCGCGCGCCAGATGGGCCGCCGCGCGCGGCGCCGCCGCGCCGGCGACGACGGCGGCCGGCGCGGCCGGTGGGCGCAGCGCCGGTCCCAGCGCTGAAGGCTTCAAACTAAAGGGCCCGCGCCATCCCCGATCGATCTCGCCCCAGCGCCGCATGCGCCCTGGCCCCGATCACGCGCGGGCGGGCCGGCGAAAACGCGCGGCGCTGAGGCGAGTGCGCGGCCGAGGCGAGATTGCCCGGCGCGCCTTCGCAGCCCTCGCGCCCGGTCATGAGTTGACGGGCCCGCTGCGCCCCGTCGCGGAATATGTCGGATGCGGCGAGGAGGTTGTCGATGCGCCCTCGTGGCAATCAATTTAATAGCCATCGGGGCCGAAACGCCCTGCCCGCGCCCCCCCTCTCCAAGCCGGCCCCGCCTATCGGCCAGGCTGCGCGAGTGGCGGGTCACGGGCGGCACTGGGTCGCCGCTGACATGGCGACCTTGGGCGGGGACAGCCGGCGGCCACTCGCCCGCGCGCTCGCGAGCCATGCCTGTCAGACACGAGGAGACGGAGGCCGCGGCCGCTCGGCGAAACTCGTGGAGGCCTGAGTTCGCCACTGACCGGATCGCCGCTTCCCTCGCCCAGCGTTGGAAGGGCGCGCGAGCTAGCTGCTGGGCCCCCCTGGTGCGGAGGCTTCGCGCGCCGCCGCCGCTGCCGCCATTCGCGCCCGCGTAGGCGGCGCAGCTGACGGCAGCGACCGCGCCCGCTCTGATGGCCTCTCACCCGCAGTGGGGCCTCGCCAGGTGTCGACGAGGCGCTGCAATCCTGGCGCCCACTAGCGGCGGCGTTCTGGTAGTGATCCCCGAAATCGTCGTGGGTAGACGTCGTTGATTAGCGCGCTCCTCCTGGCCAGCGCACCGGGCATTCTCTTGCGCCGTGCAAATGGCGCGCGGACTGCGCCTGGAGCACCCCGCCACATAGCGGCGAGGAAGCACGCCGCGCGTCGTGTTCTCACCGTGCTGCGCACGGGAGGCCCAAGAGGAATACGCATAGGGGCCCAGGTCTGCAAGGAAGCATGGACTGCCTAGGTATCGTTGAAGGTATCGCCCTGGAAAGCCGACGGCGAAAAGTCCCATGCGCGCGCAGCGGCCCCCCACCCAAAGGATGGCAACGCAGTTGCCCGACCCTCCTTCGCATCCCTGCTTTTGCCTGCACGCGCCCCCCTACCCCCCCCCGCTTCCACAAGGCAGTTGCGGAAAACTCGGGACGCTTTGCCGACGCCGACAACGTGAGCGTCGGATCGAACAACTGATTAACATAGTCGGCTACACCCGCATGCGGATGCAACGAAAGCGGCGCGTCCTTTTTCGTTTCCCCCCACGGACTTCCGCAACACAGCTGCGAATAGTTCAGGCCCCTGCGCCGACGCCGTGAACGTGGAAATCGGATCGTTTGACGCTCTGGCGCTGACGGCGGCACTCCCACGCGAACGCTGTGACGACGGACCCCCGAACATCTCGAACACAATTCGAACGTGCCAGAGGGGTGGAAGTGGATGGCGGGGGGCGCCGTCCGTTTTGAAAATTTATTTGTCCAGGCGATAGTGTTGGGTCTCCTCGGCGGGTCCTGGCGGCTGGGTGGGCGGGACCCCACCGGCCCTTCGAGGCTCGGCGCCTGCCGAGACGAGGTGGACGAACAACACCGCGGAGAAGCGGAATGTAGAGAACGGTCGCCGCCCGCGGGGAAGACAGCTTCGCGGGCCATTGCGGCGAGTGGTCGCTGAGCGGGCTGCGCCGCGACCAACTAAAATGTACAGCGGCGAACGTTTCGTTTTCAGTGTAAAGCGTTGTCTAAGACAGCTTAAGGTATCATTGCGGGCGCGTTGCCTGGCCAAGCTTGAGACAAAGCAGCGGCCCGGAACACATGCTGCTAGACTGCTGACGCGCCGCAAGAAGAGGTGATTTACCGTTCGACCAGGAAGAGGAAGAAGCGGAGGAGGAGCACAGAGGAAATGGAGCGATGAAGAAAACGATGAGGAGAAACGAGGAGGAATAACAACAACAAACAGAGGATGACGAGGAACGGGAACGAAAAGGAGCGAAGACGATTGATGGGGGGGACGGTAAGCCGGGCGCGCCAACGCCATATCTGACATCCGACCACTCCCGCCCATATATTCTCATTGGGCCGCTTTGTTGTTGTTCGCCGACGCGTGCCGCAACGGATCTGGAAATCCAAAGAGGGCCCCATCGCGTGATTCACAAACGGATTGGAAAAAAAAACTGCGCGCATTGAAAGAAACATTGGTGGATTTTTGCGAGGATGAACAGGAGGAACGGCAGGATGATAATATGAATACGACCGGCAGCAGGAATTGGAGCGGAAGGAGCGGGACCAGCATGAGAACGAGGGGAAGGCGGAGGAGAGGAGGGGAAAGGAATGGGGGCGACAACAATGAAACAAAAACTCGGATTCCAAAAATTGGCCCGCGCTGTGGCGAGATCGCCGTTCTGAACAGCGGGAGCAAAACCCCGATCCGAAAATGACGACTATGGTGCATCTGGAACACCATTCTGAAACACCGAAAACAATCGGATGATACACGCAATAAGAAACATCACCGTTCGATATCCTGTGTACAGGTGGAGAAGGCTACAATCTTCTGAACAGAAGCAGGGGGGAGAGGAAAAGAGCTTTCATGTGCACTTGTGGAGGGGGGAAAAAAAGAGTCGGGAGAAGAGGAAGAAGAGGAGGAGGAGAAGGAGGAGGAGGAAAGGGAGGAGGAGGAAAGGGAGGAGGAGGAGGAGGAAGAGGACGAGGAGGAGAGAGAGGGGTAGGGGGGGGACGAAAGGTAGGGGGAGAAGGAAAAAAATGCATTGGGGTCTGGCTCCTCATCCTTCAAGTTAATTCCCAAACACTATCCCTGAATAAGAACCCGAAGCGCCGGGGGAACGCGTTTCACGGGAGCTTGCCTCGGGAACGTTCGGCGCCGCCTTTGAAACAGGGGCCGGGGAGCCCCGAACAGAACAATCGGCGCCGCTCACTAGAACCAGGGGAACTACCCTCCCCACTCCCCCCCCGCCCAGCGCAGGGAGGGGGGGGGTCCGAACCCCCCGCCCCTCCTGGCGGCGCGCCGGCGGCAACGCCGTCGGCGGCGGCGGCTGGTAAAAGCCGACGGCGGCGACGCGGCGACGATGCCCAGGACTAGAACGACGACGACAAGGTCCCCTGTAGTCGTCTGTCATTGGCCATGAATGTCGGAATACTGACGGGCCTGGCCTTGAAATTGAAATATTATTCGCGCTGCGTCGCGTGACTCTCGGTCTTTCAGTCATCGTCTTCGTCGTCGTCGCCGTCGACGTCGTCGTCGTCGCCGCCGTCAACGTCGTCGCCGTCGTCGTTATCATCCTTGTCGTCGTCGTCGTGCTCGTCGTCGTTATCGTCGTCGATAGCATACTCGAAACTGTCGTGGTCGCCGTCGTGGTCGTCGTCGTCGTCGTCGCTGCTTTCGTCATCGTCGTCGCCGTCGTCCTCGTCGCCGTCGTCGCCGTCGTCGCGGTCGCCGTCGCCGTCGTCATGCTGGAAGTCGTCGTCGTCGCCGTCGCCGTCGTCGTCGCCGTCGTCGTCCTCGTCATTGTCGTGGTCGTCGTCGTCGTCGCCGCCGTCGTTGTCGTCGTGGTCGTGGTCGTCGTGCTCGTCGTCGTCGTTGTCGTCGTCGCAGGCATGCGCGGAATCGTAGTGGCCGCCATGGTGGTCGTCGTGATCATCGTCGCCGTCGTCGTCGCCGTCGTCGTCGTCGTCGGCGGGCGTCGTCGTATTCGTCGGCGTCGTCGCCATCGTCGTCGTCGTCGCCGCCGTCGCCGTCGATATCGACGTCGACATGCTGGTAGTCGTCGTCGTCGTCGTCGTCGTCGTCGTCGTCGTCGTCATCGCAGTCGTAGCCGTCGTCGTCGTCACCGTCGTCGTCGTTGCTGCCGCCATCGTCGACATCGTCGCCGTCGTTGTCGTCGTCGTCATCGTGGTCGTCGTCGTCGCCGTAAGCGTCGTCACATTCGTCGTTGACCTCGTCGTCGTCGTCGACGTCGCCGTCGTCGTCGCCGCCGCCATCGTCGTCGTCGTCGTCATCGTCGTCGTCCTTGTCCTCGTCACCATCGTCGTCGTCGTCGTCGTACTCATCGGCGTCATCGTCGCCGTCGTCGTCGTCTCCGTCGTCGCTGTCGCCGTCGTGGCAGTCGTCGTCGTCGTCGCCGTCGTCGTCGCCGTCGTGATCGTCGTGGTCTTCGTTGTTGTCTTCGTCACCACCGTGGTGGTCGTCGTGGTCTTCGTCGTCGTCGTCGTCGTCGTCGTGCTCGCCGTCGTCGTCGCCGTCATCGTCGCCGTCGTCGTCGTCGTCGTCCTCGTCGCCGTCGTCGTTTCCGTCGTCGTCGTCGTTGTCGTCATGGTGGCCGTCGTGGCCGTCCATGTCGTCATCGTCGCCGTCGTCGCCGCCGTTGTCGTCGTCGCCGTCGTCGCCGTCGTCGTCGTCGCCGCCGTAGTCGTCGTGGTCGTCGTCATTTTGCTCGTCGCCGTCGTCGTCGTCGTCGTCGTCGTCGTCGTCGTCGTCGTCGCCGCCGGCGCCCGCCGTCGACGTCGTCGTCGCCGTCGTCGCCGTCGTCGTCGCCGTCGGCGTCGTGGTCATCGTCGTCGTCGTCGTGGTTGCCGTCGTCGCCGTCGTCGTCGTCGTCGTCGTTTTCGTCTTCGTCTTCGTCGTCGTCGCCGCCGTCGTGGTCGTCGTGGTCGTCGTCGTCGTCGCCGTCGTCGTCGTCGACGCCGTCATCGTCGCCGTCGTCGTCGTCGCCGTCGTCCTCGTCGCCGTCGTCGCCGTCGTCGTCGTTGCAGTCGTCGCCGTCGTCGTCGTCGTCGTCGTCGTCGTCTTCGTCTTCGTCTTCGTCGTCGTCTTCGCCGTCGTGGTCGTCGTGGTCGTCGTCGCCGTCGCCGTCGTCGACGCCGTCGTCGTCGCCGTCGTCGTTGTCGCCGTCGTCGTCGCCGTGGTCGTCGTCGCCGTCGTCTTAGCCGCCGCCGTCGTGGTCGTCGTCGTCGCCGTCGTCACCGTCGTCGTCGCTGGCGCCGCCGCCGCCTGTCGGCGTCGGCGCCGGCCTGGAGGGGGGGGGGTTCGAACCCCCCCCCTCCCTCCTTTGAATCGTTGTCCTCGTCGACGTTCCCCGCCGGCCCTGGAGAGGGAGGGGGCCGCCGCAGGCGCCTGCGCAGGCGGGGGAGGGGGGCAGTTCTGGGACGCGACCCCCCCCGCCAAGCGCCCACACAAGCGCCCGCAGAACGCGCTCTTTCGAAACGCCTGGGAAGCTGACCCCAAGGCTAGACTAGACGCGGGTACGAGTTGCCCGTGTCCAGTCCCGCGGAAAAACTTAGCCTTACCCCCAGAAGCCGAACCTTTTGCTGCACGCGCCTACTTTGAAGAAGCGCTTCCCAACGGGCCGAATCTCCGGGAATGCCCTGGGCCTCCAGAAAATACTCCACGTCTTTGGGTCCCTTATACCTCTCTGCAACCGCTCTATGCGTGCAGCCATTTCTCCTAAGAGTCTACTCGAGGGGGCCACCGAAGGGGTCCTGGAAAAGGGGGAGGAGGAACAGAGGAGAGTGAGGAGGAGGAGGATGAAGAGGAGAACGAATCGATGCAGTCAGGGCGTTGATAACTGTTGAGAGCTGTCGCTCTAAGAGAAGTGAAAACGGAAACGGAGGAGAAACAAAACATGGGGCTGACCGCAAAGCGAAATTGGAACACGAGCGGCAGCCGAAAATGGCGGCTCTGAAAATGCCGAGATCGGCCAAATCCTGGGAGAGCTGAACACGTACGGGAAACGCATGGAATTCTGACAGAACACGGCGCGGGCGGGCACTGAGGGGCTGTCTGAGCGCTCAAAAACGAAACATACGAACACGGCTCAAACAACTAATGCAAATAATCGGCCACATGCTTGATACGATTCACAGAAGATGAATTGAACACACGGGTAAAACATGGCACGCACCTACAGATCGATGAACACAACATACAAAAACGGCGCCCTGACAATCTTCAGAGACAAAGGGGGAGAAAGGACTAGGACTGGGACGGTGGCCTGCCTCCGAAAAGGCAGGTCCAACAATGGGGGGGAAGGAGGGGGAAAACGAGGACGAGGGGGACGAGGGAGGTAGGGGAGGGGGAGGAGGAGACTATGATAATGAGGAAGAGGATCGCATCGAACATGTTCTGCGACTCTCGGATGGTCCTGGCGGCTGCCGCAAGTTCTCCGACGTGCTCGTATGCCTCGCGGGTGCCTCCGAAGTTCCTGCAGGGGGTGGTGGAGGACAGAACTGCTGCTCCCTTTCGGGATTTAGGTGGGGACGTCAAGGACCAGGAAATCCAACGCAGAGATAGGGGGCTAGATGCCAGGTCGAGGAGGCGAAGGATAGGAAGGAGGAGGCCGAGGTGATGGTGGGAGGAGGAGGAAGGCTTCAGGGCTTTGGGAAAGCTTTCCCGAGGCAACAAAAGTCATCGGATAATACTTTCGCCTCCTCCTCATCCTCCTCCTCCTCCCTCCTCCCCCTCCTCCTCCTCCTCCTCCTCCTCCTCCTCCTCCTCCCTCCTCCTCCTCCTCCCCCCTCCTCCTCGCCCCCCTCCTCCTCCCTCCTCCGGTTGCTGCTCCTTCTCCTCCTCCTCCTCCTCCTCCCTGAGTCTTCCTCTTCTGCCTCCTCTTCCCGACACCTCTTCCCTCTTCCGCTTCCTCGTCGTTCTCTTCCTCTTCCCTCCTCGTCATACTGCCTCCTGACTGCCTCCTCATTATTATCTTCCCTCCACCGTCCTCCCTCGTCACTCAGTCGCCCTCTTTTCCCTCCTCCCTAACTCTTCCTCCGTCCCCCGCTCAATCTGCGATATGGAAGATAATCGCTGGATATCTTTGACTCGCGCGGCGAGGGGCGTAGCTCTAAGGCCAATGGACCTACTTCGAAATAAAAATGGCAGCGGCGAGCAAGGAATGAAACCACAGGCCCCTCGAGGCTTCTGGGGGAAACCCTCTCGGGCCTCTTACATTCCTGGGGAGTGAGTTTGATTCACACTCCTCCTAGTCGCCGTCGGCGCAGACCCTCTGTCGGGCGCCTGAGCGGGGACTATAACAAGTCACTCGCAAAAGCTTCATTACAGACGGAACATATTATCTTGATAGTATATCGCAAGCAAACGGCTCGCACGGCGTGCTAGCAGGCTGCCCTCTGGGGCGATTTGACGGGTGCTGCTTCACGCACCTGCTGAAATATAAATTCTCGGCGCAACGGGCACTCGGCTAGGATCTTACTACTTAGTAATAAGATGAAACCCTTGGTAGCAGAGCAATCTGGCTGGTGATCGTCATCACCAGAAAACAAAGCACACACAGAGGCTGATCAGGCCAGGCGCTACGAAACATACAGGCTGCGAAAGAAAGCAGCGTCCGGGTGGTGGCGAAAACATACTGAATGCGGACTAACGTGAGCGGCTGGCAAGCAGCGTCTGGGTGGCGGCGAAAGCAAACGAAATGCGGATAACCGTAAGCGGCTGCTGGCAGCAGCGCCCAGGTAGCGGCAGAGAAAACTGAACGGGGATAAACGTGAGCGGCTGCTGGCAGCAGCGTCCAAATAGCGGCAAGGCAAACTGAATGCGGGAAACTCACTCACGTGGACTTATTAGTCCCCTTCTCCGGCGTCGTTCGACTCGGCGCGTCGGATCCCATCATCTGAGCCCATCGATTCTGGAGTTCATGCTTCAGCGAGTGGTGCATGCGCGAGAAATCGGGCTGATGTACTCTGTGGTTCCGGCGAAGCCACGACGAGTGGCGCCTGCGTGTCCTGCAGGTCGCGCAAACGCTGCGCGGGTTATATCCTACGCGAATGTTGCGCCCTGCCACGGCACACTCGTTGATCTCCATCGGCGAAACCGTCGGCGTGGAGTTATTCCAGGACACGATGCTCGCCGACGATGAGCTGGATATCGTCACGGGCGTGCTCGGTGACGACGATGGGGCGAAACTGCCCTGCGGCGATGCCGGCGCGGGAGCAGCTGAAGGCCTCGGAGCTGGACCTGCGTTCTCTGTCGATGAGCTGCTCTGGGCCGCGGCAGCAGCAACGATCTCCTGGGTGTCGGGCATGAAGATGTCTCCGTCGGCGTCCTCTTCCTCTGGAATCGCGGGCTGCACGTGGTTCCGCCTCCCGAGACGTCTCACGTCCCAGCCTGGGTGGTGATCGCCCTCGGCCTTGCCCTCCTGCGGCGATGGCTTCAGGGTATTATGAGCCATCGTGTGCCACATAACGGCGAAAATGCTGAGTCCCACCATCATCCCCACGAACATCGAGGAGCACGTCAGGTAGCACGCGTGCCAGTAGCACCGTGGATGTAAAGAATTATCGCGAAACCCATCCGTAACATTGAATTCCGCCATTCAAAGATATGGAACGCAAGCTAGGCATGAACGGCCCCGGGTTGAAAAAAGTGTTTCCGTGTTTCGCGTTTATTGTTTACATTTTCGCGGGCAGCTGCCGATCTTGCCCTACCTGGAACTCGTGGCCTTTGAATGGCGAAATCCAATGTTATGAATAGTTTTCGCGTTTATTGTTTACATCCACGGCCTTCCAGCAACGCTAACTTAGTATCCCTTATGCGCTACTTACGTGATCTTGAATAAACGAATCGTAGCCAGCGTGGCCCACGAACGCCGATGTCTTGCAATCCACGCGGTGCAATCTAGGCGGTGCGACGCATGCGATGCAACCTAGGTGGCGCGAGCCACGCGGTGCAGTTCATGCAACGCACAGCAACGCCAAGCAACGCTAAGCAATGCAAAGCAACGCAAAGCAAATCACAAAATGGCCTAGAGTTGGCTCCGCGCACCCAACATGTGGCCTGGGAGTGGTGTTTTGGGAACACGAAGAGCACAAAATGGCCTACAGTTGGCTCCGGGCATTCACGATGTGGCCTGGGAATGGTGCTCTGGCAAGATGCATCGTGATTCCGGGCAAGAGTTTCGCACTTTCCAGCGTTATGATTTGTTGCGTCCTAGCCTGGCTAGGACGAAACGAACATGAAAGCCACGAAGTGCGATAGGGTTACAACTTTCCAACGTTACGAATGCCTTTTTGGAGCTCTGGTGCAAGACTTCCTAACAAAAACGACGCCGTTCGTAACGTTGAAGCTTCTTGAATAAAGAATAATTGAATATTCTTATTTGAGCGTTTTGAACGTTACGAACGGCGTCGTTTTTGTTAGGAAGTCTTGCACCAGAGCTCCAAAAAGGCATTCGTAACGTTGGACAGTTGCAACCCTATCGCACTTCGTGGCTTTCATGTTCGTTTCGTCCTAGCCAGGCTAAGACACAACAAATCATAACGTTGGAAAGTGTAAAACTCTTGCCCGGAATCACGATGCATCTTGCCAGAACACCATTCCCAGGCCACACCTTAAGTGCCCGGAGCCAACTGTAAGCCACTTTGTACTCTTCGCGTTCCCAGAACACCACTCCCAGGCCACATCTTGGGTGACCGGAGCCAACTCTAGGCCATTTTGTGCTTTGCTTTGCGTTGCTTTGCATTGCTGAGACCCCTGATGAGACCTGCGACACCTGTCGGTCCTGTGGGACCTGCGGGACCTGCGAAACTTGTGGGACCTGTAAGACCTACGACACCCGAGGAACTTGCAACACCTGTGGGACCTGGGGGACCCCTGTGGCCTGTGGGACCCGTGGGACCTGCAAGACCTGTGGGACCGGTGGGACCCGCAACACATGTGGGACCTGCGGAACCAGTGGGACTTGCCGGACCTGCGACACCCGTGGGACCTGGGGGTCGTCTGTGGTCCGTGGGACCCTGTGGGGCGCCTGGGAGCCAGCCGAAGCAACGCGTGAATGCGGCAGGCATTCGAGGGTGGCAAAAGCGAAGTGTGTCGGGAAATGTGCGAGCTTAGCGTAGTCTTGGGGCCCGTAACAGCGTAGTCTTGGGGCCCGCAACAAAATGGCAGCCGTGGATGTAAAGAATTAACGCGAAACCCATCCGTAACATTGAATTCCGCCATTCAAAGATATGGAACGCAAGCTAGGCATGAACGGCCCCGGGTTGAAAAAAGTGTTTCCGTGTTTCGCGTTTATTGTTTACATTTTCGCGGGCAGCTGCCGATCTTGCCCTACCTGGAACTCGCGGCCTTTGAATGGCGAAATCCAATGTTATGAATACTTTTCGCGTTTATTGTTTACATCCACGGTAATTCATGTCGAATGGCTGCGGGGGCGAAGGAGTCGGCTGACCCTTGACCATGCCGATGCACGTGGCAAGCACGGAGGCGATCATGGCGGCGCTGGGCTGCCCGGCGCCGAAGTTGTGCTTCTTGGCGCCGAAGAAGGAGAGCAGCAAGCTGGTCTCCATTACCTTGGTGAGCGAGTCGGCAACCATGCTCCAGGTAGGAACCCAGGTCAAGCGCAGCTCGCTGTTGGGATGCACGGACTCCTTGATCATGGAGGCGACGATGCGGAAACGCTTGTCGGAAGACTGGCCCACGTCGGACTGGATGTGGGTAACGAGGCCCTTGCTGTCGCTGTAAACCTCCCCAGGGCGCTTCAAGCTGAGATCGTCGATCTCCTTGAGCGGCGTCTTGGGGTTGTAGGCTTCGGTGAGCAGCTGGCGAAACCATGTGTTGATTTCGGTTCCCCCGAGGGTGGCGTAACCCTCCGCGGCCAGCGTGGACTTCACGGACCTCTTGACGGTAAGCATAGATCGTATCGGCCTCCGACTACATCGCGAGGTCGGTGGGCAAGGCCCATGGCCATGCCCCACTGGCTCTTGACACCGTCGATGTTGGCGAAAGCGGCGTCGCTGAAGCAGACGGTGGTGCAGGTGTTCAGGTTGATGAGATTGCGCTTCAGCACGATGGCAAAGTCGGGGGAGCCGTGAACGTAGTTGACCGTCCTGTTGAGCGTCTTGGCGTCGGCAACGGTAGCGACGTTCGTGCGCCAGGCAGCCGTGCTGACCGGGCAGGCGATGTCGACTCGCGTCTGAACAGCGAGCCAAAGTAGTTGACCCAGGGTGCGTCGATAGCTGGATAGCTCCTCCACGGACAGCTTGTCGTCTGGGGCGCGGCCCTTCACGAAGGAAATCTCGACAAGGTCGACCTGCTTGGCAGCCGTGGCCTGCGTGACGCGAAACTCTTCGTCAGACTTTGAGATCGTGCGTCCGCAATATTTGATAATGCCTTCAACCTTCTTGAGATGCAGCTTCCTCCAAAGGCTACCAATGATGCGCTTCCACTCTGTTGAGTCCTTGAGCTGAGCAATCAAGAAGTCGTCCACATGGGAATGCACGACGGCGGCCAGGCCCGTGGAGTCGTAGAAATAGTAGAGACCCTTCTCGAGCTTGCTCTCGATGAAACCGTGATCCTTGAACACCTTCTGGGCGTAGAGATACCACTGCCGTCCTGCGTCACGGGTGCCATAGATAGCACCGGTCGCCATAACGATTTCACCAGGCGAAGTACCCGGTGGGGGGTTCTTCGCAGGCATGCGTAGCAGTAAGAGCCTCTCGATGTTGCCAGACTGGAGGTAGGCCGTCATGGCATCATACGAGGTGAGGTCCCACCCAGATTGCGCAGCAGCGGCAAGCGTAAGGTAAAGGGCGTCTCGAGATCCTGTAGGTGCATCAGTGCGGATATGTGACTTGTTCTCCTGGCAACTACGAGGCGGGCCTTCATGAGGTTGAGCCCCTTGCAGGTGAGCACCCATCGCGTGCCCACCGGACGAATGCCAGGGTTTCGCCTAAAGAGCTACTTCAACTCCTTCGGCGGCAGCTTTTTATAGGCCCCGAACTCTGTCCACTTGGACCACTCGACCTTCATTGCCTCGTCCATGAGCTTCTTCTCCTTGGTGGACAAGTTGTCGTACTTCAGCTCCTTGGCGGCCGCCTTCCCAGTAAGGAAGACTTCGCGTAATGAGGGCGCAAACTGCATCTCGTCTGCGTTGGCCTTGAAGTAGTTGTCCAGGTAGTAATATGTCTTGTTGGTGTCGCGGGGCTTCTTGAAGCACTTCGGTAGGTCGTCCAGCAGCTCCTTTCTCTTGGCGGCTCGAATTCGAGGATCATCACGTTCGTGTCGGTCGCGTCTAAACGCCTGAGGGGCGTCTTCTTGTTGATCGCGTCGTTGTGCCTTGGCATCTCGTTGGTCTTCATGATGACGGGGGCGACGTATCTCGACCTCCTCCTTGACTTGACTCTCCATCTTCTCGGCTATCTCGTTGATGAACTCGGCGACCGAGCTAATGGTCTCGACTTCTCCATCGTCATCAACTGGGCCTTCTTGTTGAGGTTCTGGTGGTTCTTGAGTCTGTCGATCGCGGTCGTCTTCTGCTGCTGGAGTTGGTTCAGGATGTTCGGGCTGTTCGGGTTGAGGTGGCGACGGCGGATGCGGCGCTGGTTGGTCGGCAGGTTGGTCGGCAGGGCCGGAGTCGAGCGCAGCTGCGGCCGCAGCGGCAGCAGGTAGTAGATGGTCTCCTCCCGAAGGTCTTGGCGCCGAACCGCTTCCACTGGCTCCTCCAGTAGGAACGAAGTCGTCATCACCTTGTTTACGACTGAGCCATTCGAGAAAGGCATGGTGGCGTCGATTAGCTGGCGCATCTGCAATGTTGCCGAAACTTGGTGGAACTGGCATAGGTGGAATTGGCGGGGAGGTCGGTGCGGCGGGCGGCGCCGGCACAGCATCTGCACGCGGTCGCTTTTGGGGCGCGGGGCCGGTGAGGTCCATGAACACGTCCTCGTTGGTGGAGTCGTCCGCTGGCTTGCGCGGCGGTGGAGGCGGTGCGCCTCCTGGTCCTCCTCCACCTCCTCCGTGATCGTGAAGGGGGCGCCCGTCGGGAGCATCTTCTGGGGGGTGTCCAGCTGGTGGAGGTGGCTGGCCGTTCAGGGCATTTAGGACTTGGCCCCATGGGGCGAGTTCGGAAGCTGTGGCATGTCTTAGGTGTCCACGGTTGACCTTCACCGTGGTAGATCGGTGGCTGACCCACACGTTGGATGCGCCCTCGAAACCGATGATGACGCCTGGCCCGTGCCACTGGAGAGCCCATTCGCGCTTGGGCTTGCTTTTCCCCCGCCAGTAGTACACCTGGTCACCAGTCTGATAGACGTCTTGCGCATGCTGTGCGCCGTCCGCCCTAGACCGGGCCAACAGCGCTCTCGATAGGGACTGGTTGAAGCGCAGGTGCTGGATGGAGGTCTGGGCGGCCTTCATGATGGCTACCCTCTCGGAGAAAGGCTTGTCGGACACGACGCGCTCATGTAGCGATAGGCGGCCAGCATTGTCCAATAGGCAGTATGGCAACCGAAGTCCACGTCCAAGAACCCATTGGGCAGGTGAGTAGCCGCTGGCGTTGACTGAGCTGTTCATGGCCCAACACACTGCAGCGAGCAACCATTGAATATTGTGCGCTCCGGCTGGCTGGTCAAACCTGATGCTAAACTGGTCGATCAGCTTGCGAGCGTGGATCTTCCAGAGACCACCGTGGCGTTCTACGGTGGCGTTCTGCTGCGGCGTCGCAGCCGATGTTGTCATAAGCTGGCAACCCATGTCTTCGAGTTCCTTTGGAAACTCTCTCTCAAACTCTCCTCCTCCGTCAAATATCACACGTTGTGGGGCTCCAAACGGTGTAACCCAGACCTGTAGGAGCCGTGCAAATACCGCACCCGGATGTCGTGTCGGAACCGTGCCGCACATTGTGAACCCGGATGCGAGATCAACAATACTCAGGGAAACCATCTGGTTCCCAGCGTAATCGGCAAGTGTGAATAAATCCACCCCAGTTGAACCGTTGAAATCTCTATCTAATCGAATTCTTCCAGGTAGATGCGGAAAGGTCGCTGATGGGCGGCACAGACTTCACAATGTAGGTTGAGAGCCATCTCGACCGAACGCTGGGATCCGCCGGCGATGCGGATAGCCCGTGTGTATGGGGTTGAAGTACAAGGGTACAGAACCCCTGATCCGTTGGTAGAGAGAAGGAGGGATAGATGGATGTCTTTCCCTCCTGCACGGTCAAAGGTCTGATCGATCTGTCTCAATACCTGAGCCCAAACGGCCAGGCGCAGGAGAGGTAAGGATAAGGAGTATATATGAGGGTATTACACGGGTTCTATTCACACACCCCGTCCCGAATCCCGCCCGCGAGGGCTGGACTCGGGAACAGAGGAAGAGAATCCGTCACCCTTTTACTCCTTTAATCCTTAAGTCTGCAGGCGGCTGAGCTTAAAGTCAGCGTAGCCTCAGCTGCAAAGTGAAGTAAGAAGGAACACCCTGGGTCCCCATTTCTTCGCCAAGCACACTTTGGCGCCCCCTCGGCGCGCCCCCAAAAACGCTTCGGCACTCGAGGGCGGAGAAGAATGAGACAAGGGTGGGCGGAGAAAGAAGATCTGAGCATTAAAGCAGCTGCCTCGCTTTTGCGAGGCAGGTGTTGCCACAAGCAATCAGATTATTATCAACGCAATGGAGTTAAACTCTAAGGAATATGCATGCTAAGATCGCGTTGGCGAACACGATCGTGTAACGGAACGCAACTGCGTGTAAAAGCAAATGTCTGGCCAGACGAAATGTCGTGTTGATAAACACGAAAGCTGCATGTATATAATTTCTATTTGGCGACCCCCGCTGGCTTTGCTCCTTAGGAGGCTGCCTCGGCAATCGCAAAAGATGTGTGTTTGCGTGGCCACTTGTGTTGTATAATGAAGTGGCCTAGAAGTATGTAATAGCCACCGCTCAAAACGAACTTTGATTATAATGAAGTTCGAGCCTTTGAGCGGTGGGCCTTGCGGCCGACTCACTACGCGTTGCCGTTCTTGTAGAACCTGCGGTCCCACATCCTCTGGCCATTGTACGCCGCGTAGCTCGTCGCGAACGTCTCCCAAGATGTCCTCGGGATCCAGTGGCGAAACCACTCATTGTACTGGATGTCGTGAATGTATACGAACTCATCGTTGTTCATCGCGATGTAGATCCAACAGTTGATGTAGTAGCTCCAATACCTGAGGCCCCAATGGCTGTCCTCGAGGTCGTCGCGCCAGTATGCGGCGTAATCTGTGGTACGCGCTCTCTTGGCACGTGGCCCCGCGGGCGTGTGGTCCGTCGCGCCAGAGGCGCTGGACCGTGCAGCATCGCCAGGGGCAGGGCGCGGCGGCGGCGGCGGATGGCGCGGCTCCATGGCATCATCAGACTGGTGGGAGTGCGTATCAGGATCGGTCGGATCGGTTCTCATCCCTGAATCAACCCCCCTCTGGTCGGTATGTGACGGATCGAGGGAGCCCAACAACACGTCAGCAATCGCAGCAAGCTTGCGCTGAGTACCTTTTTCACGGGTGCCATCCCTTCTAGGGAGGGCAGTCGTGACAAGTCCGCGAGCCTGCCGCGTCTGCCTGTCGAGTCGGCCCTCGTTCAGCCACCATTTCTTCCGACCAGCTTGTCCTGTCCTGATGCTGACATCGAGGATGTCCCACGCATCACGCATGTCGTCCACGCTCCAGGCCTTCTTGCCCACGTTCACGCGAGCGCCTGTCATTTGGTGGTGGAACTTCAAATCGTTGAGAAAGCGCTGAACGAGATTGGCATATGGGTAGTACAGAGGTCTGTCGTCACTGGCTTCGCCCATCGGTCTGCACTCGCGCGCAGGAGGGCTACCAGATTCGACCCACTTCTGATACCTCTTCCTAGACACATTAGCCATTCTCCTCAGCGAATCTTTCTCATTACCTGGGTGTGATCGCGCGCCCGTCATAATGACGTGCGCTCCGTCTTTCATGTATCTCGTGATGCCGTCCTGGGAGAGCGTCATCTTGATCCAGTTGGTCAGCTTCTGGAGGTATGCCAGATCGCTCTGGACGGCGGTACTCTTACCCGTAGCACCTACGGCCACGGTATACTGCCAACAGATGTCACAAAGGGTACCATCACCTGTGACGATCCCAAGGGATAAATCTCGACCGCAATTCTGACATAGCGGGATATCATGCAGGATCGTTTCTGGGGCTCCCTCCGTCGCGAGGTGCTCACGAGATCCCCAGCGAGTGTCCTGACCGCGAGCAAGACTACGGCCGATCTGATCGATGGCCTCGCGGTTGATCTCGGCGTTCGGTCGGGAAGCGATTGATCTACTCAATCCCTCGATCTCGATCCTAGGCAATATTTCCCCTGGCAGTCCTTTGTATTCTGTCGTGTTGTTGTCCGCGTCCTCAGTACCACCATGGCATATGTTTTCAATACGAAGACGGCGAGCCTTCTCCTGCAAGGCGGACTCGTTGTCGCCCTCCTCGCGCTTGACTCCCGTCTGCTCGGCTATGATGCGTACCATGGTTTCTTGATCAGGAGCTGCGGATGCAACGCTGCCTGGGTCCTGGGGAATATCCTGCTCCGCGCCTTGCTCACGAGGCGCGGCAGGTGTTTCCACCAGCTCCTCCCATACGGGGAAGTCTGGGTTACCGAATGTCTCGGTACAGTGGTTGAACAGGTCACGCAACGTTTGGAGTGCAGGATGTTTCTGATGGATGGCATCTTTTGTGAAATCAGGGAGATCCGCAATACTGACCATCAATATGTTTTGATATACGTTGGGGATCCATTGAAAGACGCCTGTAGTCGACTCCTCGATGGTCCCTGGGTCCAGGTAATGCACCAACTGTTTGAAAAAGTGGTCTGCACTGCAAATTGGCAAGTCACGTGCCCATTTGTGGGTATGATCATAATTCAAATGGTATGACTCTGCATTCCATGCTTTCGATCCAAATCGAATCTCAAATCGTAAGTGCGATTTGTGTTTTATCAATTACAATTCTGTCCGCGCCACTGTGTATCTCGATGATTTGTTTTATCTTCATCATAGGCGAATCCACCAACAACTCCGACGTCCAGCGATATATGCGGCGGTCATCTGACTGTTTAATCCACCTTGAACCCTCGTCTGGGTCGTAGTCTGGGTGGTTGAGGAAGTCTGCTGGCGGGTCAATAACGTTGTCGAGTATGCTCGCGTCAACGTGCTCATCTGCTTGGATTTCTGCCGAGAGATCTGCTCTCATAGTGTCGGTTGCTGCTTTTTTTTCATCAGCGGTGAGCGATATGTTCGATATACCCACGATAACGGCAACCAAAGGTTCATCAGATGAGCCTGCAGTTTGTTGACGCCTATCGCCCGCAGGAGCGGTGTCCTCAGCAGGTGTGGCCACCAGCTCTTCGGGATCGGGTGTCCGAGGAGCGGGCCGTCTGGTCGGTGTACGTGGAATGCGTGGTCTATAAATGCTCGGCATACCAAGATATGGTAGACTACCATCATTTTTGTGCTGGAGTATTTTGTCACGGCATGAGGTCGGTCCCTCCAGGACAGTTTCCATATATGTCGGGCCAATGGCATGTTCGTCGATACGAATTGGTAATGCAAAGACAACGCCCTTGAGAGGCATGCTTTTGCCATTGTACCATATGTTTACCCATCGTAAACCGCAGTTGAGAATGGGCATCTGTACCGCGAAGAACTTATCGAAGACACCGAAATGAATGATTGGGCCATATATGTGCCCCTTGGTCAAGGGAATTTTAGTATTGTGATTGCCCTTGGGGTAGTGATTGTCGTAATGAAAGCATTTGATAGATCCCCAATTCTTAATGATAATCAAGTCCCCCATGCGAACATCATTAAGTGCAGGGCGACAGCCCCAATCTTTCTGTGTAATCTTTGATGTAATAGGTCGAAGAGCTTCTCGGCAGTATGACAAGGCAATTAACCACTCTTTATCATCTGCGTTGTGATTGGTGTCCCGAATCATAGCACGGACTATTGGCTCATCCAAGGCATAAACTTATATGACTCTACTGAGGTGTGGGGATTATTCTGGACATTGTCTAAATATGTGCTGGAACTGAAGAATGCCTCCGAGCGCTGTGATGGTTTATGATGCTTGTCTCTCTGAGAAGATGGGTCGATGTAGCCTGGAATGATCCCTGTCTTCAAGATGTTGCGCCAAGCGCGGGCTGCTGTGCCGTGGTGGAGGTATTTGACATCTGTCCATTGTAGGCTCCCCCATCCCATATTCCATGGTTTGGAAAGTGGGTTGACACAACTGTGACCGCCAACACATCGAATGGCGATGACGCTGTTCCAATCGAAACAGCTGGGGCCACCTCCCTCGGGGATTGGCTTGGCGTATATCTCAATTCTATTTTTCTGCGGATCCATGTGTTTCTGGAACGCACGAATGGTGAAGATCGGGTAGTAGTCGTTCCAATCGGCATATCCATCATTTGCACCATCTTTCTTGAAGTGTGACACTGCCGCGTCCATGGATGGTCCATTGTGCTTGTCTTTGCGATCTTTGAATTTCCATTGCACCATTTCCTGAAAGGATTTCCAATTGCTTGGAATCTTCCACTCACGATTTGTTGTTCTCTCCCAAATGTTGATACGTCTATCGTGAAATTGATTGATCCAAAACTTTTTGTAGTGAATCTCGTGGCGTAACATGGTCGTGATGCCTTTGCTCATGTATTTGTTTGTTCCCAGCCATTCATCTTCAATTAACTCGGGACCATAACGTACATCATCGTAATTTGGTAACGATATCCATTTCCATTCTGGAAAGCAACCAGACTGTGCGACATCAGGCGCGTGAGCAATCACACAATCATCGTGCAACAATTGATCGAACCAATCTTTGTTTTCCAGGCAGGCGAATCCATTGGTCGCGCGTGTACCCCTCAACATTGGACATACGTACGGATGGTCATCCTTGATGCCTGCTTGCAGCTTCCACTCTCGAATAGTGCATGCGTTATCGAATATCCCGACCTGGCTGATGTCCTCGTACATGGAACGTTCACAGCTGTCCTGCCATGATAATAAATTCATCTCATGTGGAGACGATTCCTCCTCGGCAGGAGTTGCCTCCAGCTCCATGGCCTCTAGGTCAGTGCCGTCGTCAGGGATCGGTACCGCCTCAGCCTTTGGGAGCTGATCTGCTGGCTGCTGGTCTGCTGTTGGTTCAGGAGTCGATGGTTGTGGCACTTTTATCGATTGCGGTCCAGGTTGCAGTGGATCAGGCAATGGACCTGGCGGGGCTGGCTGTGCCGTATCAGCTGCTGCCCGCCACACGGCTGTCGGAACATCGGGGTCATGGCCCAATGCCACGCGATCTAATGCATTCTGCCTGAAGAATGTTTTGCATGCTATGATGTTCTTTTCGTTCTCGGCAGCAGGGCCGATGCAGTGAGAAGTCAACCTGTTGTTTTCCGCAGTGAGTCGTGATTTGGTCGCATTATCATCTCCACCCAAGTCTTCAATATGTTGTAAAAATTACTCAAACACAACCCAAGTAACTGCATGTGCATCTTCAACTGTTTTAATGATCTTGGGATGAAGGAGCTCTTGTTTCTCAACTGAATGCCATGATGCCCAAGCCCCAGGGTAGTCGTTGATCAACAGCATGAGGTACTGGAACAAGTCGTCGTATGCCATGCCCCATGGATCATTTTCAGGGATAGCCTTGTCTGGCTCGCTAGGATCAGGTGCTGGTGTCCGTTTCGGCATTCCAGGAATAGGTTCCGTTGTATCGCCTGCGTCAGCAGGCAGTGATGCCGGCAACGTACCATCGGCACATGATGCCATCCACGCACAATGAGCCATTTCGCTTGCCGTCTGTGTCATCAACGTCGTGAGGCTGGGATCTCTTTTCCATTCGTTTGTCATCATTTCTCTGAAATCGAGGGCTGCCATGATCTCTTTGGCCTGTGTGTAGGCCTGCTCATCCGTGACAGGAATCAGTAATGGCGCCCTGAATGGATATGGCTGAGAAGGCAGGGACTGGATCAAAGCGCAGAAGTTGCGATAGCATACTGCGTCGCAGAACTGTGTTGTAAACATTGCCATGTTATGGTTGTTCTGTTTTGCGTGCCAAGCCTGCGGGGTAATCCTATCGTACGTCTCCACCCAATGATCTGATGGAAGAACAGTGATACCACGATTCTGCATAATATTGATCAGGTCGCTCGTGTGGTGATCAAAGTTCGGATGTACGCCCCATTGTGCTGCTTTGCCAGGCCCCATGACTGTGGGGCAGCGGAAGTACTGCATCACGTCGACAAAACGTGATACGTCCACGTGTGCGTGTACTGGCACGAGCGTCGGGACGCCGCCCTCACACTCCATTTTCTGGAGCTCGTATACGTCAGTGGGTGCACGATTCTGATGTCGACGCATGTCCACGGTGTTCTGTCCGTGATTGGCGCATGCGATGTCATTCGCGCTCCATACCACCGTAGCATTAAGGCCCCTGCAATAATGTCTTTGTTTCACATATGGTGGGAAATCGTTGGCCCAGTAGGCCCAGATAGTCTCGTTTAACTCGCGCCACTTTTTGATGGAAGCATTGTCGCTGTGAAACATGAGGCATCTGGCTTCGCGGATCATCCTGATCATGTTGCGCTGCTCGAGAGTGCACTCATACTGGTTGTTGAGAATAGCTGTGGTACGGGTTTCTTGTGTCTCGAAACGCTGCTTACGTAGTTCCTCCATACCATAGCGGGTGTCTCCACCAGCCTCTGGCAATCGAACGCAATATTGGCCGATCGGCGTGTCGTTCTGTCTGAACCATTATTTATAATTGCCAAAGGAGAATGCCCACATCATGATGTCGTCGCGGATAATGGTCGGCAAATGCTCGAGAGTAGCGCCGCCCATGTATTCCGCGCGGTTGAGGCACGGCATAAATAGCGGTACGAGAGCAACGTTTGATGCCTTGGCGAGTTCTTCTCGCTTCTGTGCAGTGTTGAGCTCGTCGGTGCCGTAAGTTGGGTACTTCTTGTGTTTTGTGCGCTTGGCCTTGTTCTTGGCCTGCATAATCCACGTTGGGTCGGTGTACAAGTTGGTCCATTTATACGCGTGTCCTGATGGACCAAATGCATGATGCAATAGTAGTCCCAAGTCTCCTTGTATAAGGGAACACCACCCATTATCTGAAAGTAACGTAGAAACCAAACGACCACCACAGAAAGCGCTGCACGTTGCTTGGTCCAGCTCGAATGGGTCAACATCAGGGCCAGGGGTAAGACCAGGGTCGATCTGGCCGATCTGGTCAGCGGCTTCGCCGAAGAAGTCGTTGCCCTCGTTGTATGGTTGCCAACGATAGGTACTTGTCATATCCCCGTCATTATCTGATATTGCCACCCAGCCATCTGCATGATCGGATGGTGTTGCCACCGTCTTGGAGTATGATCCGATACCTCCAAAGCCTCCGCGCGCAGTCAGCCATGTAGTGAGCTTGCGGCGAAATTTGCTCGTTTGGTTAAGGTCGGAAAATGCTCTCATGTTGGTGACCAAATTATCCTCAACAATATGGCCGATGTGTCCAGATGTATCCGGTGTCCTGGCAACGCCAGGTGGGCGTGTAGGTAACTTGGCCGTTGTACGATCAAGTTTAGGAGCGTAGCATGGTGTTACCAATCCATTGCTGTATACATCGGATGGTGCACAAAGACCACTGTTATAGTATATTTGTGTATCCTGAACGCTGTCCTCGGCATATTGTCCCAGTACTGCACTGCCAATCTTGGACCAGTCGTTGTGAATCATCATCCACTCCGTTTTCAATATCATCGTCGTAAAGTTCTCTGGTGGGCACTTGCGGTGCGCCCCTGGGATCACCGCGTTCAAGTGATCATGTAAACCACGAACACTTTCTTGTACAGACGGATTACGATTGAACAGACTGGAAAGCATACACATAGCACGCGTGAATGATAGCCACGGTGTGGCTGTAAATATACTGTAGTCATAGTTGGCGTCGCCGCCGACTGATCCTCTCGTGTCATTGATCCAACTCTTAGCGTCGGCGGACGCGGAGCGGGCAATTTCCCGAATAGAGGATTCGTCGGGCACGCGGAGATCGAACTCTCCACTACGACCAGCACGCCGTTGATGTATGTATATGTAACCATCATCAGGATTACGAGGGCGGCCAGTTTGAGCGTGGTACGTGAAGCCCACGCGGTCGTCGTCCTTGGCGTTCGGGTCGTACTCCGCGTCGTAGCCGATGGGCCAGCCGATGAGGTTGAGCGGCTGTGCCTGATCCATCTCGTGGATGGGGGTGTCGGGATTAGAACCGATCTCACTTATTTTCGCCTCGCAAGCGGCGAACGGGATGCCTGTGAGCTTTGTAGCTCGAGTCGTAAAATTGCTGCGGCATGAACGCATAAGTAATGTCATAACTCTCTCTGGATCTTGTGGAGGCGAGGGAGGATGGCGGGGATGTCTACCGTGCGGGGAACGTGCGCGTGAACGAGGTGTGCGCGACGCAATAGCAGCGACTGGTACGCCAATGTGGTACATGCATGCGCACATTCCCTCGTGATTGGCTTGTCCAACGCATCGGAATCCACACTCTGAGCCTGCTTCGCCCCATCTTTCTTTTTCTGTAAGTAATATTTTGCATACTTCCGGGCATCCATCCAGTTTGGGAGGTTCCGCAACATGAGGTAAACCATCGGGCCTCCGAGGCCCTCGCAGTGGTTTCCAAAGTTTCTTTGGAGGACACTGTGCCGGAGTAGCGGGAAATATGAGCGAGTGTTCCAAGAGGTCCTTCCAAAGGTCTGCTTTCTTCGTCTCGAAATGTTTGGTCATCATATCTGCGATCTGCTCCTTTGTTCCTACGTATTTGAGCTCGATATGTTCGAGTTGGCACGTCTCGCACATCCAATCCAGGTTGATACGATGAGTACGATGAAGATGACGAAGTGCTGGGGTACGTCCTTTTTGGACAATTTTGATCACGGCCTGGTTATCCTCCAGGACGATAAGACGCACTTTGGGAGAACTAATCTCTTGAGCCGGTTCTGGATCCACGTGCAATACTGTACACTCATGGGATATTGTACGTCTCTTTGGAGGCGTAGGTAATTCCGTATTTAGCGGTAGTTGCCTACGGCTAGGAGAAGATCCCCGTGTAGGGGGGTGCCTTGCGAGGCGATGGCATACGCTTCTTTTTGGCTGCCAGTGTAGGACACATCGCCGGGTCGGTGTGTCGATGGCAGCTCAGGCATGTACTCTTCTCTTTGCAAGTTTTGGCAACTCCCACCACGGCTTCCCAAAATGAGAGTAGTGGTAACCCTTCCAGTCGTAGTGCTGAGTCAAGAGCAACGATCTCGGATTCAGTAGATGAATGTGAGACAACCGTTTGTTTCTTACATACAGCGTTGACTGGAAAGAACGTGTTGGGTCCAACAAGCGCGGCAAAAACGCCGGTAGTGGATTTGGATGATGTAATGCAATCAGCGAACGAGGCGTCAGTAAAGAGCATGATGGATAACTTGTCTGACGAATCACCTATCCATCCGTGTAAGCAATGCGTACGCGTCGTTTTGATGTAGCATATCAACCAATGTAGACGTTTATCACACGCAGTATTCCATTGGGTAATTTCTCTGGCCAACATACATACTGGATGTAGAAGATCGAATCGACAGCAACGTGCCAGGTATAGGATCTTCATTAGTACACTCGCCGCGTCCTGGCCAAGGATGCCCTCGTCGGAATAGTCGGAATCAGCGAAGGAGGTGTCCTCGATGCCAGGTGTCTCGGCGTCAGGTAGGTCATCGCATGTGACGGGTATGGGATCTGTCGTGGTAGAGGTCGTGTCGACCGATCTTGCTGGGCTGGATGATCGTGGCCGTGCGTTGAGCGCACTAGTAGGTCTGGCGACCGACCCGGAGGACGCGGGCGATTTGGATCGCGAAGTCCTCGGCGAGTCGGATCGTTTCCAACGTGACCCTGGTCCCTGGGCGCGCTTGGAGGCGCTTTCCAGGTATCGTTCAATGCACTGATCGGTAAAACCAAGCATATCATGTCGAATTCCACGAACCTCTTTAGCCGTATGTAATCTGTTTCATTATGTACGGGCAACATAGGGCGTATGGTAGACATTCTTTTGTCGAAGATAGTCTGCGGTACATCATATGCTTGTTGTTCACAACCCAGATATTGCGAGTATGGAGTAGGTGGATCCAAGTCAATACCGCTTTTGCGAATATAGTCCCAGCCAGTCTGTAGATTGTGAGCTGGGCCGGCTAATTTAAAGTCGTCCACGTACACTGAAAGTATCAGTCCCAGTTTGTTGTGTCTCCATACACACTCCCATCCTGAAATAGGCTCGAAACCAACGCTTTCTAAGCATGTACGGCATTTTCGTTCCCAAAAGACACCTGCGAGAGGGTGTCCGTATAGTGCCAATCGTAATCGGCACGCTGGATTCTTGCATTTTGACCATGATGTCGGTTGTCGCCATCTAGGTATGGTAATCCAAGTGTCAACCGGATCGATTCGTCCGTCGCCGTATAATAATGCCTGCGTGTAGGCTCCAGGTGCATCGCTTTGCTCTCCCGCGTATTGTGGCAATAACGCAGTAGCATCGCAAAGTTTGGAAGCCTGAATATGCGAAGCGCTGGAAGCGGCGTCGGCGAATATGGCGGCCAAACCAGTTTCATCTTTGCCTATATTGCCCTGAACCACCACTCTGCCCTTGAATTTACGTAGATCAGGTGGAAGTTCTTCGTGTTTGACTGAAGATAGCTCTAAGATATTGAAGAAATGAACTTTCGTCCCAGTGCGGATAGCTTGTGACTCAATATCAGCTTTTTCTGCAACAGTCTCCAACATCCACGTTTGTTTATTTTCCAATCTCTCGCATTCTGTTCGTAGGGCTTCTTGTGCACGTGGTTCTGCGGCAACTTCTTTCTTACTCAGGTTTCTGGTAACTAGTGCCAGGCGTGCCCATGCGGAATCGGGTATTTTGTCTCTGCGTGCCGGCGTGTAGGTGGTCTCACGTGGCATAGTTGGTATTACTACCGACTGGGTGAACTGGCGTATAAGCGGGTTCATGGTCCCAAAGTCGGTTCCTTCACTGTCCACAAGTACCAAAGCACGTTCTTCTCCATCATGCTGTTGTGGTAAATGGCGGTAGTACAGTACCGTAGTAATGTCACGTGGCCCACCAGGTTCTTTGGCATACAGTCTTTCTTTATTTGTCACGCCTTTGACGTTTTCGTCGCGGATGACGTCGCCATTGTCAGTGTCGTATGTAATCCGTCGTTCCACAGTATTCCATGTGGGTCCGCCGGATGTAGTGGTACGGAAATTGTTGACCTGTTTGTCCTGTCTTGTCCACACTCTTAGCGCCTCTCGGTCACGAATCTCACGAGCCCGTTTAACGTCGTTGGCGTACTCGATGTCCTTCTTTTGCTGTCCACGGGAGAGTGTTTTCCAATGCTCGGGAAGAACGTGATCAGGACGTGTAGTAGTCTGCATGCGTGTCTCGCGTCCGCGAACCACCATTTTGCCGTCTGGAGTCATTTTTGGAAGCTCATAGAATTGAATCGTGCCTGTCCATGGCTCACTTAACTCCCTGTGGTCGTTGGCGCTAACACCATCCCGAACATCTCGAAAGTCACTTTCTCCTTCAAAAGTATAAGTTGTTTTGGAATCTCGTGTCACATCGAGTTGATCAACAGGTACAGGTATGTTCATGACGTCGTCCGTCGGGATGAACAGTTTCTTTCGTGGAGTACGAATGCCTGATGACGCAATATCCACGCTGTTCCCAGTAGTCGGGCTCCGGCGCTGGTGCAGCAACTTCAGAGGCCGATGTTTGGATATCAGCGGCGTTGTCCTCCGTTGTCATCAATGATGGGTCATCCTATTCTTTAGGGTGGGAAAGTGGAGGATCGGGCTTTGGTTTGTCACCCAAAGGGCGAGATGTGGATGCCCTGACCTCATCGTGTGCCTCAGGGTTATGATGTCGTAGAGTACCTTAGAGTACCTTCTTTCACTGGGTAGGTGAACTTGCCATCCGGGATGATGATGTCTTTGACTCTGTGTACATGACATAGTTCACCATCAGGATTCTTGGCGTATGTAGCCGTGTCCAAGACAAGGTAGTCACCTGACCATCGTCCACCAGAGTGCAAGTGGTAACCCATAAATAACCCTTCCCGAGTATTTCCTTTAAACTTCGCAGTCTCGTTGTTAATCTCGGGGTTGAGGCATTTCCAAAAGATCCGAGCACCGAATGGCATGCAGTGCCCGGGAAAACTTTCGCCAAATCGTATTTCATGAGCTGTCTTTCTGCATGCTCATCATTGAGGGCAGCCACGCCCGTGGATGTATGCACAAAATTGTGTCCACAGCAAAAGGCGTGCATGGCCTCTTTCCACCATTCGTGTCCCAGACCAGACATATGTAACACAACTCTCGCACCGAGAATGACAATTTTGACGACGCGCTCGATCAATCCATTCGTTTGCGGACGATGTGGCGTACTCGTGTCGTGTCTCCATCCCAGCTGGCGGCAAGCTCTCTGAAGCTCTCCAGAATTGTCTGTGTAGATATGTTTCACCTCATCGTTCGCGGCGATGAACTGTTGAAAGGATGCCTTTGTGGTAGCTGCGTCTTTGTGTAGTGCTGGGTAGGCCATGAAGATGCCGGTATATCTGTCTAGGACAACAAGTGCATACTTGTCGCCGCGTTTGTCCGCGGCATCGTCTTTGGCCAGCACGATATGGTCGGCAGTTAAAGCCTCACCAAACTTCTTCGGGACAAAAGCCTCGTAGGCGTTATCCTCGTCGGTGGGGTCTGTCGGTGGATGTGGTTTGCGCTGTCGTCTACGCGGGGCATTCTGTGCCATCGTACGAGAACAGATCTCACAGTCAGGGTGTTTTGGGCTGTGAGTCATGCAATGCATCGGGTCGATCGGTTTCTTCTGTCTGTTGGGGGGAACTCGATCGTTGTCGTGATGCGTTCGTGTAGGCGTCTCTGTCGGTATGTCGTTATCTGCTTGAGCTATATCTACTAGCCCCCCGCATTGTGGAGGAGAACGCTGCGTCTGAGACGTAGGCGAGTCGGTGGGTGTGTCCACGTTAGGCTCGTCTGTGCTTGTGTCGGGAGGTTCTTCGACCGTGGTGGTCCGTGCTCCTCCTCCCTCTCCGACATGTGGTCTCTTGGGGCAGGTCCCTATGTGGGGCCGTAGCTCGTCTGCAGCGGTTGACTGCTCTGTAGTTTTGCAGCGCCAGCAAATGTCGTTGCAGCGGGCGGATGAACGCTTGCGCTGACGACGTCGGGGTGCTGACGAAGTGCATAAACGTGGTGGTGGTATCAGTGTCAAGTCGTCGAGTCGTAACTCTGGAACTCGATTGTTGACTGGAATCTTACACCGTTGGCCCCCCGGGTCCTGAAGCAAGTAGCCCAGCTCAGGATCCCAAAGCTGCCGAACACCATCAACCTCGATCAATTTCCCAACTGATAGTAATGATGGGCAGTCCGGCAAGGCAAGGGCTGAACTATGTAAGCCGACCTCGGGTAGCCGTATGCCGTAGTGCTCGTTGACTGTGCGATCACCATTGGCGGTTTCCAGAATATGCTCATCGCGAATAGATATGCGATCCGATTCGGTCTGCGTTAGTTCGTGTTTTCCCTGAATATGATGAGCAGTACCACTGTCAAGAACCCAAGACCGTGTCAATGCAGCAGTCGAACGTGGAGGGTCGACTTGCTTTGTCGTTGTCTTCGTCTGGGCTGTCTTTGATGACTGCTTAACAGTGTCGTCATACTTTCGGATCGCAGTTGGTGTGGCCACCGACTTTTTGTTGTGTCGGTAGTCATATAGGTCGTCGTGCCACAGTTGTGCCTCTTTTTGACACTCTCGTAAGGCATCCGCACTTTGATCCCACCATCGTTGTGGTAGCGGGTCTGGTACATTGACGATGTCACCCTCGTTCGGCATCTCTTTCCATTTATCCAATCTGGCCCTGCCAGATACGGTATGTAAATAGTATTCCACGTTACGTATGTCGAAGCGTATCCGACGACGTGTTTTGGTAGATGTCGCTGTGGCCTTAGTGTTGGCCATGAGGGTCTTGTCACGTATGACGTAACTGCGGTCGGAACGGCGTGAACGTCGAAAGTTGGCAGGAGAACGTGCTCTGGCGTGGGGTGAGCCACGGGACGAACCATGGCTCGGGGAACGTCTGCCACGTCCTTTGTCACTACCATATGATCTATCACGGCCGCGTGGACTGCCGCGTCCGCCGCCGCGATTGTCTCGCCCTCGGGAGGTAGATCTCGAAGATCTGTCGTATCGACTTCTCGATTGACTGCGAGAGTCTGGGGACCTCCTAGATGTTGAACGAGATCGGTCGTATTGGCGTCGGTTGTCACGTCCATGTCGTGAGTCGCTTGCATAGCGAAACCCCCCGCGTTGTGAAGACCGTTGGCTTCCTGATCCGCGGGATGGTGATCGGCCACGGCTATCCTGGCTGGAGGTCCGTGGTCGACTCGGGCTTCGCTCAGGAGTCTTTGCACCAGGTGTAAGATGAGCGTATTTGCATGTGTCGCCTTCTGTGCACTTGTTCTGTGCGAAATCTTTACACTGTGCGACGTGTGGAAAGTTACACTTATCACCTCTGGTACATGTGTTGCGCTTGGCGAAGTCGAAGCAAAATGGTTTCGATGCTGGCTTCTTGTGATTCGCAGGAGTGGACATACTACGGCGGGGGTTGCCACCAGCCGTTGATGTTCTGGAAGATTTGTTGTTCTTCCAATCTCTGGAATATGTATGCAAAGCCTTGCACCGCTCACCATTGCGACAATTGCCTTTCTTCCAGGCGGCGCACGCGTTGACTTGAGATCGTGTCTCCTGTCCGTACCGTAACTTGTTTTGATTCTTCTCCAATTGTTTAAGCTCCAGTATGTCCAGGACACGCTGTCGAAGCCAACCATAGGTACGATTCGGGTCGCTCATCTTCATGCGCTGGTACTCGTACATGTCTTGTTTCATCCACGTCTACGAATCTGTGTACGAAATAGCGATTCCAAGATCTTTGGATCGGGTGCTTCTCGGCATTCCAAGAGTAAAGCGTCCCAGTCAGTAATAAAACGCTGCAAATCGTCATCTCTCATCCTCAGTTCTTTAAGGCGCTCGAAATCGTGCAGGTCGTCGTCAACCTCTGTCACTTTGTAGGACTGTAGGATGTGCCAGTAGATCTGGCGTCCTTTGAGCATGCGTCCTGCTTTGTGCTCTTTAGTTTCGATGAGCCTGATTTGGTAGCGTAAGTCCGAGGATAAGATGTCGCTCAGAGCGGTAGCGAGTTTACAATCGATGCTCTCAAAGTCTCCACTGTCTTGTAAGTCCTCGAATGTACATTCGGGCTGTTCAGCCACGCATAGGAAGGCGTATGCTTTGGATGGTCGCCCTGAGGCGGCCCCAAAATTCTTCTGTACTTTTTGCTGCCACTCGAGCAGTTGCGTGATCTTAGGCAAGACAGGGACTCGGACGGTGTCTGACTCCTTGATAGGAGTTGTAGTATGGACCGACACCGCAGACAATGGTTGTGAGGGTATCGGTGCGCCGTCAGTAGTTGGTTCTGTGCGCACAGGAGACACGTGGCGTGTCTGTGCAGAAGCTGCCGCGGAGGCTGCTCCTGGTGACGTACGTCTTTGTTGTCCTGCAGAAGCTTGTGGTGCTTCGGCGGACGCTGCCGTCGGCCTGTGCAGGTCGGCTGCAGGTCGAAGGTGGAGGTTGGTGTCGATGGTGTGGTCGATCAGCTGATTCGTCCAGCTTGTCATATCTTCGTGTAGTTGACCCACCTTTTGGCGTGTATACTCATCAGTATCCCGAGAACGTTGTGAATTCCGATCAAGTCGTTGCTCGTGTGCTCGGAGACGGGCGCTTTGTGCCTCCAGCTCGCTTTCCAGACGTGCGAGGTGACTCTCTACACGTACCTTCTCAGTATCTCTTTCATGAATAACCTGGGAGAGCTCCAACTGCGTGTGGTCCGCCGCCTTCTGAACCTCCTGCAACCTGTCAGTGAGGCGGGCGAAATCGTAAACCGTGGGAGGAGAATCCAGCTGATCAGTCTGGGCTCGTCCGACACGCAACTCTGCCAGGGCGTCCTGTACACCAGGGAAACGCTGCTCGATGTCAGAGATCCGGTTAGCGAGTGGCTGCACGACAGCGTTGGTCGCATCAAGCCTTTGAGTGATGACTCTTTCAGTGCGCTGCAACATGTCGATCAGGTTCGACGAGTTGGCGTGTGCTTCGTTGCGAAGCGTCGCCGCAGTGTGGTCTAGATAAGATCGAAGATCATTGATCTGAGACTGAACGTCGCCAAGGTCGGTGGCCTCGGCTGGGTTGGTCGGTTGCGGAGCTGGTCGTGGATTTCATCATGTAAAATCCTGACTGCTGAAACGCCTGTGTCGCGTACGAGCACAAGCTGTTGCTCCATCTGCGCGAGGTAGTTGCGCAGGTTCTCGACCATCGCCGTTCGTTCACCTGAGTGTGACACCTCACGATCAACCTGGTACTGCAGTTCTCCTATGATGCGTCGATCTTCGGCGATCCTGGAATCAATGATCCCTAAGGCGCCGTCAAGATCGCGGCGTATGGCTGCAGTATCGGCGGCGTTCGTCTGAACGCTCTGCAGTAGTCCAGAGTACTGCCTGGACACGAAGGTTTCAACCTGGTCTCTGAGCTCAGCCATTTCACCTGCGGCGGACGTTTCCGCCAGCTGGTCGTCTGAGAAGGAGAGGTGGGGAGCGTCAGCTTCCCTGTGTCCCCTGTCGCGGGGAGTGCATGGCCTCTGAGAGGCAGCGCGCGGGCTCGACCTACTCTCGCCGCATGGGCCTGGGGCTCCACGGCGGTTGCGCGCGGACGAGCTGCGACTCGGACCATGTGTGTGGTGTCTCATCCGATGATACCTTGGGGTACTGCGTCTGCGGCTGTGCCGCCACTGGTCTACTGAGTTCCTCGAAGGTGGCTACGTGCTCCGCCACGGGGACGGTCGCAGGGCTGGGGGTACCAGCACCTGAGGTCCATCGGCGGTTAGCGCGAAAGCGCCCTGGAGCATCGTGACCGGCGAGGCTTTCGCCTGACGCGGTTGGGATTGCTCCCGACGGGGAAGGGGATGGAGGATCGAAGGTAGGCGTGTGAAACTCCTTCCTTCCTGTTCCTACTCCTTCTCCTGTCCCCCCGCGGGCGGCGCTGCGGTGAAGCTCAGCAGCTAGTCGCGCCTCGGGCCCGTCGGAGCTGGGGGGGGGGGGGTATCTGGAACACCAACACAGTCCGCATTAAGGCTCTCCAACTCGTCACCGAGCCGTCGCGCCGTGGAGAGCTCGGACGCGAGGCCTCGATGGACCCCTTGCGGCGCATGCGCCGCAGGGGCTCCATCGAGACCGCGTGCGAGGTCACAACGGGCGGTTCGGTGAAGGTGAGCTTTAAAGGGCTGATAACCTGTGTATGGGGTTGAAGTACAAGGGTACAGAACCCCTGATCCGTTGGTAGAGAGAAGGAGGGATAGATGGATGTCTTTCCCTCCTGCACGATCAAAGGTCTGATCGATCTGTCTCAATACCTGAGCCCAAACGGCCAGGCGCAGGAGAGGTAAGGATAAAGAGTATATATGAGGGCATTACACGGGTTCTATTCACAGCCCGTGCCAGCGACTCGTTGGACGGGTGACCCGCGTTGACGTGTAGCTGCGTGATGGCGGACTTCAGGGTGCGCTCCTCCGCTGCCGTCAGAGGTGGCCCGGCGGTAGCGGCAGGGGCAGGTACGGTACGTCTTGCTGCCCTCCTCCGCGTTGGCTGCGCTGGCTGAGTAGGGTTCGCTTTCCGTGGAGCCGGCTGGTTCGGCTTGCGCAGCTGCTTGGCGAGGGAGCTGACGAGCTCGTAGGTGTAGTTCTCGCTGTTCTTTGCGCGTCGACCCCGGGCTTCGACATGTCGGCGGGTCCTGTCGCAGAACTTCCTGAGCGAGTTGTCCATGCCAAAATGGTCGGTGACAATCCTCCATGGCTTCTTGATCGGGCCTCCCTTCTTAGTCTTCAGGTTGTAGGCGCATCCGTCGAAATCGATCACCCTAGGAAGTTGACGTCGTAGCTCGTTGGCAACTGGACTCTTCTCGGGGTTCCAACCGTCGCAGTAGCGTGGCCACTCGAAGGAGACTGCGAGGTACGGGCCGAACTCCTTGCGAAGTCGTCGCATGGACCGTAGGTACAGTGAAATCATTCTCGTCGACTTCCGTCTATCCGCCTCGAGCTGTGTGACTTTCTTGGGACCGATCTTGACAATGATCCTCTGTGGAGATGTCCATGGTGTGCAAGGGAACGCAGCATGTACTCGTACGTTGTGATGCTGCATGAGCTTCGATCTGATATGCTTCACAAGCTTGTTGACAACTGCTGGTCGGGAAACATCGTGCTCGGGTAATCCACAGCGAACTGCATCACCTCCAGTTGATGTCCATTTCTTGCTAAGCCTGCTGCTGGGATTGCAGCACCATTCGAACAAAATCGCCGATGTCGAACTTGGAACTGAACTAGTCCTCGTAGCAGACTGTGCTAGGTCTGTCTTGAGAGCCTGGTTCACCATCTTCGGGATGATGCCGCTCTTGTTGGTGACGATGGCCGAGCGCCGTCCTGCAGTGAGCAGCGGCTTCGTCCCCTTCTTGAGAGTGCGGATCCTCAGCTGCTCCTCCTCCACGATGTTGACCTCCTTCTTGGTGTCGTTCTCGATGCCGAGCGAAACCGACGAGCCGAACGCGCACTCCGGGCAAAACCCCAGGCGTAGGCAGTCCTCGTACGGTGTAGACCCACAGGCGACGCAGTCGTTCGTGGGCTCGGTGTTGTAGGTTGTTCGTATAGGAGTCGAGGTAGTCGGTGGAGTGGCTGCCGTAGAGCAGCAGGCCAGTGCAGATGCCACTGCGGCCATCAGCCGTGACCCCTTAGATTTCCTTGGCTGGAGGCGCCGAGGTACGTCTATCTCCTTCTTTTGGAGCAGCATCGAGATGCGCTCATGAAGCGTAGTGTCCTTCGTGGTGTTGTTGACGGTCGGCAGCTGACCCTTGCGGGTGAGGTCCGCACTGGATTCCCTCATGGCGCCCCAGTCCTCGGGCTGGAGCTGAATGGGGGGGTGCCCCGCGCTGCTGGTGACAAGCTTCTGCGAGGCATTGCCGATGCGGATCTGGCCCTGCCAGAGTGAGATGTCGATCTTAGAGGGCTCGACGAAGTCGCGGCCGACGAGCAGCCCGAGGGCGGGGCTGTCCACAACGCTGAACACGATGCGTCCAGCGCGCCCGCAGAGAACGAGTGGGGCTGTGACGCGCTGCTTGCTGGGCAGCGCGCCTCCGTTTCCGAAGCGGTAGACCTCGCCCTCTGGCTCCTCCAGGATCTGATCGCCACGGCCGATTTTGACAAGCTTGTCCTTGTAGCGCTGGTACCACTTGAGACCTGCGACGCAGAATAGGCAGGCGGTGTCCATGACGCCGACGCCGTCGTCGCTGGGTCTTGTGCCGTTATTGGTAGTGTTGACCGTGGGCAGGTCCGGGATGGCGCGCTCTGAGACCAGGGTCTCTGGCGGTGGGGTCACTGGCCCTCCAGGGTGTAGGGCGACCATCTCGTCTCCGAACTCGACCTGCTCGGTGATGTTCGCCTGGCGGTGGGAGCGTTCACCACGTCCTCCGCCCTTGGGCTTCCCTTTGGACGGCGCGAACTTGCGGGCCCCCGGTGCAGGGCGCTCCTTATCGCCGGTCCAGTGGCCCTTCTCGCCGCAATCCCAGCACTGCGATGACTTCTTGCGCTGGTCGACGCGGCCTTGCAGGTTCTTGGCGGGTGGGCGTCTCTGGCGCGATGCCTTCCCGCGGCCCCTGAGGGCGCCCCGAGCTGACCTGACGGCGGCCATGCATGGCTTCGGGGATGGCGGCCAGATCGGCCGCAGCGGCCTCCACCTTCGCGGAGTCGTCGCCGTCGAACAGCTCGGAGATCTCCGCGTCGGACGACTCCAGCTCGGCGCTGCATGCCTCGAGCTCTTGGCGGGCGATATCCTGGACGTCGGCCTCGGTGTTGTCGTTGTCATCTTCGCCCTCCTGCTCGTCGTCATCCTCGGGCCCCTCCGCGACGTTGGTGGATCGGGCCCGTCCAGGTGGTGGTCGCTGCCAGCTATGGCTGGATCTCGTAGATGAAGGTGCCCGCGAAAGCGCGGGCACGCTGGCGTGCCTCTCGGACGCGCGCAGGTCCGGGAACATGCGCACTAGCAGGGCGCGGATGCGCTGGTAGGAGTAGCGCTCGTCGGGCAGGTTGCCCACGACGCGCTCGCGCCGCTCGGCCGTCAGCCCGGCCATGCGAAGCAGGAACCACCCCGCCACGTCGTCGAGCGCGTTGAGGTCCACCTCGTTCTCGCGCAGCTGCTGTAGGCCGGCCTCGAAGCGTACGAGCCAGTCCGTCATGCGTTCTCCAAGCCTGCGGTGATGCTGCGTGGACTCGAACAACTTCTCGAGCGTCTCGCCCTTTTGTACTGGCTTCTGCTGGCCGAGGTGCGTCTCGAGGTGGTCGAGCACATTGTTGATGCCTCGAAGGTTGCGATCGCGCTTCCGTTCGGTCGCGCCCTCGATGTCGTCGTCGGGGATCGGGTGGAGCTGCCCCTCTGGCATGTTGAGCGCCGCCGAGCGGGCGGTACCAGAAAGGCGAAGCACCAGCTTCGACGCGAGGCAGTGCGAAACCTCGAGGTTCTCGCTGAGCTTCCAGAGCTTCACCTCCTGCTTGAAGTCTCACCACTTAGCTGGGTCGCCGTTCCAGGTCGGAATGACCTGATTCATACTGCTGAAGTTGTTGTGGTGGTCAGCCATCGTGATCACCGCGTAGCTGTAGATGTCGAACGGGGCGTCGCTGACGTCCTCTACGTTGAAGTTGGCGTCGCTGACGCTGGCGGCCTTGTGGAGCTTGTAGCAGCTGGCGTCGCAGACGCTAGCGGCCTTGTAGAAGTTGGAGTAGCTGGCGTCGCAGACGCTGGCAGCCTTGTAGAAGTTGGAGTAGCTGGCGTCGCAGACGCTGGCAGCCTTGTAGAAGTTGTAGTAGCTGGCGTCGCAGACGCTGGTAGCCTTGTAGAAGTTGTAGTAGCTGGCGTCGCAGACGCTGGCAGCCTTGTAGAAGTTGGAGTAGCTGGCGTCGCAGACGCTGGCGGCCTTGTAGAAGTTGGAGTAGCTGGCGTCGCAGACGCTGGCAGCCTTGTAGGAGTTGGAGTAGCGCAGGGCGTTGGGCTGGGCGTCGCTGACGTCCACAAAGAGCAGCAGCAGCTGCAGGAAGGCGCTGGCCTTCGATTCCGTGATCACTTGCCTGGGCGGCGTCGTCTTGGCAGAGTCTTCGGTGCGCAGCGCCGGCAGGGCAATATGGACAGCGCGCGGCGGCGCTGGGGTAAGCGAGCCTCGCTCCAAGCTACCACTGTGATATGGAAGATAATCGCTGGATATCTTTGACTCGCGCGGCGAGGGGCGTAGCTCTAAGGCCAAGGGCCCTAGTTCGAAATAAAAATGGCAGCGGCGAGCAAGGAATGAAACCACAGGCCCCTCGAGTCCCTCGAAGCTTCTGGGGGAAACCCTCTCGG
>CAUYUJ010005592.1:377792-385292 GCA_963575745.1 Prorocentrum cordatum | reverse complement strand
CACTGCGAAGAGGGAGAGAGCGTGCCACAGTGCAGTCGAATCGAAAGCACCGCACACAGAATGAGAACGGCGGGAGGGTAGGCTGAGTAGCCAACCCTCCTGCGAGAATAGCACCGCATGGGCAGTGCAAAGGGAGCCTCGGCTGCGAAGAGGGAGCACATGCATCGGAGAACGGCTGGGCATATTGAGGATGTCCGGGCAAATCTTCAAAGATGCCCCCAAACATGCTACAGCAAGCCAGAGAAATACGTCAACTTGGTCACGGATTGCGAACGGCCCCGCCCAGGCCCGCCCGGGCGAAGACGGTACTCCCTGGCGCCTCCCCATACAGGCGTGAAAACCAGCTCCTCTTTCGAGACATTCCCTCAAAAGCCCGTCACGCATTGCGCGCCACGCGCGAGCTGCATTGTTATTGCGTTTCCCCGTCGTCGCGATGCCCAATGCGCATCCACGCAGCCAAGCGCAATGATCGCGGGGCGCGCTCGATCTGGGTCAGCCCCTGCTGGGAAGCGAAGCAGCTACACAAGGGGGTGGGTGGGGGGGGAGGCTGGTTGGCTCGCCAGCAAATCAATGGCGCCGTCGCTGTCACTGCGTCTGACGCTAGGCGCCAGCTTCGGCGCAAGTGCGACCCTTCGACTTGATCTCAAACCACGAGATGATGTCGGAAAGCCAGATTGGCGCCCTTGCTCGACGCCCCACGTTTCCGCTCGACGTCGGCCGCTGACGTTAGCGATGTTACGCCGACGCCTGGCGTCGACACTTGACGTCGACGCTTGAAGCCAAACGTTGACGTCGGCCGCGGGGGGGGACGTTGACGCCCCCCTTGGCCCCGGGGCTTGACGTCCACTCGATTTGACCACGGGGGTTGGCGCTCCCCATCGACCGCGCGGGTTGACTGTCGAGACTGACTGCCCCCTTTGACGCGCCCCCCATTGACGCGCGCGGTGCCGTTAAACCTCGCACTGAAGACAACGCAGGAGCACGACCCCCCCTCTGCACCGCGGCGCCTGCGTGGCCTCTGAGACCTGCTCGACTTCTGGGAAGTGCGCAACATGGGACAGCGCAATGCTGGAAGACGGGGGCCGCCGCGCGCAACCGTTCCATGGCCCATCCAGCAATCAGAAAACGCAGCGCAAGGAGTGGGGGCCGCCGCGGGCGCGGCGGCCCCATGGCTTATTCAATTTGGGCAACGCCACGCCTGAAGAAAAAATTGGCCAGGACAGCCGCGCGCGCGGCGGGTGTCGCCGCCTCCAGCGCTGTTGCTTTCTGCGCAACGTGTGCCGGGGCCGCCCCGCGCGCGCGGCGGCTCTCGCCTCTCCCGCATGCCCCCCGCTCACACACACGCACACGCACACGCACACACACACACACACGAACACACACACACACACAAACACTTGTACACATTAACACACGCACGCACGCACGCACGCACGCACGCGCACGCGCGCACGCGCGCACGCAGGTAGGCAGGCAGGCAGGCAGGCAGGCAGGCAGGCAGGCAGGCAGGCAGGCAGGCAGGTAGGCACACACACACACACGCTCACACACCCACGCACACACACACACACACACACACACACACGCACACACACGCACGCCCACGCACGCCCACACACGCCCACACACGCCCACGCACGCCCACGCACGCCCACGCACGCCCACGCACGCACGCACGCACGCACACACACAGACACAGACACAGACACAGACACTGACACAGACACAGGCACACACACACACACACACGCACGCACGCACGCACGCACGCACGCACGCAGGCAGCACGCACGCAAACACACACACACACAAACACACACACAGAGACACACACACACACTCACAAACACACACACACACGCACACGCACACGCACACGCACACGCACACGCGAACACACACACACACACACACACACACACACACGCACACACACACACACACACACACACACACACTTTTTACGTCGGCGGCTGGGCAGAGGGTGCCTGCTCCAGCGATCTGGCAATAGGGGGCGATCTTTATGCAAATCGATGCCGCAATGCACGGGGGAGGAGGAGGAGGAGGCCCTGGCGCGACGGGGAAAGAAGAAGCTGGGTCCGCTCAGGCAAATCACCGGCTGCGGCGAGGGGGGGAGCGCCGTGTGGGGGGGGGGGGAACCAGCGGCAAAGCTGAGCAGCAGCTGGAGGGAACTGCAGCCTGGTAGCCAAGGCGGCCGAATGGGGGGAACAACGCATGCGAAGAAGAGACCACACCACTGTGGACTGGTATGGCGGACGGTCCCAGATATGAGTCAAGACGCCGAGACCAGAGGGCCTGCGAGGCGCGGCGGGGGGTGGAAGCAGGACGCAGGCGGCCACGATGGCGCCGCGAATGGCGAAACCGTAGCTCAGCGTGAGGGCGGTGGATGCGGACCAAGAGGCGGAGCCACGCCAAAAGGGGGAGCGGCCTGGAGCAAGGCGTCAGCAGGTAGCGAGCAAGCGGGCCCACGGATGGGCAGGAACGCCGAGACTAGGGGGGCCTACGAGGCGCAGCGGGAGGCGAAAGGCCGAAGCAGCAGAAGGCACACCGATCCGCGATATCGCGTCACTCGCTGGCCAGAGGGGGGAAGCGGAAAAAAAAGACCACGCCAATAGGGAGAGCGGCGCGGGCCAAGGAGGCTAGCGGGGCGGGGCGGGCGCCGAGATCAGAGGGCCTACGAGGCGCAAGCCGCGATGGCGGGGCAAGGCGCCGCAGGAAAGCGGCAGCGTCCAGCACACCAACAGCCGGTGGATGAATGTGGGGCCTGAAAACTAGGCGGGGGGCAGGGACCCTGGCGGGGACACCTAGGTCGCCTGGCCAGCAAAGGGCCCGGCAAAGAAGCAGCGGGTGCCACAGGCGAGGCCTGGACAAAACCTGCAATAGGCCGGCGAAGCCCCGGCCGGAGCGGGTGGATGCAGCGGCGGGGCAGGGCACCCTCGGGGCTAAATCAGGACACGCACACACACTTGTTGATTCGCGGGTCGAGAGCGCACCTCTTCCGGTCGAAGCTAAGCGGGCCGCGCGAAGCTTGAATTAACAAAGAGGGGGGACAGAAGGAAAGCAGCCTCACGGCGAGGTCAGGAGAAGGCAAAGCCTCGGGAACAGGCGGTGCCGAAAACGACGTATTTGCAAAGGAACGCCTTGTACAGGAACCCGGTGGCGAAGTACCGGCAGAAGCAACATGTTGTGGTTGGTGTTGCCGTCCACGGCTCATCATGTACACCAGCCTCGAGTTGGCGGCGAGAGGGGACGCGCCGTGTACAACACACACACACACACACCACACACCACCCAGACCCCACAAGAGTAGACCAATGCTGCCGCGCGCACGGCTGTCATGGCCTACGTAGCTAACATGGACTAGAACCGCGACGCGCTCGGCGGTTCTTGCCCATCCCGCGTTGCGTTTACCTCGCTGGATGGGCAAGAGCCATCGCGCGCGGCGGCCCTTGCTTCTCCCACACTTTGCTTTCTACAAAAATGGGCCAAGGCCGCCGCGCGCGCGGCGGCTCACCCCCCCCCCCCCGCAATGTTATGGTTTGTTTCACCGCGGGATGGGGCAGGGTCGCCGCGCGCGGCGGTTCTCGCCTTTCCCGCGCTGGGATTTGCTGCGCGGGAAAAGCTAGACAGGCCGCGCGCGCGTGGCGGCCGTCGCCTACCCCGTTGATCACGCAAGATAGGCCAGGAAACCTACGGCATCCAGACGCTCTGCCTCGAGAGCGCCGACAGAGGCAAACTCGATGCCTTCCACGCGAAATGCCTCCGACAAGTACTGGGCATACCTCACTCCATCGTGTCGTGGGTCACGAATGCAGAGGTGCGCCGACGAGCACAACGAATGCCACTGAGCCAAACAACTGTATTCGGGCAGCTGTTGTCTTTTGGCAATATCGCGGCCACGCCTGATTCACGAACCCTGTTGGCGATCAGGGGCCTCCCCCCTCCCCGTCCTCGTCCTCCTCCTCCCCCGCCTCTCCTCCCTCTCCCTGCCCCTGCCCCTCAGGAGAACGATGTGTCACAACTTCTGTCCTGCGCGCTATTGCCCGCGCGTGAGGAAGACTGCCGCCAGCCGGTGCACATTTTCCTTACCAGTCCTTGCTTTCTTGTGCCCTGATCTGTCGATGTGTCGTGCAGACACGGCGGTATTGCCTTGACGATAGGCCAGGGCTGCCGCGCGCACGGCAGCTCTCGCCTCTCCCGCACCGCTTCTTCTTCTTCTTCTACACAGGATGGGCCAGACCCGCCCCGCGCGCGCCGGTTCTCAACGATGCATGCGTGCACGTGCTGTGAGTTCATGTGTCCGCATATGTTTCAGATGTCCGCATAAATCCGTACATGTCTAACACGACCTCCGATTAGGATCGACCTCCGCATGATAGATTACAGCGTGCAGAAACGCCTTGCGTAACGACCCGTCCGAGATCCTGCGAGCATCGCGCGCGTGGCCTTCCACACATCCCCAGGCCGAAAGTTGTTTTCTCTTGGACTACAAAATATGAGAACATCAATGGATCCAATTGGATACCTTTTCGGGTGTGGGAGAGTTTCGTGGATCCCATGTCTGTGTCGCGCGGATCCAATTTCCTGTGCGAAAAAACTATGGATCCATTTATTTCCCGGGAATGGGGGGTCTTCCCAGGATGAAGAGGGGAATGATGAGGGAAGAGGCAAGAGGAGGCGGGAGGAGAACAGAGGGGACGCAGGGGGGGAGAGAGGAGGAACAATCAGGGAAGAGAGGGGGGGGGAGGAGGAAGGAAGAGGAGAAGGAGGAGGAGAAGGAGGATGAGGGAGGAGGGAGGAGAGAGGAGGGAGGCGGACGGACGAAGGAGGAAGGAGGAGGAGGGAGGTGGGAGGAGGAGGACGCATCAGATGCATACAGAGTGCGTGCGAGTCGATCGGAACGGGAGGAGTGATTAGGAGCCTGGCCAAACCCTGTGACAAGGTCCAGCATTAAAAAAACAAGTCATATTTAGACGACATTGCGATTGGAGATGGCCAGGACTCTCAGTCGAGGCCAAGGCGTACGACGCGGCCGAAGTCAGGCTGAGCCACTAGCACACTTTCTTATGCGTGGGCGCATCTCGGTGAGAAGAACTCATAATTCCTCTCATCCTCCTATGCGGGAGACGGCCATCTCCGCACACCATTCGTGGGAGACCGCAAACAATAGTAACAATAGCCATGATACCCTGCACCCGGCACGGATGTGTGACCAGGAGAATGTCGGGCAAACGTGACGCACACGTACGACTACTTTTGGCTCCTGCACTACCCTGTCCTGCCCCCTCGACTCATCTGCAGTGGCACCGCCCCACCTGCTCACGAGCAGCGACCACGCGACGCGTCCTGACGACGCTATCCACGCCGAGAAAGACCTCCGAGGCGCAGATGCAGGGGGTCAAGAACGAGCTAAATCAAGGATAGACACAAAAATAATGCGAGGAATAACAAAGTGAACGAGGGGATGAACGAGGGGATGAACGAGGAATAACAGAGTGAAGAGAAGGGGGAGCGCACAGGAAGGGTAGCTCAGAGGAGGAGGAGGAGGAAGAAGAGGAGAAGGTATGGAATCAGCTCCGAGAGCCACAGCCATCTTGGCTATGCGCAGTGCGGAGATGTCTGCGCATGGAGAAAACATTCATGGTATGAGCAGCAGCTCGAGCTGCAAATTTATCCGGATAGCGCAATCACAGCAAGCGTCGTGGAGATGGCTCGAGGTGGCCCCGTGCTCGACGGTCAAAGTTCCTGGAGGCCCGCCCGAGGCCTCTGTAGGGCCCCTGGAGTCTGCGGAGGTCCCCTGGAGGTCCCCTGAGTTTCCTCGGAGGTCCCCGAAGGTACAATCAAATCGTGGATTAAAGACGGGTGGCAAGAACGCAAGACCCTTGGAGGCCGAAATCGGATTGTTTGGGCGGCGGGCGACCAATGAAAACGACAAAGGACGTGCCGCAGAGGCAAGGACACAAGCGTGCCCTAGATGAAGGCGCGCGTCCTTACTATGTAGGCGCGTTGACTGTAACGTGACAGTCGTTTTTCTGGTCACAGCGACGTGAACGAACAACGAAGCGACTGAGAGGTTGTTGGGCCGCGGCCGCGCATGAGATTGCACACTTGGAAAAGAGATGAGGGCGGAAGAGGTGGTGACTGAAAGCGAAAGCCGCCTGACATCCATCATGCACACGGGCCGCCCATGCCCACCGTTCCGAAAAAGTCGGCAGAAACATGAAGGACGGCAGCGGTTCAAGTAAGTTTCTGTTCGACCCACCCAGAACAATGACGCCTCAAGGAAGGATACAAACGATAATCTGAGTCGAAAGGCGCTTGACAAAGATTTGCAGTGTTGAAGTGTTGAAAATAATGTAGTGGTGTCACAGAACAAACATCTCCTGTACAAGACATCCGGTCATATGAAAGTGATACGGGACGGTTTGAGATGTTGGGTGAGGAGGTGGCAGGCCTTCTCCTCTCAGATGATATCGTCGAAGCTGCAGATCCTCATATTGCACGCGCGTGCCTTGAACCAGAACAACAGATGCGGACGCCCGAAATAGGTACGGGAAAAATAAGCACACTGCCCAACAACAAATGTTGTCCAAAACCAACAGCGGCCGCTGTTGGGCAGGCGGCTCTTTGTCTTCAAAGAATCAAATCCGCGCCGGCGCGGACAGCGAGTCCTGTTCAAAATGAGCCAGACCTGGTGTGTGGCATCGTACCCATTCTTTCCGTACCCATTTCGATCGTCCCGAGCAGGGGAGCGCTTGTCACGTCCCCCTGGACGCCTCCCTTTAAAGTCAGGGAGGGGGGAGACAAACCTGCAATCTACCGCACCATGCAGGCGCAAAGCGCGCACCACGGACAAGCGAGCGCCGGAGCGCGCCGAGACCTCGGTCACCTTCACCGTGTCGTCGATGTCGGAGATGATGCTGAGGCCCTCCTGGAGACGGGGGCGAACGACCTGCAAGAGCCTCTCCTCCTCCTCCTCCTCCTCCTCCTCCTCCTCCTCCTCCTCCTCCTCCTCCTCCTCCTCCTCCTCCTCCTCCTCCTCCTCCTCCTCCCTCTCCAGTCTCCCTCCCACGGCCGCCCGTGAGCACCTCGGGGGCGCCCCATTGCGCTGGCTTGGGGTTGCGGGCTTTCATCTGGTGGCCACCCGTGGGCGCCTCGTTGGCAAGTAGTGGGCACCTTGGCTGGCGCTTGGATCGCCTCACCTGGTTTGCAGCACGCTTGCACTGCATAGCTTGCACCACACGGCTCACATCGCATAACTTACACCACAAAGCTTGCACCACACGGCTTGCACCACATTGCTTCCATAACGTCACGTGCGCCACCTCGAGCACACCACATAGCTTGTGCTGAATAGCTTGCAAGCATATTGACTCCGAATCCAGCGCAGAACGACTTGCTGTTTGGGGCGTCCACGATGGCAAACGTTATTCGTTGGTATCCTTGCCAATCATCATCACCATCATCGCCATCATCACC
>CAUYUJ010005592.1:300292-372792 GCA_963575745.1 Prorocentrum cordatum | reverse complement strand
TAGTTAATTAGGGCAAACAAGCTTTTCCTGATTCGAGCAAACAGGATTTTTCCAGCATCGCCTGCATGTTCGCAAAAATCGCCGGCGTCGAGTCCGTCGCCTCTCGTGTACAGGCGGGAACAGAGGAGGCACAGGAAACCGCGCGATCCGTATAGCCGTCGCGGTTCCAGCCCATCCAATCTTTATCAAATCTCGCATGTTTCTCTTGCGCGTCGTATCATGGCCGAGGAACGGGCGAAGAACGCGGCTTCGGTGGAGGGCACGGAGAACTTGGTGAAGTCATGCCAGAAGGAGATACTTGCAATGAGGATTTGCCACTCTGACATGGATGACGTGGTCGCCAACAACATGGCTTTCTTGGCCGGTGCAATTCAGATCGCGTAACGGGTCCCAGAGTCTCAACTGCGAGATGCGATCGCCCATGAGCTCGGCACGCCCAGAGATAACGCCAGCATGTATGCGAGGCAGCTTTCGGCTGCTCTCTCGCACGTCCTCGCCAAGTGGAGGGGGGGCCGCTGGCGGATCAAGGTTGCACCCCGCAATGAAGCAGGTCGGCGAGATTGGGAGGCCGCAGGCAGGCAGCTATAAGAAAGCCAAGGCGAGGGCCCCCAGCAGGAGCAGATCCCCGTCGCGCGCGCGCGGCCTCCGAGCACCCCAGCCAGCGGGTCCGCGATGGGCCCAGGATCTATCTACAAGGCGTGCCACGTGAAGGCTCCGACGGGCACCCCGCTGAACGCGAAGATCTCGAGGCCACATCTGAGCGACCCCATCAGCGTCGCGCCCTCGCCAGGCGGCGCCGCCGCCCCCAGGGGGAACCTTCCCGCCGAGACGGGCGACAAGAAGAAGAAGAACGATCAGTTCGAGATTTTCACTGTCGACAGCGACTCGGCGCGTCGCCTGCCCACACTGGCGACGTCTCCATAAGACGCCGCCCCCCCCCACACGCGCGGTGCTTGGGTGCTCGGGGGCGCCGTCGCGAGCCGACGTGGATCGGGCGCGCATCCCACCGGCACGTGGCGTTTGGGCGTCGGGGGCGCTAGAGGCCACGTCGCCCTCCAAGGAATGACATCGCCATGGTGCGGGGCTGACGCGGTTGACGCGCCCCCACTGACCCCCACCACTCCCCGCCATCACATGCTGCCAGGGACAGCCTCACCCATGCAATAGCGCTGGCGGCGATGCCCCACCGTCGGTCCGACCATGCGACTGGCAGCGCCCGCAGCGCGTGCAACACGCGTTGCTGGGAATGTCGCAGTCGCACACCCCCGGCGCATGATGCCGCGGGCAGCGCCCCAGCGACATGACGCCTGGGACATTGTCTCCACGCCCCCTTGCCGCCCTTGCCGGGGCGGCGGCCCCAGCACATGAGTTCCCAGCGCCATGCTGCTGGGGGCGGGGTTCCCAGCGCTATGCTGCTGGGATCGCCGCCCCCCCCGTGCCATGCCGATGGCGAGGGGGGCGCCATCGCCGCGCTGCTGAGGACACACACCCCATCGCCATGCTCTTGGGCGCGCCCCCGCTCAGCGCCATGCTGCCGGGGGCGGGGGCCCAGCGCCGTGCTGCTGGGGACGGGGCCCCCCATCGCTATGCTGCTGCCCCCCTCCCACCGCGCCCCACCGACGTGCTTCTGGCCCCCCGCCCTCAACAGCGCGGCGCCGGGGACGGGGCCCCCAGCGCCACGTTGCTGGGGACGGGCCCCCCAGCACCGCGGTGCCAGGGGCGGGGTCCCCAGCGCCACGTCGCCGGGGACGGGGCCCCCAGCGCCATGGTGCCGGGGACGGGGCCCCCAGCGCCATGCTGCTGGGGACGGGGTCCCCAGTGACATGCTGCTGGGGACGGGGCCCCCAGCGCCACGGCGCTGGGGGCGGGATCCCCAGCGCCATGCTGCTGGGGGCGGGCCCCCCAGCGCCACGTTGCTGGGGACGGGGCCCCCAGTGCCATGCTGCTGGGGACGGGGCCCCCAGCTCCAGACTGCTGGGGACGGGGTCCCAGCGCCATGTTGCTGGGGGCGGGGTCTCCAGCACCATGTTGCTGGAGACGGAGCCCCCAGCACCATGCTGCTGGGGACGGTGTCCCCAACGCCATGCTGCTGGGGGCGGGCCCCCCAGCGCCGCGCTGCTGGGGGCGGGGTCCCCAGCGCCATGTTGCTGGGGACGGGGTCCCCAGTGCCATGTTGCTGGGGACGGGGTCCCCAACGCCATGCTGCTGGGGACGGGGTCTCCAGCACCATGCTGCTGGGGACGGGGCCCCCAGCGCCATGCTGCTGGGGACGATGCCCCCAGTGACATGCTGCTGGGGACGGGGGCCCCAGCGCCATGGTGCTGGAGACGGGATCCCCAGCGCCATGCTGCACGGGGCCCCCAGCGCCATGATGCTGGGGACGGGGTCCCCAGTGCCATGTTGCTGGGGGCGGGGTCCCCAGCGCCATGCTGCTGGGGACGGGGTCCCCAGCGCCATGTTGCTGGGGACGGGGTCCCCAGCGCCATGTTGCTGGGGGCGGGACCCAGCGCCATGCTGCTGGGGACGGTGCCCCCAGCGCCATGCTGCTGGGGGTGGGGCCTCCAGCGCCATGCTGCTGGGGACGGGGCCCCCAGCGACATGGTGCCGGGGACGGGGCCCCCAGCGCCATGTTGCTGGGGATAGGACCCCCAACACCATGCCGCTGGGGACGGGATCCCTATCACCATGCTGCTGGGGACGTTGCGCCCGTCACCACGCTGCTGGGGGCGCGCCCCCCCCCCCCCCCGCGCCACGCTGCTGGGTGCGGAGTCCCCAGCGCCACGTCGCTGATGACGAGGTCCCCAGCGCCACGCTGCTGGGGACAGGGCCCCCATCCGCATGTTGCTGGGGGGCGTCTTCAGGCCCTGTCTGACCCTGTCCCCAGCATCGCAATGCTGGTAGCGACGTCTCAATCACGCGGTGCTGAGCTGGCATCGATGCCCCTAATCCCTGTTGTCATGCGCGTTGGCCAGCGCTGTGTGGTCATGCGCCCTGTACCGCATGATGGCGCGCACGCGTGCGTCATTCGCTCGCGTTGGTCAACCACAGTGGCAGACCATGTCCGATCCGCCTTGAACGCTGCCGCATCGGATGCGATCAACCTGCGTTGCTGCCTCACTTTCCATGTGTTTAACTGATCGGCGTCCCCTCATCTGATGCCAATGCCACCAATGCCACTACGTTCATGTATGCGTGTGTGATGGTTGCGCACGCTATCGCATCCAAATTGCGCTTTGTCGCGGCGGTCGATGTGACGCGCCCGTTGTTGACACCACTCCCTTCGACGGTACGTTTGTTGTCATGCTGGTCATCCACCCGTTCTCAATGTGTTTGTTGATCGACTGTCCGGGCATGCTGCGTGCGCATGTCATGGGCGCCGCGCGCGATTGCTTACACCTACGCGTGCTCATGAATACAGGGCGTGCGGGTGTGCGTGCACATCTGATGTGTGTCATATGTATTGTGCATGCGGCGTCGCGCGCGTAATCTGCGTTCGTAACCCAGCGTGCCCGCACTGCATAACGTACATCGCCATTATACGATAGTAGAGATATACTGTAATGATGTACCCCCCCCCCCCCCCCCCCCCCCCCCCCCCCCCCAAAAAAAAACGCGGCGATGCGCCATCCAGTGCGCCTGCGCCCCCGCGCGTCTCGTGCGTCTCGCGCTGCGCCGCTGCACCGCTGCGCCGGCACACGCCCGGGTTGCTGCTCGCAGGCGGGCCGACGCATGGGAAGTTGGCGCTGCGTGCGCTACGCTGTTACGCTGATGCAGGGTACATGCTCGGCCGCCTCTCCATGTCAGCGCGCCCTGATAAAAAGGTACATGCTACATGCTCAGCCTGTCAGCGCGCCCTACCTGTCCATGTCTGCATCGTCCACGCCTGGGGCCGCCCAGGGCCCTTTCGCGGATATGTGTTGGGGGGGGGCGGATGAGCAGGGGGTCATGGTATCAGAACTCACGATTGGGTCTGTATTGGGTTTGGATGTGCGTCCACTTCGTCATCTGAGCTCTGTGTCCAGTCGTGGCGATGCTAGTGCCTACGTGTCTACGTGTCTACCTGTGCCCCTGAACCCCCGGCCCCCCCCCCCCCCCGGCCGCGCCCTGCGGCGTGGCCGCCGCCCGCTGGCCAGCGGCTGCCACGCCGCCGCCGCGTCAGCGCGCTGGGTAGGGGGGGGGGGGGGGGGGGGGGCATGTGAGCAGGGCCGAGTCCGACGTCCCGCTTCGCTGGCCCTTCCCCCCTTCTCCTCCTCCTCCTGCCCCCCCTGCCCTCCTGGTCGCTCCTCCCCCGCTCCTCCTCCGGCCTGCCCCCATGCACCGTTGGCGGCGTGGTCGCGCGCATCAACGTGCGAGGGTGCCCTGTCCTGTCAGACACCCCTCGCCAGATGCTCGCTGGGTCCAGATTGCACATCTTGAGCCCCTTCCCCCGCCTCGCATCCTCGCGCACCCTCCCCTCCCTCCTCCCCTTCTCCTCCCTTCCTCCCTCCTTCCTTGTGCATGCCAGGGGCGCGGGGGGGGGGGGGGGGGGGGGGGGGGGGGGGGGGGGCGCCTGGCGTCATGTCTGGTTGTGGTCAGGGAATGGGGGCGCGCGTGATGATGTCAAAAACGTTCGGAGCCGCACGTTCGGCGCCCCCACCCCCCACCCCGCCCCGCGCACCTCACGCCCTCACGCCCTCGCCCTTTCCATAGCGGGTCGAATGCTCGGATATTTGGTGCGCAACAGTGAGCGACCACTACCCAGCAGGCCACCGTGCCAGTGGGTCCCGCGGACGCAACGCGCTCGCTCGGAGACGCGATGGCTTGGGCGCGAGCAGCGCTGGATCGGCTACCGCCCGAGTGCATGTCGCACCTGTCGCCGCCCACACACGCTGTAGAGTGTGGCGTTGAGGTCCGCGCAAGCACGGCGTTCAGTGGCATGGACGCACCCGTTGTTAGTCTTGGCATGATCGCCACCGCCCTCACGGCATACACTGATGCACGCGCAGACCGCGCAGACCGTCGCGCGCCAGCTCGCGGGCTTCAGGTCGCGAGCGTGTTCGCCGTAGAGAACAACGCCGCTTGTCAAAAAGAACTGCTTCACAGCCCCGACGGCCCAGGTTGGCGCTTGCTGCAACCGCGCGCCGCGCTGACCCACTGCCCGGACACCCTGGCACCACTCTGCCACTCCGACACCACGCGCCCGAGTCCATGTTCTGGGGCGCGCGCGGGGTGGGATCGGTTGAGTGGTTGAGTGGCGTCCCGGTGCCTCGGCCCTGGGCGCGCGCGCGTTCGGCAGCGTGCACGCGCAGGTTGCCTTGTCGACGACGTCACGAGCTTCGTGAATCCAGCATCGTTGCGCGACGCCCAGCAGCTCCCAGCCGCATCGTGTTCCGAGCGCCTCCAGACCATCTTACACAAACCAATGCTGAAGAAAGCTTGGTGCGTCCGCCATGGCCGCTTGTGCAAGGCTGCCCGCGCTCACATTCACGTGGCTGGACACCCTTGCGTCCACCGCAGTTCGTACGGGAATCGGGAGGGCATGAGCGGCGCCGCCAACATTGCTTTCTACAGTTGGACTTCGCATCGGCGCCTGATGCGAGAGCCTATCCTGATCTCCGACAACGTGACCGAGTTCGGCATGGATGAGCTCAACTCGTGCCTTGGTGACCTCTACAAGTTCGAGCGCATGGAGATCAATCCCGTCGATCTTGGTTGGCCCTCACGCAGGCCGCGGCAATTCGTCATTGGGTTATTGGTGGACCTCTGCAGTATCACCCAGGGGATCAACCCGCCGTCGCCGCCGTCGCCGTGCGACTCGCCAGATACCACCCTGAAGGCCTTGTTCGTGCGGCCCTGCAAGATGACCCAGGACGCGCACCTGATCTCCACCGATGATGAGCGTGAGACTGAGAAGACGCGGGCGCTGGCCCGACCCGCGGTGGCGGAACGGCACAGCAACGCATGGCTGGCCAGCGTCGGCAACAAGCGCAAGATCGATCTGCTCACGAAGCTTAACCAGGCCGATCCTCCTGGGTCGTTCAGGGCTGCCCTGAGCCACAACGAGCGCTTGCGTCTACATGCCTGGCGGCCATCGCTTCGGGCAGGTGGCCCAGGGCACTTCACCGCTGACTTGGGGCAGGAGCCGCATCGCACTGTCTGTTCGTCCTGGGATACTACGCTCCACACGTTGATCAAAGGTCAGGGGATCACATGGGTTGATAACCTGAACAGGTGGTTGACGACATCCGAGCTCTTCGCGAGCATGGGGCCCCATCGATGACGCGTCGATGCTCGCATCTGGCGGGCGGTGCGGCTTCAGCCGGGGTTGTGGCGCTCCTGCGACCAGGAGCCATGCGAGCATGTTGTGTCAGATCGGGAATAGCATGCGCGTGAACGCTATCGGCGCCGCCATCCTGAGTGGCTTGCTGTGTTGGCCTGGGTTGCTCTGCGTTGACATGCCCCAGCAGAGCACCGACGGCATGGGCGGAACGGCGGAGGCGCCGCAGCAGCCGCAGAAGCGACTTCGCTTCAGGAGCAAAACCACTGCGACCCATGTGCTGCCACCCCGCCCCACAGACAGTCCTTCGCCAGCCATCGTGCGTTCTGATCTGGCAGCGCCCATGCAGCTTCCCCAGCATTTTGACGCTGGCATCGGCTTTGGCCGCGACATGGCGCAGGCGCGCCATGCGCGCCGCATGCGCGCCCTGCGCGCCCTGCGCCGCGACGATTCTGCAGCAGCTGCAAGCGCCGCCAGTGCTTGATAGGATAGAGTGGCGCTATAGAGCGGTGCCGATTTGGCTGCCGCTAGAGGCTGCGCCATGCCCAATCCCAGCTCAGTCCTCAGTCCTCGCGCCCTCTCCAAGTTCCAAGTCCTCTTCCCCTCGTCCTTCCTGGCCGCCTCTCCTCGCTATCCCGCGACCCCTCCACTCCATCCCTGGGCCCCATCCGCCCTTCCCGCCCCGCTCCTGGAATGGGCTAACGCGCGACGATGAATGCGTGCAGCTCCTGGGCCCCTGGGCCCCCTGGGCCAAACCACCGGCCTGGAAACCTACATAACCTACCTTGGACATCGGGACATCGCGACCAGACCCAGACCTCGTGACCTCGTGGCCTTGCTTCTGCATCTTGCTATCTTGCCCTCCTCTTGCGCTTGCGAGGGTCCTGCGAGGGCGGCCCGCATGGCCCCGCGACTCCTGGGCCCCTGGGCCGCTGGGCCCTTGGGCCCTTGGACACCTGGACAGCGCCCCTGGACCTCAGGCCTTCAGGGCCTCAGGGCGGCCCCCAGGAGCCCCAGGGCGAGCCTGAGGACCTCGGGCCGTCAGAAACACGGGCGCCTATGCTGGACAGCAGGCCCAGCAGGACCCTCGGAATATGAGAGGATGAGAGGATAAAAGGATAGAGAGAGAGAGGATCGAGGATTTAATGAGTGGAGGGTAGGGGGTAGGGAAGACAGGGCGACATAACGGACATGCTGCGGGTATAGCTTGTATAGCTTGAATCGCTTGAGCCAGACCGTGAGACCGTGAACTCGCACGCTCTGGCCGCGGGCATCTCGGTGCCTTTTTGGGCGTCGTTGGGTACTTCTTAGCGCAGACTGGCGATCATCTGGATCTTAGAATCTTAGACACGAATCGGCATGATACCATGCGGCCATCACCTTGGCGGAAGGCGGCGGAATGCCAGAATGCTGGCGGATGCTGGCGGACGAGACGACGAAGCCAGCTGCCGGCGCTAGGAGACAATGAGACATGGCATGTGTGGCATGCGATTCATCGCGCGTCAGGGGGCTGCTGGAAGGCTCGCCTCCAGCCAACGCGAAGGTTGAGAACAGCTTCGGCTTCAGAGGGGTACCCGGAGTACCTGGGCACCCTTGCGTTCTTAGCTTTCTGGACCTCGGGGTGCCCGCGGTTTGCTGCTGTTTGCGGCCATGGGGCCTTCGGCGAAGGGCCTTGCATTCTCGACCAATGATCCTGGGACCTCGTTCGGCGAGGATTCCCTGCCCCCCCCCCCCTCCGTATACAGCCGTTTGGGCATGAAGTGTTTGAGCGCTTGGGCGCTGGCGCTGCAGCGCTGCGCGCTTCGCAGCGTCTCGCCGCCTCGCCCTTCGGCCCTTCGGCCCTTCGGCCCGTCGGCCTCGCGCATGCCCAGGTCGCGGCCACCTCCTGTGCGCGGGCGGCGCGGGCCCGATCGCCGCGGCGGCGACGCTGGCGACCGCAGCTGGGGCAGCTGGGCGGAGTGGGCGGAGGAGGACTACGAGGACTACGAGAGCTTCGACTTCGAAGAGCCAACCTGGCAGAGCCCCGTGGGCGACGACTGGGACTGGGACCCTGCCCTCGACCGTGTCGGACATGTCGCCGACGCTGGCGACGATGATGACGACGCCATCTGGCGTGGTCAGCCAGCCCAGGTGACCGAGCAGATGGCGGACTTGGCAGAGCGGCTCGACAAGATGATCGAGGCCGCGGAGGTCGCCGATGTCGCCGACTGCAGCCGCAGCTGCAGCTGCCACCACTGCCACATCTGGCATGGGCCTGCTGGGCCCGCGGCCATGTCGCCTTCGAAGCGCGAGGGCAACGCCGGGGCCGACACCGACGCCGAGGACATCCACAAGTTCTTCGCGGACGAGTGGCTTCGGCAACGTGCGTTGAAGCCCTGGTGGACGCGCGCGACAAGTGCAATGATGCGCTGCCCGAGCGCCCCATGGTTGAGGCCTGGAAGTCGCATCGTGATTTCCAATATGAGGAGCACGTGGCGGAGAAGTTCGACAAGCTGGTCGATGATGAGGGCGAGGCTGCCTACAGACGTCGCCTCATGGAGGAGAAGGAGGCCGAGCAGCAGTTGCTCAAGTTCTTCGCTGACGACAAGGCGTTTTCGACGCGCGTGATCGGGCTGACGATTGCTGCTTCTCATGAGGCTCATGAGGAGGCTCAGCTGATTCGCGTGCTGCGCGAGCCGCAGCCTGCGCCGCTCCTGCCCGCAGCGTTTGGCAGCAGGTCTAGATCAGCCGGCTCCAACGGCGCGCGAAGACGCGCCCGCGGCCCTGCGGCCGCCTGCAGCGCAGCGCGCGCAGCACATCGGCCGCCTGCAGCCGCCTGCAGCACAGCACTGGCGCTAGGGCGCCAGGTCTCCGATGGGGCGGAGGGTGGAGGGAGGGAGGGGTGGAGGGAAGTGGAGACGGAGACGTGGGAGGACGACGATTGGGAGAAGGACTGAGAAGGAAGATAGGAGGATCGGAGGATAGGAAGATGCCGGCGCTGGCGACTCTCAGAGACGCTACGCTGCTACGCACCGCACGCTCCGCCGCTCCCGCTCTGCTACGCTTGCACGCCGGCCCGCCGCCGGCCCGCCGCCTGCTGTCTGGCCGTCTGGCCAGGGCCATCCGCTAGCAGCCATAACAATTTGTGTGCTCGCCGCTTGCGATGATTGCACGCGCGCGCTTCCTGAGCCTGAGGAAGCCGCTTCCTGCGGGAGCAACTCGAGTCTCGAGCCCTGCTGTGGCCCGAACACGCGCTCGCCTCCTCGCCCCCTTTCACAATCTTTATTTCCCTCCTCTATCCCCCTCTCCCACCTCAGGCACCTCAGGTCCTCAGGGCCACCCGCAGGGCCTCCTCGGTGCCCCGAGGGCCCGTCTGGTCCGACCCCCCCATCCTCCCAGGGAATTCGGGCCCCGCCACTGGAATTCCATGACCCAGGAGTCACCCATGGACTCCCGTAGGTCAGCTGAGGCTGAGGCTCAGCAGTGTTAATTAAACTGTTGTTGTTTGGTTTCGTTGTTCGTGTCGCGCGTTCGCACGGTCGTGACGGTCGCGGCTACGGCGCGACAGCATGGCGCGGTAGGGCGGTTGGGTAGGCGCGTAGGTGCGCCCCGCTCTTTATTGTGCGTGGTGCGCAGTGGTGTAAACAGTGGAAAAAAGAAAAAAACGAAAAGCGTTACTCACTATCGCATTCGCTTTACATCGTATCATCGTCGCATCGTCGTATCATCGCATCGTCATATCACTATCACTGGCATCGCTTCTCCGCTTCTACGCTTCTCCTCTCCTGCTCATCCCTTCATCCGTTCACGAGGCTCACATCCTCAGCTCACGCCGCCCCTCTCATCCCGAGTCTCATGAGTCTTCTCCATGGTCCCCTGGTCCATGGCATCCCTGACCCCCTGACTCCCTGACCGCTCGACCACTCCCCAGGCGCCCCCCCTGGTCACGCCGCGGGCCGCGCCCGCTTGACCACCCCCCAGGTGCCCCCCCTGGCCACGCCCGCTTGGCGTCGGGAACTCCAGGCCAGAGAGTGATGGAGGAGGTGGAGGAGGAGGAGGAAGAGGAGGGGGAGGGGGAAGATGAGGAGGCGAGGAGGAGGAGTGGGAGTGGGAGGAGGGGAGGAGGAGGAGGAATAGGAGGAGGAGAGGAGCAAGAGAGGAGGAGATGAGGATAGGAGGAGAGGAGAGGAGGAGGAGGAGAGCGGCGAGCGGAGGAGAAGAGGAGGGGCCCGGCAGCCTGAACCAATGAATCACCTCTGAAACTTTGAAGCGGGTCTGTCGCTGCTCTGGGGAAGGGGCGCTCGACGCCCGTGGCCCGCCTGGGCCTATGGCCCCATGGCCTATGGCTGACACATGGCGCCGTCATTGTGCCCTCGAACCTTCGAGGGTGCTCGGTCCCTCGGCCCATCGGTCGTTATTGCAATCATTAATCATTAACCCATCTCCCATCATCCGCTCAGCCGTTGCGGCCCGGCCTACCACGCAGCCAAGCCCAGCCCCCGGCCCGCGCCCATATCTTGGGCGGTGGGGCCTGCGTCGCTGCATCGCGTCCGAAGAGGCCACGCCGCTGGACACGCGCTGCCCGCGGGCTCCGACGGAGCCGTCGCACATCAGTAAGCTCTATGCTGGGCTGTCTGGGAGCTTGCCGCGCCAAGCGGCCCTGACCGCCCCGCCGTCCTGACCCCCCTCGCCCCCTCACCCCCCCACCCACCTCGCCCCCTCACCCCTGCCCCTCTCGTCGCGCACTCCTCCTTCGCCCCCCCCCCCCCTGCCCCCCCCCCCCCCCCCCCCCCCCCCCACCACCCCACCCCCACCCCCGCACCAACGTCATCACGTCGTCTCCTCTCCCCCTCTCCCGGTCCTCCGCGCCTCCCTCTCCGCCCTCTCACTCCTCCTCCTCTCTCCGCCTCCCTCCTCCTCCTACTCCCTCTCCTTCATCCTCCTCCTCCTCCTCCTCCTCTCCTCCTCCCCCTCCTCTCCTCCTCCTCTTCCTCCTCCCTCTTCCTCTCCCCCTCCTCCTCTCCTCCTCTCCTCCTCCTTCTCGCCCCCCGCCTCCTCCCACCTCTTCGTTTTTTCTGTTACCTCCAGCTCCGCCCAGGTGGAGAGCGACTGGGCCATTGCCAATGTGGGGATGAACGCCATTGCCTACGAAAAGGATGACCAGCCCGTCGTCATTCGGCACATGGACAACAAACAGCGGTCCTCCGAGGCGGTGGTGCGGAGATACGCGGCTGGCATAGAGAATATGGGCATCGTGAAGATCGCCAGGTCGGGACAAGTGGTGGTCGCGCCAAGCGCGCTCAATCCCGCGACGTGGACTCTGCGCGTCATCGCGGGGGCCACGCTGATCGACTCTGCGTACAAGGCCATGGATGACATGCGGCGCAGCAACCGTCACAATCCACAGGTGCAGACCACTTGGGATGGCGGCGTCGAGAACGTGTTGTTTCTCAAGCCAGAGACACCGTTGTGCGTGCTGCGCTGGCTCAAGGACGAGATGAACAAGATGCTGAAGATTGGCAAACCAGCACCTGGACCATGTGCAGGAGGAATTCACCGCGTTCGTGGAGGCGGAGAAGACGGCCGGCCGCGCTTTCCCTGAGGCTGGCAAGGCGGGGTACGAGACCAAGTATGGTGAATGGCTGTCGCAATCGCGCCTTGCTCTGTAGCCTCACGTTCGATCGTCCGATCGTCCGCTCGACGCGGCAACTCCCGCGGCTCCAAGCGTTTCGCCGATCGATTGATCGATGGATCGCCCATCATCCCATCTCTCGGCTCTGATCAATCACTGCCTCTCTGCCGACCCGGCGACGTGATTCCGATTCGAACGATTAGACGAGTCGGCGCCGTCGTCGGCGCAACGCCGACTCGATCATTGGGCATCGTGGCAGGTCGTGGCATCGTGGTCAGCGATAGGCTCGACGGGGCCCCAAGGTTCGAGGGCTTCTGGGACTCGTTCACCGACTACCGACGCTGCAGGTCGGCGTGGCAGAAGCTGAGGGATACAGGCCTCCAGGACTGGCTCGTGCAGTTCGGCTAGGACAGCGTCGGCTTCTCCCACAAGGACCTCGACAGCACGAAGATCTTCGCGTGTCACAACAAAATCATGTTGATGTTGCCTGCCGCGGATCACATTGACCTGGTCAAAACGTTTATTATGATGTCATTGCCTGGCGATCACAACGAAGAGTTTCCCTGGCTGTTCAAGCGGCCGAACGACTTTGCAAAGGCGCGCAGGTTGACTGTCGACCTGGCCAAGTCTGCGACGTTCGAGACGGCCCGCGGTTCGGACGCCGCCACCGCCACATCGGCCTCCGATGCCACGAAGCCTACGGGGAGGAAAGGCAAGGGAAAAGCCAAAGCGAAAGGAAAGGCGAAGGCGAAGGCGGCGAAGGCTGGCCCCCTGGTACTCGAGCCCGACGACACCAGCATCGCACACACCTCCGCCTCCGTGATCATGGCCCTGGACATCCAGAACGCAATGAATCGCATCATCTCGCAGGCTGAGGCCCAGGCGGGAGGAGTCACTGGAGGAGGAGGCTCGAAGCTCCAAGTTGACGCCCGCTTCAATCAACTCTTGTTGTCGCAGCTGGTGCAGTATGCGCGCCAAGAGTCGGTCGCGGTGCCGCAATTCATCGGCGACGGCGGTGGCGAAACTGTGACCACCAAGCAGCGCGGCAAGCTTCGGACATGGATTCGCCGCCAGCCGCGCGCGAAGTGCAGCGTTCCCTGGCCAGAAGACCCAGAGGAAGATGCCGATGAAGCCGAGTCCCCTGACCACGAGCCCGATGAGATCGCGCAGCTAAAGGCGATCGTCAAGAAGATCCCTGACATCAAAATAACAATTAAGAGCCTTGTGCGGGCTAACCCGTTCCACCTCAACCTCGACGCACACGTCGCCGCGGCGCCCATGACCGCCACCCTCCAGGCGAAGCTCCACGACACGAACTCGGACAGTGACATGACGACAGCGATGCACGACAGTGGCCTGGACGCGTTCGTCCACGTGCGCTCCATGGTCAGCCTTGTCGTGGGCTTGGTGGACCAGTTCTGGCCAACGGAGTGCGTGTCCGCAGCCATCCTGCTCAACGACCTGGTGCAGGCGTCGAAGTTGCCGCCGGCGCGCCCTGGCGACGTCCTGTTGGACTAGCGGGTCACAGCCAACTCCGCCAATTCCTCGCGTCCTCAACTCATGTGCCCATAACCTCACCGCCCTCCCGTCCTCCTTGTCTTCTTTTCTCCTGCCGCGCCATCTTCATCTTCCCTTCTCGCTCTCTGCTCCGTTGCCTCCTTGCCTCTTTACCTCCTCTCAGACCAGTGCCCCCCCGCGCCCCCCGTCCCCCCCCCCCCCCTCCTCGCCATCCGCATCGTCGCCTCCTCGCCTCCTCGCCCCCCAGGAGGATGAGATAGGAGGAGGCCACTGCTGGAGGGAAGAGTGGGGAGAGGATGGAGAGGATGAGGACGACGGAAGGGATGAGGGAGGGGGGGGGAGGAGTAGGAGGCGGAGAGGAGGAGGTGAGGACTGTGGAGGACTCATCTTCCTCCTCCTCCTTCCTTCCTTCTTCCTCCTCATCTCCTCTCCTCCCCTCCTCCTCTCCCTCCTCTTCTCCGCATCTTCATCTTCCTCTCTTCCTCCCCCCCCCCCTCCCTCTCCTCTTGATCCTCTCCTCCCTTCCTCCTCAGGGAGACCAGGAGGGGGGGGGGGTCTCCCTTTTTAAAAACGTCCGCGCAGGAGCACTCGCGCGGGCTGCACGACGTGCTCGGGGATGCGTTCGAGAGCTCGTCGCAGCTGCATTGCTTCATGGTGATGCGCGCGTCGTACACCACGCACATGATGGAAATGCTCCTGAGGTGCATTGAGGAAGGCCGCGGCGAATGCAGCGACGGTTCCTTCTCGTTGATGTCGGCACATGCTGTTGACATGCTCAAGGCCGCGCGGTCCGTTCGCCGCTCACCGCCGCCAGGGCCATCTCTGGGCCTGCCATGCCGCCGTGTCGCCCCAACTCGCGACATTGTTGTGCATTTGTACATTTGTGCATTCTACAAGTGTACCAACCAGCCAACCAGCCCGCGCCCCCTGGGCCCCTCGGCCCCTTGGGCCCCTGGGACCGCCCTCAGCGCTCCACGCCCCCCCCCCCCCCCCGCGCCCCCTCTGGACTTCTGGGCGGCCGCTGGTCGCGCAATGTCGCGCTGTCGGGCCGTCGGGGACCGCGGGCGCGCTGCGGGTGTCTGGCAGGTTCGGGGGTCGCACCTGCGCCGGGCGCGCGAACATTTGCGCCTTGAGGCTGTGATCTACTTCAGCGCCCGCGCCACGCAGTCGATCACGAAGACCGATTGCTAGAACATGTCCGCTGTTGAGCGCGTGGCGATGTGGACCAAGATCGTCGGGTGCGCGCCCGAGCTCATGAGTGGTGGCGGCGCCCAGGCGCGGCCCAGCCAGGAGTGGAAGTCGTTCGAGCAGGCGGAGCGCGCCAAGGCGACTAAGACCTCCATGCAAGAGCTGCGACTCCAGGCTGAATGCATGATGGATGGACTGAGGAGCGGCGAGAGTGGCGAGGAGGAGAGGATGAGAGGGGGAGATGAGTCAGGAAGTCAGGCGGAAGAGGAAGGAGGTGGATGAGAGGTGGAGGAGTCGGAGGAAGAGGGGGGGAGGAGGGGGAAACCGAGGAGGGGAGGAGGGTGCGAGGAGAGCCCGAGGAGGAGGAGGAGGAGGAGGAGGAGGAGGAGGAGGAGGAGGAGGAGGAGGAGGAGGAGGAGGGGGGGGGGGAGGAGGAGGCGGCGGCGGAGATGCGGAGGCGGAGGGGGCTTTGCCCGTCCCATCTTGCCCCCCCCCTCTGGGCCCCATCCCCCCGCTCGCGTCCCGCATTCCGTGAGCGTGGCCGCGCGCGCCCGATCGATAGCGAGAGCGCGAGCGGGGGTGGGGTGGGGTCGGGGCGCGTCGGGGCTGATCCCTAGTTTGTGACCCTGTCAGGTTGTCGAGGTCGCTGGCTTCGAGCCCGCTGCCGCCAGGGCGATGGCGAAGGCCGACTTGGTGGCCCACGTCGATGCCAGCGTGGTCGCCAAGGCCCGCGAGGGTGAGAAGCAGCTCTTGTCCGAGTGGAACGAGCGAATTAATTGCGCCCTCGGGGAAATGGTCGGAGGTTCCAGCAGTTCAACGCCATCGCCCGCCGACGGCCCAGCGATCGAGGTGGCGGGACTTTTAGCCGACCTGGAAGACTTCAGCGCGGTGCAGTGCAACTCCGACGGAGCCAAGCACGTGTCTTCCATTGCTCGCCAGGTAAATCGACGGCGTCGATTGTCGCCTACAGGGCGCGGCCCTGCGAGCATGCTGCCACCATGGCAGCGATGAGGGCGCGGCGAGAGGGCTTCGTCAAGAGGTCGCCCCCGTCGCCCCCCCCACCACCACCACCACCAAGCGGCAGCGCCCCCCGCGGACGGCGCGGCCGCCCCCATGATATGCGACGGCCCCGGCGACGCCCAGTCTGCGCGCCACCGCCGCCGACGGCGCCGCTGCCCATCGCCGACGCTGCTACTCCCAGCCCCATCGGCAACGGCGCGGCCAACACGGCGGTGAATCAGACGCCGCAGACGCCCGTTGAGCCGCCGCCGCAGAGGATGTTGGGCCGCCTGCTGAGCCACCTGCTGCAGCTGCACCCGATGATCAGCATATGGTCCAGCCAGTCGCCCAGGTGGCCAGGGCCGCTGAGGACGCGGCGGGCGCTGTCGCGGCTCGCCAAGCCTCGCCCGAGCGCGAGACAGTCAGCATTGCCGACGTCGGCGAGGCCAAGCTGTGCAATCAGATCAAGAAGACTGGCCCCGTGAAGGATCGGTTGTGGATCGAGGCGGGCGCCACCAGGACGTCGGACATGCGCTTCCACTTCGTTGGTGACGTCGCGCTGTCCGCTGGCCCGAACCCGCCTTCAAAATTGTGCGCGCACGGAGGCCCCGTGGAGATCGTGCGCAGCGACATGGAGGAACCGTTGACATTCAATGCGTGGATCTTGCCGAACTCGGGCACGACGAAGGTTAGCGCCTCCCTGCGTGCTCCGGCCTGGTGCGCTCGCCCGATCGCCAGCCAGGGCAGCGGGGGCAGTGCCCCCAGCACGTCGCTCAATGATGGCGAACCCCTCGCGGTGTCCACGACCGACGGGCCTGTGACGACGTCGTCCACTACGGCGGCCCCCTTCTTGAAGATGGACGCGCGGCAGGGCGACGGCGCAGCTGCCAGCCTCGTGGACGAGGACAAGATCTACGTCGAGTTCACTCGCGCGCTACTCGCGCACGAGCTCGCGAAGAAGGGCGAGGCGGAGAAGAAGCGCAAAGATGCGCAGGCGGCCGAGGCCGCCAAGATGCGGAAGAGGCTAGAGCTGGACGCGGAGGACGAGGACGAGAAGTCGGCTGGGGTGCTCAGCCACATGCGGCGGTGATGCGGGCTCGTGGCTGTGTGTAGATGGGCTGATGGGTTGCAGCGGCTGGTGGAGCACGCAGCCCGAACTCTAAAATTCGGCGGCACTTGCGGGCATGCAGCGACTGCCGCCACGGCGCCACTGCCGCGCGCAGGCGGCATTGGCCTAGGTGGTCAGGTGGCCTAGCCCTCCTCAATCTTTCCACTCACTCACCTCAGTTTACTTCGTTAACTCGTTAGTCTCTCCATCTAGTTCTATCAAGTCTAGCATTTTAGCATCCTCCTCCGCCTCCTACACTCCTTTCCTCCTATCCTTGCCTCCTCGCCTCCTTGCCTCCTTGCCCCCTGCCCCCCTACCTCCTTGCAACCTTGCCTCCTTCCCCCTTCCGCCTGCCCCTCATCCTCGCCCCCCTCCTTTCCTTCTCCTCCTCCTCCTCCTCCTCCTCCTCCTTCTCCTCCTCATCTCCCCCATCTCCTCGCGTGCCCCTCCCCCTCCTCTTCACCCCCCGTCTTCCTCCTCAGGCAGGCCGCGTCCCGCCCCTCCGTTCCCGCGGCGAGTTCAGGAGCTCAGGGGTGCCCGAACTTGCCCCCAGTCGCCCAGTCGCCGCCGCCTGCCTTCTGGGCTGGCGAGCGGCGATCCGCGCGGGGCGATGCGGCGATGCATGAAACCATCCATCGCTCCATCGCGTGCTCCCTATGGTCCCACCCACCCTCCCTCTGTGTGTTCGCTGTGTTCGCCGCCCACCTACTTCCCCGCTTTCCTGCTGCTCCGTTCCTCCTTTTCCGCCGATCCTCCTCCTCCCCCCCCCCCCCCTGCGCCCGGCATGTCATCTTCTCATCTGCAGTCCGTCAGTCCTTCAGGAGTCCGACTCCGAAACTCTGAACCCAGGAGGCCTGCAAGCATGTGTAGGCCTGTTTGGCCCTCAGGGTCCTCGGGGCCGTTGGGCCCCATCGCCGCGATTGGACGAAGCTCGACCAACTTGGCTGTGAAGGAGTTGGGTTTCTGGAGGGGGTGGGGGGGCGGGGTCACCTCGGCACCGCCGCCTCCTCCTGGATCCGATCTTGCGGGAACGCCGGCGGGCGCGCCGCCCGCCCCGTGCGCCGTGCGCCGCTGACCGCTGCTTTAGCCGTAGGCCCTGCCGACGCCGTCGTCGTGGCCCCTCCTGCCTCTCCTCCTCCTCCTCCTCCCCCCCCTCCTCTGAGAAACTACCAAGCAATCGGGGCCGAACCCGCCGCGCCCCCCGAAGGTGGTCAGAGTTGGCTGCATCATGTGTCACGGTGTTGCTGCCCTGTAATGCTTTCGGCTGGCGCACAAATTTACGCTTTCGTCGCGAAGCGATGCGACAAATGTTGCGTTATGCTGCACGTCTGGCAAGTGCGTGCCCAATTATTTGCGATTAGCGCGCTTCCCGCACATTTGCGATGAAGTCGGTTTTGCGGAATGTCTGCAGCGCCGCGCGCGTCTCGCCCAAGGTCGGGGCTGACGGCGAAGGCGCGTCTCACGCTAGGTTCAAAAGGGGGCGCGCTGCAAGGTTGGAGTGACTGACATTACCGGCCGTCCAAACGCAAGACTCGTCTTCTTTCAGGGCGCAGTTCCACGCAGTCATAGAATAGCGCCACGACGAGCCCCACACAGACTCACATACTTATTTTTGCGAAGAGGCAGACCCTTTCAGAACGCAGCGCGCATGCAACACTAACCAGCACATCGAGCCCGAATGCGAAGTGCGCCGCAAAAACCTTCTGTGCACCCCCCTTGGAGGCCACGAACGAACCGTGTGAAGACTGCACATGGTTCGGGCGGCGGCGCGCGGCTTGTGCTGCCATGGCCGGCGGTGGAGCCCCCTATGATGCCACGAACCGAATGAAGGAAAGACTGAAATGGTCTCGGCGGCGGCAAGCGGCCTGCGTTTCAAAACCTTTGATGGCGTTCCCTATGGGGCCACAAACCGTGTCAGGGAGTGCTGACATGGCCCAGACAACGAAAAGTTGCCTGCGCTACAAGGGCCTTCGGCGGGGTTCCGTATGGGACCACGGTTACAAGAGCTACAACATGAAATGGACTGGGCAGCGGCGTGCGGCCTGTGCTGGAACGACAAATTTCGGTCGAGCCCCCTGTGGGGCAACGAACAGTGTGAGGGGGTGCTGGAGTGGATTGGGCGGTGCCAAGCGGCCTGCGCGACAAAAGTCATCTGCGTTGCATCCTGTGGAGCCGCGAGCCGCGTGAGAACGCGCTGCCATGCTCTCGGCGACGGCGCGCGGCGCGCGCAACAGCAACCTCCCGCGTTGACCTTAATGAAGCCACGATACGCGCGATAATTGATTTGACCATGTATGGTCGGAAGCACGCAGCCTGCGCACTAACAGAAATGTTCGGCCGAATTTCCCATGGCGCCACGAATCGCGCGAATGCAGAACTGAAGCGGTCTGGGCGGGGGCATGCGGCCTATGCCTAAAAAACCTTCGGCGGGGTTCCCTTCGGGGCCACGAGCGGTGCGAAGCAAGACCTTCAGTGGACTAGGCGGCGGCAGGCGGCCCGTGTTACAAGGGCCCTCGGTGGAACTTCTAATGGGGCCACGAACTGTTTGAGGGGGGCGCTTAAGTTGTCTGGGCGGCGGCAAGCGGCCCGAGCTGCAGAAGACTTCGGCGTAGCATCCTATGGAGCCACGAACCGAACGAAGGGTGTGCTGACATGGTTTGGGCGGCGGCACGCATCCTTTGCTGCGAGAGTCTTCGATGTCACCGTCTTATGGGGCCGCGAACCGTGTGGGGTGCGTGCTGAATTGGCATCGGGCAGCGGAAAGCGGCCTGTGCTACGGAGGCCTTCGGCGGGGCCCTATGGGGCCACGAATCGTTCAGATGGCGTGCCGAAACTGCATTGGCGGAGACACAGCGAAGATCCACCATGCAAATATATATATATATATATATATATATATATGTGAAGAGGAGCTGAGGCGACTTGGAGTAGGAGGCGGCGGTAGAGGGGGGGAAGACAGAAGAGGAGGCGTTCAGCGCCGCGGGCTCACAACGAGGACCCAACAGACACGAGAATTAGAGCAAAACGACGGCCTCCAAGAGCTCCATCACACGACTCTTCCGATGGCTCACATGCCTCCGCGTCGCCTCCAAGGCAGGCGAAGGGCGGCTCGAAGACAAACCGAGTTCGCGGCAACGCAATCCCAAGCCTTCCATTGATCTCCCATGGGGCACCAGGGAGTCGCCAAGATGCCCCCGACAAAAAAAAAAAAAAAAAAAACTGATACGGCACTGATGCAAGACATCAAGACAGCTCCAGGACGGCCCACTGCAGGTCCCGCTCAGGCTCCATCAGCTCATTTTCGCACGCCCAGTATCATAATCTGGAGGCAGCATCGGTTGACTCCCCCGCCCACGCCCCCAACGACACGACAACTCTGGGACCCAGAAAGCGCTTTGGATCCCCAGCCGCAACGGACTCGAGGGCCCCGGGGGGCCACGCCGAGCCCGCGCCAGGCCCCTCCGGACATGTCAAAGACCACTGCCGAGGGGAGTCCGAACCCACCGCTGCGGGAGCGCCCATGGGGGCCGCGGTGGGTTCGGACTCCCCTCGGCAGTCCTCCCAGACGTGTAAAAAAACGATGCCGAGGGGAGTCCGGACCCACCGCGGGGGGGGGGGTCCGGACCCACCGCGGGCCCATGGGAGCCCTCGCGGAGCCTTCCATGGGCTTCCCCGCAAAGCCCTCTGCCCCCCCCCTGCCCTGCCCGCCGCCCCCGTTTCTGCCCCTCGTCCCCCCTCGTTTCTGCTCCTACGCCCCCCTCGTCGATCCTGCCTCCAATGCCGCCCGCCCGCGCACTGTGCCAGCTCCGAGTCGCACCAAAATATATTGTAACTGTGAAACGCTGCTCGCCCACATGCTAAAACAAATGCTCTGAATGCCCCTCATAGGAGGTGCCCCTCGCCCGCGTCATCCTTCAAATAGTGACCCCGCCATCGATCGCCCTCATCATGCTGGCCCGTCTTTCCGACGTTTCCCTTCTGCCCCTCCAATGCCGAGTGAACATGGCGAAAGAGCCAACACTTTCTGAACGCAGCGCGAAAATTGACAAGACCGCCCGACACGCGCGAACACAATGAGTCCGCATGCGAAATTTACCACAAGGGCCTCCTGTGGAGCTCCCCACGAAGCCACCACGCGCGCGAAGACTGCGGGCGGGGGCAAACAACCTGCGCCACAAAGCCCTTCGCTAGAACTCCCAATGGGCCCACGAATCGCGCCAGACAGCACTGAATTGGCTTGGGGCGGCGGCTTGCGGCCTGTGCTCCACATTTGGCAACAAAACACATTGACCGCGTGCTGGAATGGTCTGGACGGCGCAATGAGGCATGTGCCACAAACGCTTTCGGCGGAGTTCCCTGCGGGGCCACGAACCGTGAGGGGTGTGTGTGCTAAATGGTCTGCGTGGCGGCGTGCGGTTTGTGCCTGACGACCCTTCAAGGGAGTTTCCTCATGCGGCCGCGGATCGCGCGAAGACTGTTGACATGGCCCGGGCGGCGACGCGCGGCCTGCGTCACCAGCGTTTTCGGCAGAACACCTCATGTTGCCACGGAACGCATGGCTGGCGTTTTACAACAGAGTGTGAGCGGCAGCACGCGCCCTGCGTTACAAACGCCTTCGATGGGGTTTCGTATGATTGGGCGCCGAACAGTTCGATGGGCGCGCTGCAACGGTCTGCGCGGTGGCAAGCGTCCGGCGCAACACCAATACATGTGGCACAGCTCCGCGGGGGTCCGCGAACCGTACATTGAATGAACTAAAACGGTCTGGGCGGTGGCAAACAGCCTATCCCACAAAGCATTCGGTGGTAGTCCCTATGGGGGCGCGAATGGCGTGGCGGGCGCGTTGAAATGGCCCGGGCGCGGCCCGCGGCCTGCGCCGCAGGGGCCTTCAATGGAGCTCCAAAAATATGGAGACGCAAACCGCGAGAGAAACGGCCCTCAAAGAGTCTGGGCGGCGGCGTGCGGCCTGTGCTCTGTGGGATCTCGGTAAAGCCCCTTATGAGGCAACCGACCGTGTGAAAATTGTTTCGGAATGGTCGGCGAGGCGGCGCGCGACCGCAACGAGTCGGCAAGGATGCGCACGGGGCCTTAACGCGTGCTAGACTTGTTGCGGCATCAGCATACGATTTACACCACATGGGACTTTCAATGAAAAGCCGCATGGGGACAACGAACAGCGCGCGGCGCGAAGGGCGTGCTGAAATTGCCTCGGCGCGGCTACAAACCGAGAGCCCACCGCGCAAGAAGGAAGGGGATGGACGATGAGGAAACGAAGCGGGGAGGAACAATATCAAGAGGAGGACGAGGAGAGGGGGGGATAGTAGAGGAGAAAGGATATGGCGCGAAGCGCCGCGAATTCAAAGCGAGGGCCGAAAATGCGGGAGGGCAGGGAACACAAGCAAACAGACATCGAAGGCAACCCGCGGCAAGCGCGCGCGCCGCGCGCGCGCCGAGCAAACCGGCGGGGCGCCAGGCACGCGAGGCACAGCGGCCACGCCGGGCACAGTGCACGCGCAAAACGACAATCACAAAAATACCAGCCGCGCCAAGCACATAGCGGGATCACCCGCCAACGCGCCCGCGCGATGCTCGCACCGCCTCGCGCTGCAAGGAATCCCCGATCAGCGCCGAACCATCGCGAGGCCTCCGAAGGCGCACCGCACTAAATGTTTAAATGGGCAGCAGTGTTTGTTCGGAACGGGGCCAGGCCCCGAGGGGCGAGCGCGGACCTGCAATTCCCTGTCCGGCGACGCCGGCAATGATTGCCGCCAAGCTCGCGCGCGCTATAACCATCGACGGAATCGCCGGCCTCAAGCGCTGCGGACGCGCTGGCATACGTCGGTTCATCTCGCTTCTGCCCGCGCCCAGCAAGGAACTCAACGCGCGCCCGCCCGCGGGCTGCCGCGGACCGCAGCCCTCGACGCCCTCCAGAGGCGCGGCGGGTTCGGTCCCGATTGGCTGGTAAGCATTGATCCTCCTTCTCCTCCTCTCCTCCTCATCCTCCTCTTCCTCCTCCTCCTCCTCTCCTCCTCCTCCTCCTCTTCCTCCTCCCCCCCCCCCTCCTCCTCTTCCTGCTGCTGCTGCTCCTCCTCCTCCTCTGCCCCGTCTCCCCGACTCCTTCCTCTTCGCATCCTAGTCGCATCGTCGTCGCCGCGTCGTTGCATGGCACCGTGCGACGCCGATTCGGGTAGGAAACGCAAGGTAAAGTTGGATGGATGCATGGCCGTGCGCGGATTGCCGTTGGGGCCGATTACGCGCCGCGCGACGTCACTAAGCGTTGCTAGGGTCGGCTGGGTGCGAATTTCACCCCGAGCGCCCCCAACAATCTGGTCCGCGAAAACGAGCCCTAACCACATCCCCAAGACTTGACCTGTCACCACAACTGACCACTGCCACTGATGCCTGACCACGTGGATCTGGGGTGACTGTGCATGGATCGTTCGGCTATCTCACAATGGAAATTAGCATGTACACTCAGAACTGGAAGCAATCGCGGGGGGAATTGGGTCGCCGGGGAACGACTGCTGGATTCGCCGCAGTGCCGGTGTCTTTTAGAAGACCACAAAAGACAAATCCCCATCACACTCCCCAGAGGTCCTCAAGATCGGTTTTGCCGATCCGGAAAGAAACCGATCCGGAACAAAAACCAATCCGAAAAAACCGATCCAAGAAAAACCGATCCAGTGAAAAAACATAACATGTTATACACAATCTAATCATATTTCACTCCCCCCCTCCTCCCCCTCGTCGCGCCCCCATTGCTCGCGCTCGCTTGCCTTCGCCGATCGCAGCCGCCTGGCCCGGCGCGCCGCCGCGCGCGCCCCAGGGCGCGCCCGACCCGAAGAGGCCAGCGCAGGAGGAGGCGGCCAGCGCCAGAGGAGGAGGCCAGCGCCAGAGGAGGAGGCCAGCGCCAGAGGAGGAGGCCGCGAGACCCGAGGAGTAGGCCGCGAGACCCGAGGAGGAGGCCAGCGCCAGAGGAGGACGAGGAGGCCACGAGATCCGAGGATGGAGGCCAGCGCCAGAGGTCGAGGACGAGGAGGCCAAAAAAAGAAAACGAGTGATCTCGACGACGACCAGCGCAAGAAGCTCGAAAAGGTGCTTCTGCAGTGCGCGCGCGACGTGGATGCAGCGCGCGCCGACGCGGACACGCGGGGCAAATCGACGATGGGAGGGCGATCTGACGATGCAGGGGCAATGGGAGGAGGGATTGAAGAGGGCGGAAGAGCACTTGAAGAGAAAGCCCCCCCCCGCCCCTCCCCGAGGACGGAGACAGCCCAGATGGCGTGATTGAGCGCAGGCAGCTGTTGAAGAAGATCCGCGCCATCGTTGCGCCGATGGAAACGCTCAACCAGCCCCAGCTGCCGGCTGTCGTCGGCGCTGCACGCCCTTGCGCAGGCGAAAGAGGCCGAGTGGAGTCCGGACGAGGAGGTCGCCAGCTGGGCAGACCAAAATAGGAAGGTCGTCGCCGCGCAACCGCCGCCGGTCATGGGGCGCGAGAGAAGGGCGAGGGGGACAGGGAGCTCCAGAGACATAACGAGAGGGAGGGAGAGAGAGAGAGAGAGAGAGAGAGAGAGAGAGAGAGAGAGAGAGATAGAGAGAGAACAAAAAAAGAAGAAAGACAAAAAGAAAGAAACAAAGAAAGATAGAGGGGGAGAGAAAGAGAGAGGGAGAGAGAGAGAGAGAGAGAGAGAGAGAGAGAGGAAAAAAAAAAAGAGAGAGAGAGAGAGAGAGAAGAGAGAGAGAGAGAGAGAGAGAGAGAGAGAGAGAGAGAGAGAGAGAGAGAGAGCCCAGGGATGACGTCAGGATCGGGAGGGAAGATAGAGAGATATGGGTAGAGAACGAGAAAGAGGGATATATACATATACATTTATATATATATAGAAAGAGGGAGATATTGCATGGACTGGGAGGGCCCCCTGGGCACACGAGGGAGAGAGCGAGGGGGGGAGGGAGGGGGGGGGGGGGGGGGGGGGAGGGGGGGGGGGGGCGAGACAGAAGACATGGAGAGAGAGAGAGAGAGAGAGAGAGAGAGAGAGAGAGAGAGAGAGAGATAGAAAAAAAAGAGATAGAGAGAGAGAGAGGAGAGAAAGAGAGAGTCGTTTCGATCCTTGCTCGAATCCCCCCCCCTCGGACATCGACGTCGGTCTATCCCGAACCTCGGTGCCCCTCGATGTCGACATCGGATTTCGGCATCCGATTGGTAAAGCTGTCAGTGTCGGTCGGGGGATCCAGCCACCGACCCTCCTATCGGATGAGGGCGGCGGATCCGTGCCATGCTGGGGGCGGTGAGCCAGGCAGGCATCAAGGCGCGGGATCCAGACAAGGGGGCGCGCGGGCGGCTGGAGGACCACTTCCCAGAGGTGGCGCAGGACACGGGAGGCAAGGACAAATGGGTGAGAAGGTGGGGCATAGATATCGGTAGCGACGCGACGACTGCGATGGCGTGGGCGGGGGAGAGGAGGCGAGTGAGGTCGGGCCAGATGCATATTTATATATCTACTAAACTTATTCCAGATTTCCTCAGCTTCCATTTGGCTCCTATTGGGTTTCGGCTAAGGTCATTCCAGATTCATTCAACATTCACTCTGGAATGAATTTGGCATGAGTTGCATCGCGCACGCACTCTTCCGCGCGCGCGCGCCTTCTACCCCCAGGAGGCAGCAGAGATGAAGGCCGCGGCGCAGAAAGAGTTATTCTCTCACAACTGGGGCTCCAACAAGCAGGCGGCGTTCCGCCAGCGGGGCAAGAAGTCGCCGCTAGAGTACGGGGTGCCGCTCAAGGGGCAGAAGAGCGACGACGAGCTCGCCTTCACGTGGCCAGACGGCGCGGAGTGGAGGGTGCCAGGCTACACTGCGGGCGAGCACGACATCAGCAGGGAGGAGGGTATACCTGGCTCGTCGAGCCCCAATGAGCTGCTCCAGCTGGAGAACGCAGAGGGCGACGTGATCGCCGCGACGAGGTGCGCGAGGCCGCCCGCGGCAGCAGGTGGCGACAGGCGAGTGTTCATCGCCGCCTGGATCAAGACGGATGGCGATAGAAGGGCGAGGACGATCGGACAAGTCACGGCGAAGGAGCACTTCGAGCAGCCCGAGGGGTGCATCAAGAAGCTCGCGAGGCAATTCTCCATTGACGGGGACGCCGACAAGTTCGAGCTCGCCAAGCAGGAGTACATCAAGCGCCAGGGCGGGCACGGCGACAAGAAGACTGCACAGAAAAGGCCAGCCGCGGCGGGCAAGAGGCCGGCAGCAGCGGCGCGCAAAAGGCCGGCGGCAGCGGCAGAGGAAGACGAGGATGAGAAGGCTGGGGAAGATGACGAGGAGGCGCAGGCCGCGGCTGATGAGGACCACCAGGAGGCAGAAGAGGGGGAAGTTCAGAACGATAAAGACGAAGAGGAGGAAGATGGCGCAGAGGGCGAGAAGCCGAGCAGTCAGAGTGAAGAAGCCAAGCAGCCATGAAGGGACAGAAGGGGGCCAAGAAGACATCCGAGCCCAAGGTGGTGATCCCCACGGCCAAGGCAGACTCGATAAACAAGCGCACCAAGAAGAACAAGGATGAGGCGTTGGCATCCTCCAGCAAGAGCCATCCCAAGACAGCGGCGCCCTCAAGTTCAAGCCCGAGCCAGCCGAAGAAGAGGCCGTCGCCCAATGAGAGCCCGCGCCCGTCTTAGAAGAAATGCTCTTCCTCAGAAGATGATTTCGACATGGGAGCGGGATTCGGCTAGACTCGCACAGAGGAGGTAGAGGATGCTTCCCATGAGGAGGTAGAGGAGGCATGCCAGTGAGGATGTAGAGGAGCGCTGCCAGTCGAGGAGGTTGAGGAGCGAAGAGGTAGAAAAGCTCTGCCAGTGAGAGGGGGTCGCGCGCGATCGCGCCACCGACACGAGGCGCCGGGGGGCGGCGCAGCCCTGAATTCTGACCTGGACGGCAGGCGCTGCACGCCCGTCGCCTTGCGTCTTGGTGTGAAAGGAATAGGATTAGCAAATCAAGGATGAGAGATGGACGAAGAGTGGGTGGAAGGGGAATGCGGTGAGGAAGGTTGATGGGGAGCAGGTGCGAAGGATCAGCGCTCTGAGAGCAATGATCAGCGCGGGCAGCACGGGGAGGGCGATGAGGCATGGGCGCGCGCGAACGCTGCAGAAGGGCACGCGTGCAGCCACGTCGGCTCGAGCATGCCTCGCCTGCAGCCCCTGGAGGGCAAGTGGGCCGACATCAGGCAGTTCGTTCAGATGGTGCCGATGGAGGAGGTCACGGTGTAACGTCACAGCGCGTCGCAACCAACCTCGCTGCGCCATTGCCCCCCTCGCGCAAGATGGCCGATGCCCTCTCGACCGAGGGCGGGGGCGACCCGCGCGACGGAGAGATGGCGCGGCGAGGTCGGTTGCGCCGTTGCTGGCAACGTTGCATGGGGGCCAGAGGTCGCGAGGACTCCGAAGCGCCACCGAGTGCGGGGCAACACCAGCAGCACCAGCAGCCCTGCGAGCAGTCCCCCTGCACAGAGCACGGCTGAGCTGACTCCTGGCACCCGCAGGATGCACGAAGAGATGGACGAGCGGATGGGTCTCGAGGGTTCGCTGTTGGGAGGAGGTCGCTCGCCGCCGACCGACGATGAGGCCCAGAAGGTAGAACGGTCGAAGGTGACTGGCGATGCCGAGAAAAAACAGGCTGGTGCGGTCGAGGAGGAAACGGCCGATGAGACCGAAGGGGAAAAGGCTGATGAGGTCAAGTAGGGCCCGATCAATGGGCAGAAACATGGGGGCGAGGATGTCCAGACAGCACCTGGGGCGGCCGGGGAAGCTGAGGCCACTCGTGAGAAAGGGGCGGGGCCGAGTGAGCTGGCGAGCGATGCTGGAGATGAGCGCCTCTCTGACATCGCCTCGCAAGTTCGAGATGCAATGCTGGCCAGCATTGCGCCCCTGAAAGAAGAGCAAGGCCCATTCATACCCCCATCCTTGCTCTCTCTCTCTCTCTCTATCTCTCTCTCTCTCTCTCTCTCTCTCTCTCTCGGTGTCTAGCCCTCTGTGCCTAGATCCATCTCCCGCCCGCCCGCAACTGGCCGCCGCCCCAACCCGAGGAACGCGCCGCCGCTAGCATCGAGGCTGCTGCTGGACGACATCCGACATCGAAGGACTGCCCCCCCGCCCCCCCCCCCCCCGCCCCAGTTGCCATCGCCCCGTCGCTCGTTTACCGAAGTTCCTCATCCTCCTCACGTTCCTCCTCCTCCTCTATCCAGATGTTGGCGGGTAGTGTATGCGTTGTGCGCGTGCGCGCATACGCGCGTGCGTTGACGCGTGAGCCTTGGGCCGAGGACTCAGAAAACCAGGAAAGGACGGATAATAATGCTGAGAGGAGGAGCCGCTCGGCGTCGACGGTCAGAGGCGAGGCGAAGAAGAAGGCAAGGAAAGACACGACGGCAAAGAAGGATAATCACGAAGCTCAGGAGACGGCGTGTGCCGAGGATAAGGGCGGCACGAATCTCTCGGTTTCACCCCGAAGTGGAGTGCCCGTCGGCGCGCAAATAGACGGTCAACTTGGACCGCCAGCGCCGACCCCAGCGATATCGAGTTCGAGCTATTCTGGCGTGAGCTCTTCTGCTGGTGTAGCGCCAATCGGGGGGCACCGCTCGATGGGAATCATGAACGCGGCTCGCGAACCGATTGGAACGCCCAACGTCATGTATTCGAACACGTTCCCTGACAGCGAGAGTCATCTGATTCCGGCGATCGACTCGGAGATCAAGGCCATCAATGATGAGATGGGCCCGCGCCCGAACCCCGACGAACGCACGATGGAGCGCGCCAGCATCAGGCTGGGACAGTCCTTCCACTGCGGGCTCGCCAAGAAGCTCGCAGCCTTGAAGAAGGCCGATCCCACCTGGTCTGATAATGGCGATCGCGACGAGTCGCCCGACGATGATACGAACGCTCACTTAAGCAAGAAGGGCAGGGAGGAGCAGCGATGTTACGGGGAGACGGCGGCGAAGAACTCCATGTCCACCACGAAGACACAGGGTGGGAACAAAGTAGCGGACCGATGGCAAAAGGCCTTGGCGGCGCCAGAGGCTTTGAGGAGAGACTACGCAGCGGAGAAAGGATGGCCAGCCCAGCGGAAGTTCAGATCGGATTGGGTCAAGAAGGAGTTCGAAACATGGAAAAAACTCAAAAAAATGCACACAAAAAGAAAAGCGCGAGAAATAATATAAACGAATCGGTGAGTACGTCACCTTGGGGCGGCTGGCGTGGCTCAAGGGTGGCGGCGCTGCAGGCCTCCGCCTGGCGCTGAAGCATGCGCCGAACGCCGTGCTGACGGGTGGGGAAGTGGGTCCGCTGGGACGACATGGCGGAAACGATCGAATTCTTGAACGTCAAGCACTAGTTGACCGAGCCGTTCAAGAAGAGCTGGCTTCGGCACAGAGAGTGGGCGCGCACCTTCCAGGGTAGCGAAGATGGCAGCAGCAGCGCGAGCGCGCTGCCAGCACCAGATGCCGTGGAGGCGGCGCCAACGACGAGGATTGCACAGAAGAAAAACAAGGGCGAGGAGGACCGCGGCTCCACTGGGCACAAGGGAAGGATTGATAAGATCGCGTTACATGATGAGGGGCCGCCGAGAAGTCTACGAAGCACGAGCAGGAGAAGCCCATGACCGAGGAAAAGGTCGACAATGATAATTCCCAGACAGCGACGAAGGAGAAAAGAAGAACAGGCCAAAGAGAAAGAAACAAAGAACATAATGAGAAAGAGAGGGAGTAAAACCAAAAAAAAAAACTATTAAACAACCAACAAAAGAATGAGAAAGAGAAGGAGACCAAATAACAGAAGGATAAGGTCGGCAAACATGTAAATAAGGGCAGCTCCGACTCCGATGAAGAGAAGCCCGATCCCAAGCCCCGTAAGGTGAATCCAGATCTCGTCAAGTTCAGGGCGCTGGAATCCAATTACGACTGGGCCATCAGCCATTATGCCAAACTCGACGGGCCAATCGAGTCGAAGGGCGCATCCTGGGGGGCCGTCGGCAAACTTCGCGAACCCATGGACACTGCGATGCAGGTCGTGAGCGCGAAATGTTCGGAGCGCGACCTCATGTCGATGATGGCATTGGCGGAAGGGAAGTTCAAGAAACAGGCGGGTCATCCTTGAATTGATGCATCTTGCAATGTTGTGTGATGGGTGTATGTCATGCCTGCGTGTGCGCGCAAAGGTCGCTCACTATCATGGTGTCCGCCCCCGTCGTGCACCCCCCCCATGTCTAGCCTGATCATCCGGCCCCGCCCCTCATCCATGCCCGCCGCCAGGTAGGAGATAAGGAGTTCGAAACATGCGCGCAGAGAGCGAACGCCGCGCCGACGAAGAGCGCGGCGATATTGAGTTCAGAAGTGAGGACCCTGATGAACCAGAAGCTTGCGAGGGGCGATGAGGATGGGAGGCTGAGGTTGGCAGCGGACCCGAAAGAGAAGAAGGGCAGCGCGAAGAAGAGGAAGAAGGATCACACGGATGAGGATAACGAGGGGAAGAGCAAAAAGGGCCGCAATAATCATAACAACAAAGACTCTGAGTCACCTGATTCGGACTAGCCTGAGCTGGCCAGCACCGGGGGCCGAGAGGGATGAGGGGATCAGGAAGGACAGATGGGTCGCGCGACCGCCTGTCGAGTGTGGCTCGTTTAATGATATGCCATCGCGTCGGTGGCCTCGAGACGTGGGTTCAGACGGCGGGGCCCATGCATAGTTGACCCACGCGACATCATCCAGCTCTGGCCTCATGGAATCCACTGTTCCATGGTGGATCCAGCCTGTAACTGGCTGATAGACAACGTGTGGATCCACCGCTCATGTGATCTGCCGTCTGGATCCGCCGTCGCTGAGTCCTGGGTTTCTTTTCTGGTTTTGGATCGGTTCTCCCGTCCCGAATCGATGTTCCCTGCGTCGATATTCCTGGATCGGTTTCCCTTGATCGGTTTTCTCTGGGTCGGTTTTTTTCGTGGATCAGGTTGTCCTGGATCGGTTTGTCCTGGGCCGACAGCACTACCCCTGCTAATCAGCTAATCAGGCCCGTGGACAGTCTGCCAACCCTGAGAGTTGCAGGAAAAAGCAGGAACGCCAGACTGCTGCCGCAAAAATATGTTGGTGGCCGGGAGAAGAAAACTGTCAGCCAGGTAGTTTCTGAAATGTTGATAACCCACCAGGATTCTTTTAAAATATATATAAAAAAGGAAAGATGTATACATTTAGAAGAAATGATTTGTAGAAAAGATAGGGAACCATATATATATACATACATATATACATATATGTATGAAAACGTACAAAGTAGGAACATGATGTCAGAATGATTTCGAACTGATTTGGCACGAATTTGGAAGAAATGATGGAAACTGCGCGCCAGCGGCGTGCACGGATGCCTGACCAGATTCTGCCTGGGTGGTAGCGCTGTCGGGCCCAAGTTTTCGGGGCCGCGGCGCGGGTCGCACCCCGCGCCGCCCGGGGGATGGATCCGAAGATATGGTTATCGCTCCTGGGGCTTGCCCGTGCTTTCTGGAAAAATTTCGGCCATGGCGCTGGCTACTCACGGGTGGCCACGCAGACGTCTGCACGCGCGCCTTGCAAAAGTATGCATGCGCGGGGGGTCGCCTTGCGCATATAGGGCGCGAGCGTTCTGCTGAGCGCGGCAAGGGCCGCGCGCCTTCTGCTGGGGTCAGCGGCAGAGGAGCACATACATGCGCGGTGCCTCGTAAAACAGGAACTGTTGCAACACATGTGCGGTGCGAGGTGTGGGATGCGCAGTCGTCGCTTCCAGCGCGGCCGTTTCAGCTCGAAGTGTCGTTTCAGATCGTAGTGGCCACGGTGAGGCGACTCAGACGGCCGCAGTTTGTGTTCGGGAAAGATGGCGCGCGCAAGCGCTGCGTTTGACCTGTTGTTGGCATTGCACGGGTCATGCAAGAAAGTGTCTGCCAAAGATTTTTGCGTTCTGCGTCATTACTTGAAGTGCTGTGGCGTTACTGGGGGGCAGTGGAACACATTTGCGATGTCGCCAGGTAAGCAGGTAGGGAAATACTAGCAACACATGGATCGACATCTGCCAAGTCCTGGACCTCTTTACACGGCGCGACTGCCCGCGACCGCCAGGAGAAACGCTCGTCTGAAACCCAGGGGTATCATATTGAGGGTGATATTTCGAACTGTCGCTGATGAAGCTACCGCATCCCAGGATATGCGTGATATTCTGGAGAAGGGGCCATGTGGTGATCCAGATTGCGTGCTGTCGGTGCCGTGTTACCAAGATCATGTATGCGTTGAGCGGTGCGTCAGGGAAGCAATGAAGTGGCCGTTGCCCCTGGCTCTCTACATCGATGGGGTGCGGTGCACTCCTATATGCGCTGGTCGGTATGATAATCATGTTTCGCACACAACACCCAAGGTAGTGATGGCGGGATGTGTGGTCGACCAGCTTGTGTGGAACGGTTGCGGAGTGAATTTGGAACAAATTTGGAATGGATGTGGGATGGATTTGGAAGGGATGTAGAATGATTTCGAACTGAATTCGGAATGAAATCGGGATGCATTCGGATTGAATCTGGAATGAAGGTGGAATGAATTTGGAATGACCTTGGAATGAATTTAGAATGAATTCGGAATAGCTGTGGACTGAATCTGGGTCAACTTCATTCTACATGCATTATGTTCTGAAGTTGGAATGAATTTAATATGGATTCGCGTGTCAATCACCGCTCTGTCCTCGTTAGGGCTGGCGGATAATCTAGTTCAGGTGAGCATCGTGAACATGGTATCGCATACGAGGCACCGCATGGGATTCATGCGAACTCGTGAAATGTGCGACTGTGGGTGTGGTGGGCGTTGCTCGACCCATGGAATGTTGCAGGTTGCGGCGTGGCAGTTCGAAGCGTTGACAGGCGGGCGCGTCCCACAAGATATGCGCGACGGGTCACCGTGGCCCGTCCACCTGCGCCCAACTGGTAGTGGTACCGGCCTCGGGTTTCGGCGTGTAGTCCCGTACGTGAAGGGTGACTGGGCAGAGTTCGCTAAGTCGCTGGGTTTTGCTGGGTGGGGTAATGCGTGGCAACCATGTCCTATCTGCCCAGTGCCAAAAGGTGCAATGCATGCGTGTGCGCCGTGTCTTGTTTCTGAGGGTGGCCTCCTGATGGCCGGCCGATCTCGCGACGACTACGAACTGGCATGCGACAAGTGCGAGAAACTCGTGAACGTCACTTCTGTAGGCATAAGGAATGCGATTTGGGCTCATCGCAGGGGGCCGTTTGGCTTGCTCCACGGGGCCTCTGATGCCCATAGAGTTTCACGCGAGGAGCGCGCCGTTCACTGCAACGTTTTGGAGGTCCCGATTCGACTGTTCAAAGCGATGCATCGACTCAGTGCGACGCAGGTGTTCACTGTTTTCAACCAAGCTCGGTACATCACCAGCCCGCTCGCTCGTCATAGACACGCTGCACACAATATACCTTGGTATAACGATGCGGGTCACGTGCGCTATCTTGATGAGACTGATGTGGCCCAATCCGCGGGGCGTGAGCGCTGCAGAGAGAATTCCGGAGCTGGAGGCTGACATGTTCATATATTACGACAAACAACAAGTACCGCACCAAAACAGGGTCAACATCTTGTCAGGAAAAAATGTTCCCAACGGCACGAAGGCCAACGCGCGCAGGTGGCATTTTGAAGCTAAAAGCATCCGAGACGCATGTGGTATTGAAATTCGCAATCTAGGAACTCGAAACAGTTGCTGTGTGTCCCATCTACAAGGGTACGGAACTGTTGGCTGCCGCCCATGCGCTACGTACCTGGGTGCAGACAGTGCGAGTGCGCGGAGCTTGTCTGACGCGCGACCAGTACCAGACCCTCCTGGATTCAGCCAACCGCACACTGGCAAACGCAGATCGAGCAGGGGTGAAGCCAACGCCGGAGTTCCACACAATTGGCCATGTCACTGCTAGGAGCTGGCATATCGGAAACCCTAAGATTTACGATACGTTCGTAGACGAGGCCCTGAACCTCGCACTGTGGACTTGCGCAGAGAGGAGCCACAAGAGCACGCAGGAGGTATCCGTATTTGGTTGCTTTGGGATCATGGGGTGTCTGAACACCCATGTGCATGTTTTCGCGTCGACGGGCGCCCACCCCAGGTGCGCTGCTCGGGGTATACGCGGGGACAGCATGGAGGGAGAGGCCATGGATGTCGACGGCGATGGCGACGACGACGACGAGGCAGCTGCAGGACACGACAGGTCGACGAACACCACCACCCTCACACCTGGCATTCATAATCTATCACCAACACGCCAGGAACAGTACAGTTCTGGACATCCCACTGCATACCCAATCCATTGCAGATTTATGTTGTAATAGATTTGGAATGAATGAGGCATGAATGCATAAGCCCCCACGGGGGCCGATGGGGGCTGGGCGACCCCGCCAGGAGGTCACAGATACGGCGGAGGTGACGATGGAGACGGCGGAGGCGATGCGCCGCGGTTCGGGCGCAAGCGCAGAGGAGGCCAGCGCCTGGATGACGGGCGCCGCAAGCAGCTGCGCCCGTAAAACACAGCCTTTGTCACGCATGGGGTGGGGTGCGCAGGGAGTAGAGAGGGTGAAAAGGGGTCGTGTCGGGCATAATTGCATTTCTCTCGCGTGGCAGAATTCTTTTAGGATCAGGCCTCGCGGGGCCGCCATCCTGCTCGGGCGCAGGGGCGACGAGCAATTATGGCCCCTGGCTATGGCAGATGGAAAATGGCGCCGCCACTGATGTCGGCGGCGCCCCGCGCCCCCCCGTCCTAGAGCTTCGCGCGAGCGCTGCGCTGAAACGTCTGCGTGGGGGCGAGGCGGGATTGGAAGGGGGTAGCCACGTGAGATCTGCGCGCGGGGTATTAGCCAGGCCGTGCAACGCGCCCGAGATCGACGCGGATTCGCACTGCTGGGGCTCCGACTCCAACGCGGATACCAATGACTTCGGCGTGCTGCTGCCGATTCGGATGAGGATTCGCTTTCGCATGCCGCGGCGGGAGAAAAATCAGGGGGATGATGTCTACGGGTGATCGGTGCCATTGCCCCCCAACCCCACCTTGTCGTTTGGCACTGGGCCCCGCCCACATTCAAGTGACCAGTTCCGCTTCGGCCCAGGCCTCGATTCGATGACATAGTGGAATACGAGATCTACGAAGCGAACCGCCTGACCAATTGGACGTGGGAGGCACTTTGCAGTATGATGGCGTTGACTGCGGTGTTGGCCATGGTGAGGTTCGGCAGTGCTGGTTTGTGAGTGTTGCGCCCAGCTAGCTAGCAGTCGTCGGCCAACATTCGCACGCGATCGTAATGCTGTTTTATGATACATATACGTACATGGGATATGCGCACACAAAGTGCTCGCACGAGAGCTGCGAGGGGAGGGCCAAGGTAGAGAAAGAGAAGCCGATGAAGGGGCGCCGGCGCAAGTGCTGGCCAGCTGGGGCAGTGCTGGTCAAAACAGACGTTAAAGTTAGAGAATATTCCCGCTGGGTAGACGCGCGTCGCAAGAGGGGGCGGTCGAATCCCACGCGCACCCCCTTCTATCCCGCATGCGTTGCTCTGTCCGACCGCTCTGCGACCGTTGCTTCCCCACCGCCCGCCGCCAACCGCCGCCGCCATAGCGAGAGTGACGATTCTATTTTGCCCGAGTTTGGGCAAGGGGGAAAATGTCAGCTTCTCCCTGCGCGCCCCGCGCCATTGCGCGCCGCCAATTGCCCCCTCTCCCCGCCCGCTCCATCTTCACTGCCCCTGCCCCCCTCTGTCGCCGCTATCTTGCCACAACTTGCAGCCGCGCGCCCCGCGCGGGGCGATGTCATCTAAGGAGGCGCAGGATAGGATCAGACAGGCGGCAATCGACCTCGTCAAGGATGACTATGCACTATGCCCACAACATCAAGCGGGCGGAAGATGGCTGTTGCACAGGCGAACGGCAGGCGAGCCACCCCCAGAGGAGATTGGGTCCAGGGCCGCGAAGGATGAGGTGAAGGAGGGGCCGCGCGATGAGCCACCGACCGAGCCCAAGCAGGTGAAGCTCGAGGAAGTAAATAAGGAGGGGGTGGAAGGGGGATTTCTGGTTCCAAGCGGCGAAGCTGTCAGCGGAATCCTACGGCAGCGACAGCGAAGCGCGCGGTGACACTTTCATCGTTGTCGATAGCCTCGCGACGTACATGTCCAACTGGACAAACACATCGCCATTCAGACCGTGGATGACACGGAGGCAATTGCGCAGGTACAAGAAGACAGCGCGCACTTACGCCAAGGAGGTCGCCGCCCTCTAAATCACCCGCTCTCTTCATCTTCCCCGCGTCCTCGTCTGTCTGTTGCTGCTCTCTCCGCCCGCTTCGCTCTCTCTCTCTCTCTCTCTCTCTCTCTCTCTCTCTCTCTCTCTCTCTCTCTCTCTCTCTCTCTCTCTCTCTCTCTCGATATCTTTCCCTCGGCACCGCGTGGCCTCTCTGCGCGATCGCCGCTCTCGCGCGGCACGCCCCCTACTGCCGCTCGCGCCCGGGTCGCCGAAGTCCATGAGATGATGCAGGTGAAGGCCGAAGAAGATCAGGATCTCGAGCCAGAGGTAAAAGAAGAGCACAAGAGCGAGGAGGAAGGCCCGACAGGAGGTCGGGTAAGCCTAGCACAGCACCTACGAGCCGACGCCCTGCGCAAAGACGCACGCAGGGATCAGCCCCGCGATCGATCTCGAAGTCATCACCGTGCCAACGCAGCTGGGCAGCAACAGGGCCGCCGAGCGGATGGGCCTCGCATCCCGAGAACGCCTGAAAGGAAGCCTGCAGCCAAAGCCACGCTCAACACGGAGGACGAGTTCGAAGAGTTGCCCGATGAAGACCCGTCGAAAACTGGTGGGCGGAACGCTGCGGTTTTGGCCGCGCGGGCAGGCGATTGGAGCAAGACGCACAGGGCGCGGCGCGGCAAGAGTGCGGCCTCGAGCTGAAGCGCAAGAGGCAGACGGAGATTCCGCAGCGTGCGAGGCCTGCAGCACCGAGGCGGCGACCGCAGTCAGCGCCGCAGGGGGGCGAGGGCTGGTCATGGAGCCCGTGGGACAAGGGCTGGGCGCCATCCCACTGGCCGGGCTCGCGGCAGTAAATGCCGAGGAGGAGGAGGCTGAGGGCCGAGGGCCAGGAAGCCGAGGAGGCCGAGGGCATTAGTGCCGAGGAGGCCGAGGGGGGCCGAAGGCCAGGATGCCGAGCAGGCCAGGAGACCGAAGGCCGAGAGACCGAGGGACGCACTTGCCCCGCCGCGCGACTGGCCCGCTGGCCACTTGCGCGCGGCGGGCGCGCAGCTTGCGCGCCCCGCGTCGGCGAAAACGATTCCTCCCTCTCTTTCTGTGTGCGTTCGTTCTCTCTCTCTCTCTCTCTCTCTCTCTCTCTCTCTCTCTCTCTCTCTCTCTCTCCCTCTCTCTCTCTCTCTCTCTCGCTCTACGTCTCTTTATTGTTGGTGTGTTCTCTGTCTCTCTCTCTCTCTCTCCCTCTCTCTCTCTGTCTCCTTATGTCCCTCTCTCTCTCTGTATATATATATATACATACATGCATACATACATACATACGTATATACATATATATATATATATATATATGTCCCGTGCTCTCGCTCTTTCTCTATCGCCCTCTCTCTCTCTCTTTATCTTCTGGTCCCTCGTTCATTATTCGGGTGGTGTCTATTCCTCTCGGATCACCTCTCACGCGAGCTCTCGCCTCGCTTGTTCCCAACAATCCTGTGGTGTAGGGTCTTCGTTTTGAAGAGACAGCGCCCCGCGTTCCCACCTTCCTCCCGCTGCCCCCTTCCCCCCCCCTCCTCCCCCCCCCCCTCTCCTCCCTCCTCCCTGCGTTCCACCCACACATTACAGCGCTTCGTGGCTCCATAAGGGGGCTCCAGCAAAGGCCCCAGCGGCAGGGCCCGCATGCAGTTCCACCCCCGTTTCGGCGCACCTCTCGCACGCTTCGTGGCCCCATAGGGTGCCCCACCCAAGGCCCTCGTGACAGGGTCCGCATGCAGTTCCACCCCCATGTCGGCGCACCCCTCACACGCTTCGTGGCCCCATAGGGTGCTCCACCCGAGGCCCCAGCGGCATGGTCCGCATGCAGTTCCACTTCCATTTCGGCGCACCCCTCACACGTTTCGTGGCCCCATAGGGAGCTCCACCCAAGGCCCCAGTGGCAGGGTCCGCATGCAGTTCCATCCCCATGTCGGCGCACCCCTCACGCGTTTCGTGGCCCCATACGGTGCTCCGCGGAAGGCCCCAGTGGCAGGATCCGCACGCAGTTCCACCTCCATGTCGGCGCACCCCTTCCACTTTTCGTGGCCCCATAGGGTGCTCCGCCCAAGGCCCCAATGGCAGGGTCCGCATGCATTTCCACCCCCATTTCGGCGCACCCCTCACACGTTTCGCGGCCCGGTAGGGTGCTCTGCCGAAGGCCCCAGTGGCAGGGCCCATGCAGTTCCACCACCATTTCGGCGCACCCCTCACACGCTTCGTGGCCCCATAGTGCGCCCCGCCCAAGGCCCCAGAGGCGGGGCCCGCATGCAGTTCCACTTCCATTTCGGCACACCCCTCACACGTTTCGTGGCCCCATAGGGTGCTCCACCCGAGGCCCCAGTGGCAGGGCCCGCATGCAGTTCCACCCCCATTTCGGCGCGCCCCTCACACACTTCGTGGCCCCATGGGGTGCTCCGCCCAAGGCCCTCGTGACAGGGTCCGCATGCAGTTCCACCCCCCATGTCGGCGCACCCCTCGCACGCTTCATGGCCCCATAGGGTGCTCCGCCGAAGGCCTCAGCGGCAGGGTCCGCATGCAGTTCCACTCCCATGTCGGCGCACCTCTCACCCGTTTCGTGGCAACGTGGTTTGTTCCGCCGATGACCCCAGTGGCAGGGCCCGCATGCAGTTCCACCCTCATTTCGGCGCACCCCTCACACGCTTCGTGGCCCCATAGTGCGCTCCGCCCAAGGCCCCAGTGGCAAGGTCCGCATCAGTTCCACCTCCATTTCGGCGCACCTCTCACACGCTTCGTGGCCCCATAGGGTGCTCCGCGGAAGGCCCCAAGTGGCAGGGTCAGCATGCAGTTCCATCCCCATTTCGGCGCACCCCTCACACGCTTCGTGGCCCCATACGGTGCTCCGCCGTAGGCTCCAGTGGCAGGGTCCACATGCAGGTCCACCTCCATTTCGGCGCACCCCTCACACGCTTCGTTGCCCCATAGGGTGCTCCATTCAAGGCCCCCGCGGCAAGTCCGCATGCAGCTCCCCCTCCATGTCGGCGCACCCCTCACACGTTTCGTGGCCCCATGGAGTGTTCCACTTAGGGCGCCAGCGGCAGGTTCCGCACGCAGTTCCCCCTCCATTTCGGCGCACCCCTTCCACGTTTCGCGGCCACCAAAGGCTCTGGTGGCAGCGCCCGCACGTGGTTCCACCCTGCATTTCGGCGCACCCCTCACGCGTTTCGTGGCCTCAGATGGGGCTGCATCGACGGCCCCTGCGGCAGCGTCCGCATGGCGCACCCGTGCCAATTGTGGCACACCCGTCACACGCGTCGTGGTCTCAGAGGGAGGTTCACCGAGGACGATGCCCACACCTGCGTTGCACAGCTGCACATGATTGGGCCCTTCGCCGGGATATTTTTTTTCATTCGTGGTTCGTTCTCACGCACAACAGCCAATTTTCTATGTTTTTGATGCTTGGATTCCATTCGTGTGCAAACCAATTTTGCGATCAATCGACGTGCGATCGATATGGGGGGGATTGTGACATGGGGGGCCCACCGATCCATCGCCCCGCTGTGCCCGGGGACTCGCCGCGTCGATCGCTTCGATCGAGCCCTTGAAATCCTGCACCGCGGCTTCACCGCTCCGCCCCGCACGCCCCCTCATAATTTCGTTCGGCGCGCGTCGCGCCACGCGTTCGCGGGGGGGGGGGGGGGGGCGAGACCCAATGCCCTCGAGCCCGCCCCGCCGAGCCCCGACGAAATCACCCCCCCTCGTCGTGCGTTGCATCGATCGCGCGCGTGGCCGTTTTTAGGAAGGCGTGGTCGGCTGCGTCCGCGTCCAGGGCGCCGACGCGCATAGCAGCGCGCGCGCGAAAATTTCGGGCGAAACATCCCGCGCGCACGCGACGCACGCATGCACATAAAAACACAAGTCAAACACATATATTTCCATATATACATGCATTAACATAAACCATGTAAAACCGATCCGGAACAAAAACCGATCCGGTAACACCGATCCAAGATAAACCAATCCGCTGCAACTGCAAAAAAACATGAACAGGCTTCTTGGGTCCGTAAAACGGATCCTGAGGACCTCTGGGTCTCCTACCTGTGGCCCGGCACGGAGCTCTGGAGGGCCACGGCTGGATACGCCGCGTGACAGGTGGGGCATAGCCGTTGGCTGCAACACTGCGCGCCAAGCCGTGTCCCCCCCCTCCTCCCGCTGGATTCGCCGCAACGCCGGTGTTTTTTAGAAGACCAACGCAAGAAAAATCCCCATCGCACTCTCCTACCTGTGGCCCGGCACGGAGTCGGCCGGCCCCAACCAGGTAAGATAAAGCTCTAGGGGGCCACGGCTGGATACGCCGCGTGACGGGCGGGGTATAGCCGTCGACTGCAACACTGTGTGCCAAGCCGTGTCTCCCCCCTCCTCTCCCCCCCTTGCCCCCGCATCCCAAAAGTCTGAGCGGCGCAAAGACCCGGCGCCCAGGCAACTACACAGTGCCGGTGTTTTTGAAAAGACAACACAAAGACAAATCCCCAGTACACTCTCCTACCCGTGGTCCGGTGAAGATTCGACAGGCTCCAACCAAGTGAGATGAAGCTCTGGGGGGCCGCGGCTGGATTCGCCGCGTGACAGGCGGGGTATAACCGTTTAGTGCGACGCAGTGTGCCAACGCGAGGTAAGGGGGCGACGCGTGGTCTACGCGACTGTTACAGGAGTCGAATGACACGCGCCACCTTCACTCGAGACATCCACAAGCTCAGCCCAGGCTGCGCGGGGCTCGGGGGCGGCTGGCCACTCGGTAGAAACCGGCGGCCTGGCAGATGGAAAGGGCAAGCCCCCCCGCGCGCCGCCCCCGGATGGTCGGGGGAACCCGCCATCGGCTGAGCGCGGCGTAGAAGCGCCAACACAGGCTGCGCAGCCGAAGCCCCGAGCGCCATCACTCCTGGAGGGGCCGGAGGGGAGGGGGAAGGGGGAGGACAGGAAAGACGCAGGGGGAGGAGGGGGGCAAGGAGGGAAGGGAGGCCAGCGGGCGGAGGGGGGCGACGAGGCCCCGGCCCCCCCAGAAGCGCGACCCTCGTGGCGTTTTGCTCGCGGCATTAGACGCGGGAGTGGCTTGCGCCGCCTAGTTGCGCAGGCTCAGACTCGAGCCCGGGCTTTGCCCTTGGCCATTGCCTTGCGATGCGCCTTAGCTTTGGTGCGCGCCGCTAAGCCAATGCCCCGGCCCCGACCTTGGGGCGCTCGGGGTCTTGCCTTTGTCTTCGATTTGGCCTTAGCCTTCGGCGCTGACTTGGCTCTGGCCTTCCCTTGGGGCGCCGCCTTGGGCGCCGCCGCGCCCGCCGGGGCGGCTGCGACTACCGCGGCACCTCCCGACCCCGCCGGCGCCCCCTTGCAAAACTTCTCATGGGCCCCCAAAGCGATGCTCAGCTGACCGCCTGGTGGGGCCGGAAGTACTCTGCCACGCTTCCTACGCGCGCGGTTCGCGAAGTCACTGCCCCGGCATTTGCTCTCGTGGGTCGCGCGGCATGTCTCCTGAACAAGCTCCCCGCATTTCCTACACTTCGACTTCCCCTCCGGGATAACGCGGCCCACGGCCTGACGGCGGCGGAAATGCCAGACGACGTCCTTCGCTAACACCTGCGCCCCGCACTTCTTGCAGAAGTCGGACTCGTGCCGCGCCAAGTTGCGCGCGGCGGGCGGGGGGGCGGCAAGGCGCCGCGACGCGTCGGAAAAATGACCATCTCGGCCCAAATCGGCCGCTCTGTCGGCGAGCTCGAGCTCGTCATCGCGCTCCCCCGTGCGGCCGTAGACACGTTCCAAAGTGATTGTCCGTCTCTCTTCTAACCTGACCACGAATTCCCGGGCCGCCGCCGCCAGTTCCTCGTTGGAGGAGGGCCCCCAGATACCGCGGGCCACGTTGACCGCGTGAAACGAGTCGAACTGCAGGTGCACCCGAACGGCGCCGTTATCGGGGGCTTCCTCCAGGAGCCAACGACACACCTCACCGATGGCAGATAACTCGGCAGCATTGTTGGTCCGGACTCGCGCCCGCGCCTGACTGACCACGGGAGCATGCAAAACGCAATCAGGGATATGGCCCGGCGCGCCGGGGCCCTCGCACCGAAATATGACCGCCCCCCATCCAGCCTCACTCCCCTTACCAGAGCCGTCGGCGGCCACCCGCCAAGCCTGTGGAGGGGCCGGGTGCGGGCCCATCGCCGCCTCCATCCACTGCCCTGCGTTAGCCTCGAGCGCCCGCCGGCTTTCAAGGCGAACCGGACACGGCGGCGTGCGGCGCCGAGTCTGCTCCCCGAAGAACTGTTTGCAATCTGGACACCGATGTGCCATGCTATAATTACCACCTCCGGGTCCCGCGCAGAATGGCACTCATCGTAATGGTAGTTCAATTGATTCCCAGTCCGGAATGATTTCCTGCAGACAGGGCACTCGCATCTGCTTTCCGGGGCCGGCGGTGGAGGGGAGGGGAGGGGGGGGGCCATCCCTTCCCCTTCCCGCCATGTACCTTCCCGACGTCTTTGCCGGCTGCTCCGCTGCCTGGAGGTCCGTTTCCCTGGTGCTCCCCCTGAAGGCGGGGGTCGCCGGGCCGCCGCCGGTGCAGCTCGGTCGCGTGCCCCTGGGTCATCTTGACTGCAGGGAAAGCACAAGCGATGGCAGAACGCCAGTCTTTCCTATTCATCGCCCGGCGGAACCAGTCAATCTCGCCGTTAACTGACAGTTTGCGGACCCGGGAGCGCAAGAAATTGCACTGCCACATTCGATTGCTCCTTTCTTCGCCACTACGTCCGGCTATCCAGCCAAATAGTGCCCGCTTGGGCGTGCGCCACACGGGCATTCGGGCAACGTGCCCTAACCATTGAAGGCTCAACCGATAAAAGTGGTCTTCCATGGTCCGCCACTGGGAGGAACGGTAGAGATCCACATCCCTGACTGACAGGTCCATCATTATCCAGGTGTCCATGCCAAAGGCCCGTCGGACCCTGTAGTTGGCCACTCGCTGGATCCGCCGAACGTCAGCTCTTGACCAAGACCGGGAGCGCGATCCAGACAACATAGACGCCACGACACATGAGTGAAGGACGCTTAACCTGGCGGTGAGATTCACCCCGCTAGTTCGCCCCCTGCCGCGGTCTGTCCCGAGGGGCCATCCCTTCGCCAGGGCCTTGACCATGGCGTTCCCCGCCGCGATCCGCTTCGCCGCGCCCCCCCCTGGGCACCTGTTTCCCAATGGAAAGCCCCGATGTGACGGAGCGACGGGCCCTCGAACTCCGCGCGGACATCCTACGGCTGTCTCCTGCCATCCCCCAAGCGTAAACGCTCGGTTTTGCCGCGGTTAACCTTTTCTTCCCAATCATTCACGGTGGTCTCGAGCAGAGACCCTGCCGCGCGCATTTCCCGGGCGAAACTAGCGATCATGGTATCATCTGCAAACCCGATGCCCCCAATGACGGTCGAGCGCTGGGTGCTGGCGAAACCTACCCCCTGGCGGTCTGGTTTCGAGTCAGGGCCTTGCCAACCGGCCGTCAACTTGGCACTCCCACGGGGCCCCCGGACTGGCCCCCGTTTCCTCCGCTTTCCGCTGTGCGTCTCAATCGATAATCTTTCATCGCAGCATCGTGGAACGCATTGAAGAGCGGGGGGCTCGAGGGGCACCCCTCACGCAGACCGCGGCGCGGGAACCACGCTGAAGAAACACCGCCAAAGACCCGGACTTTGCACCCGGCGTGCTCATGGAGCGCTTTGCAAATGCCCATCAGCCCCGGGGGGCAGCCCCGTCTCGTGAGCACCTCCCATAGGGCGCTCCAGCAAACAGGCGGGCATGCCTTCTCTATGTCGAAGAGAGCCAAGATCACCGCCTCGTCAGTCAGAACAGAGGCCTCTTCGACCAGCCTGCGCGCCACCTGTAGGGCGTCATCGGCGCCCCGGCCTCTCCGGAAGCCCGACTGTTCCTCGCCCAGCCATGCTTCGGACCAGTCAGAGACCCTAGAAGCCACCGCCCAGCCATGCTTCGGACCCAGTCAGAGACCCAAGGCAATTTCGAGGCCGCCGACAGAAGAGTGAATCCTCTCCATGCATTCTTGTCCTTGAGCGACCCCTTCTTTTTCCACAGTGGGATGGCGACTCCCACGCGCCATTCCGCCGGCCATGCCTCTGCTTCCTCCCCTGGGGCGGCCGTGGCCGCACGGGTCCACATTCCGCACGAGCCCGTGAACTTCCGATCTGACCTCAAGGCCCCCGTACTTCAGTGCCTCGGCCACGAAAGAATCCCCCCCGGCTGGCGGCCCGTCTGCATCATGCTGACACAGCGGTCAAGCTCGAGGTCTTGGGGCGCTCGGTCGAGCCATAACGCTGCAACCGGCACCGTGGGCACACGTTGCCAAGCCCTGTCTGCGACAGAGCCAGCGTCGCCGGGCATCTTCTCGAAGCGGCGTCGCCGCGCCTCTCGCTCGGCCTCAACATTGGGGGCGCACCAGCGACCGGAGTCGCGGCGATCCCCACGTCTAATGCGCAGGTCCTTGAACAAGCGAAAAAGCTCGCCCCCGCGCGCTGCTTCCGACGCTCGGGCGCCAACTTCTCGCCAGCGTACCTGTTCCCAGCGTCTTAATTCCCTTCGGCGGCGGCGCGCCACCTCTTTTTTCGCTGTCAAGGCCGCTTCCGCTTCTTCCTCGGACGACAGTGCCCACGCCATTCTGGTTAATTCCATCTCCTCGTCGAGTAACTGTCCCCCTTTCATGGCCCTGGAACCACGGGGTCTGGCGCCGCTTGGGTTTTTCGCCGAGGACCTCTAGTGCGACTGTTTTAACCACCGAACACATTTCCTTCCACTCCAACGGCCGGCCAAATGCCAGCGCTGGATTCGTCGCGGTGGATGCAAACGGTGCCCTTTTAGCTTTGGCCCCTTCTGTCGGGCCGACCATGCCCCCGTAGTCGGATCGGCCCTCCGCGGACGCCGAGGCCGCGCGTTCGGTCTGGCCCAGCCACGACCCCATAACGCGCACTTGTACCTCCACGGGCTCATGGTCCGAATAGGCGGCCCAAGCGACCGCCCCGCCCTCCCTAACCGCCCACTGATCGTCGCCGTTAACCCGACGACGCTTAACAGAACGGCGGGTGCCCCGCAGGCCCCCCTGCCCGACGTGCAAAAAGTATTACACCCCGTAAAGTTCCACCAATCACGTGGCCTGGCGAGGAAGTGATCCAACCGGCGCGCCGCACGATACCGCGCGCGCCACCGCGTCGCCGCCATCTTCTGGCGGAACGCTGCGCTCATGACAAAAAACTGGTCACGACAAAACTCCTCGAGTTCACGACCCGAAGCAGTAAGTCGAGGGGGGCCGTGCGCTCCGATGACATCGCGATCGTCGGGGGCTTCCCACCGACCCACCTCTGCATTAAAATCCCCCCCTATGACTAAGAGGTTATCCTTGCCCCGACTCCGTTCTTCGACGAACTGTAGTTCCTCGTAGAAGCGTTCACGAGCACGGGCGTACTTGGGGCCAGAAAAAAGGGGCATAAGCCGCCACGAGAGCTAGGCCTCGACGACGCCCCGCCCGAGGTATCGTGACAGCCACACACTGGGCACTCTTCCTTTCCTGCCCCCCTTTCATCACCGCGTTCTCTCCCCCCTGCCCCCCATTCCCTTTCCCCCATCTTTCCTCTGATAACCAACGCCCACTTAACCCCCCCATACTCATATTCCCGGACCCCGCTTTTTCGAAAAATCCACATCTGAAAGCAGGCAAAACGACCAGTGCCTGACGTTCATCAGCGCGAACAAGCACTCCGCCTTGAACTCCTGGTCCATGGCCTGGCCGCCTGTTCCAAACCTCCGGGTGTCCCAAGTCCCCCCCGAGATGCGACGAAAAACCCGCTTGCTTTTCTTACTCCGCCGTAACAGCTCTAGGATCCTACACGCTAACGATCGTTTCCTAGCTCTCGCCCTCTTCCTAGCTTTCCTATTATGCTCTCTGCGGCGCACGTTCCTCCGCTGGCACCTAGTACCACCTACCGGCGTCGATGGGCCCAACGCGCGCGATGCCTGCGGGCCCAAGGGCCCCGCCACCTGGGGAAAGGTCCAGAGACCCAGCGACCCCATGGCGAGTGCGAGGCGGGGGGGTTGTGCACTCCCGCCCCCGAACTGGCCAAGATTGCCGGCGATAGGCCCGCCCGAGCGCGAAACCGAAGGCCCAAGACCAGGAAGCAAGGACCTACCACCGCTATTGACGCTGGAGGGGGCACCCCCGAGGGGGCGCGGGTTGGCCGCGTCTCCTCCCCCCCCCCCCTGCCCCCGCATCCCAAAAGTCTGAATGACGCAAAGAACCAAAACCCAGGCAACTATCATGGGGTGGAGGCGGGGTCGAATGGAGGGTGGCTGAGACACGTTGTCCCGGGCGCGGCCGGAACTGTGTAATGGGTTAGAGTACAAAGGTATAGAACCCCCGATCCGTTGGTAGAGGAAAGGAGGGAAATATGGATATCTTTTCCTCCTGCACGATCAAAAGTCTGATCGATCTAGTCCAATACCTGAGCCCAAACGGCCAGGCGCAGGAGAGGTGAGGAGAAGGAGTATATATGAAGGTATTATTACACGGGTTCTATTCACACACCCCGTCCCGAATCCCGCCTGCGAGGGCGGGACTCGGGAACAGGAAAAAAGATCCCGTCACCCTTTTACTCCTCAAATCCTCAGGTCTGTCAGGCAGCTGAGTGTTAAATCTGCATCGCTTCAGCTGCGCCCCAATCGCGATAGCGTTCACGATTAGGCAAGAGAAAGTAAGAAGGATCACCCAGGGCCCCTGTTTCTTCGCCAAGCACACTTTGGCGCCCCCTCGGTGCGCCCCCCAAAAACGCTTCGGCACTCGAGGGCGGAGAAGAATGAGACGCGGGTGGGCGGAGAAAGAGGATCTGATCAAGTTAAAGCACCATCAAAAGCTGCCGCGCCTGAGCGCGGCAGGTGTTGCCACCAGCTCTCAATCGAGAGCTGGGCATCAGATCAATCTCAACGCAATGCTATCATCATCTAAAGAAAAAGCAAAACAAACATGTGTATTATGAAGTCGTGTTGATGGACGCGATCGTGTTGAGAAACACGTCTAAATCTCAAAGCATAAGGTGCATGGCCATGCGTAAAGTCGCGTTGATAAACACGAAAGCTGCATAAACAACTTCTGCAATTGGTTACTCCCCTCGGCGTTGCTCCTTAGGAGGCTGCCTTGGGTGTCACAAGTGTAAGTATGGCCACTTGTCTTGGATAGTGAAGTGGCCTAAGATTATATTGCTATTCACCGCTCGAGGCGAACTTGTATAAATATGAAGTTCGAGCCAATCGAGAGGTGGGCCTTGCGGCCGACTACACTACACTACGTGTTGCCCCTCGCGTAGAACCTCTGGTCCCACACCCTGTGGCCATCCTCCGCGAGGTAGCTCGTCGTGAAGGTCTCCCAGGGCGCCCTCGGGGTCCAGTGGCGGAACCTATCGTTGTGCAGCAGGTCTCTGACATGCACGAACTCGTCGTTGTTGTCCGTGATGTACATCCAGCAGTTGACATAGTAGCCCCAGTACCTGGGGCCCCACTGGCTGTCCTCTAGGTTCTTGCGCCACCACGTCGCGTAGTCCTCCGTCCTGCGCGCCCTCTTGGCGCGGGGAGGTGACGTTGGTCTGCGGCTGCCATCGTTGCTCTGCCGCTGCGCGGCGGCGCCGCGCGGCCCAGCGGGCGCGTCGTCCTGCGCGCCAGAGGCGCTGGGTCCAGCAGCATCGCCAGGAGCAGGGCGCGGCGGCGGCGGGTGCCGCGGCTGCCGCGGCTCCATGGCGCCATGAGAATGTGAGAAGTGTTTGCCAGGATCGATCGGATCGGTTCTAATCCCTGAACTAACCCCCCTTTGATCTGTAGAACCCATGGCAGGTTCGATGGAGGCAAGCACGGCAAGCTTTCGCTGCGTGACTTTCTCGCGAGTGCCATCCCCGCGGGGAAGGGCAATCGTGATAAGTCCGCGCTCTTGCCTCGTGCCTCTATCGAGTCTGCCTGTGTTCAACCGCCATTTCTTCCGACCAGCTTGGCCAGTCCTGACACTGTGATCGTGAATACCACAGGCATCACGCATGTCCTCAATAGTGTAAGCCTTCTCGCCTTTATTGACACGAGCGGCTGTCATTTGGTGGTGGAACTTTACATCGCTCAAGAAACGCTGAACGAGATTAGCGAAAGGGTGGTATAGAGGTCTGTCGTCCTCAGTCTCGCCCATCAACCTGCAATAGTGTGCAGGAGGGGAGCCTGCTTCGACCCACCTCTTATACCTGTCGTCAGCTTTCTTCGCCAATATCCTCAAGGAGTCCTTTTCCTTACCAGATACGGAGCGCTGACCCATCATCTGGACCTGCGCTCCGTCTGTCATGTACCTGGTGATGTCGTCCTGGGAGAGGGTCGTCTTGATCCAGTGGGTCAACTTCTGGAGGTATGCCAGGTCGCTCTCCGCGGCACCACCTTTGCCGGTAGCACCTACAGCGACAGTATACTGCCAGCAGATATCACAAATTGCACCGTCACCTGTGACGCTTCCGAGAGATAAAAAACGATCGCAATTCCGACATCGCGCGATATCATGCTGGATCTCCTCTGGGGCCCCGGAGATCGCAAGGTGGTCACCGATCACGGGATCCCCAGCGTGTGTCGAGGCCGCTGGCGAGAACACGGCCGATCTGATCCATGGCATCTCGATTGATCTCAGCGGTCGGACGGGAGGCGATCAGTCGGCTCACCCCCTCTATCTCGATCCTAGACAATCTTCCCCCCGGTAGTCCTGCGTGCCCGGAGGTGTCTTTGTCCGCAGTATCAGTAACACCATGGTGTATGTTGTCTGTGCGGATGCGGTTAGCCTCTGCCTGCAAGATGGCCTCATTGTCGCCCACCTTGCGGTCGATCCTCTCTTTCTCGGCTATGATCTGTACCATGGTTTCTTGGTCTGGAGCTGCGGAAGCAACGCTGCCTGGGTCCCGGGGAATATCCTGCTCAGCGCCTGGATCGCCCTGATGAGGCGCGGCAGGTGTCTCCACCGGCTCCCGCCATGCGGGGAAGACTGGATTGCCATGTGTCTGGATACACTTTGTGAAGAGATCGCGCAACGTCTTGAGGGCGGGATGGTTCTGATAAATAGCATAATTTGTACACTCACGTAGCTCCTTGATGCTGTCCAACAATATGATTTGGTACACTTTGGAAATCCATTGAAATATGCCTGTGGTCGATTCCTCAATGACCTCTGGGTCCAGGTAGTGTACTATCTTTTTGAAGAAACTATCTGCACTGCAAATCGGTAAGTCGCGTGCCCATTTGTGGGTACGATTGTAATCCATGTGGTATATGTCTGGTTTTGGTCCAAATTGTATGTCAAATCGTAAGTATGACTCTATCTGGTCCACCACAATCTTGTCCCCGCCAGTGTGTACCTCGAGAATGTGCCTCTCTTTTATGATCGGTGAATCCACCAACAACTCCGACGTCCAGCGATAGATGCGGTGGTCGTAAGATTGCAAGATCCATATTGTGCCATCCTCTGGGTCGTAGTCGGGGTGGTTGAGGAAGTTCTCTGGCGGGTCGATAATACTATCAAGGATGCTCGAACCGATGTCTTCATCAGCGTGAATTTCAGCCGATAAATCTGCCCTCATGGCATCATTGGCTGCTTTCTCCTCGTCTGTGAGTAGTATGGTAGATGTATCCACAATGACAGTTACCAGAGGCTCTTTGGATTGGCCTGCCTCTTGTCGGGACCCATCGTCTTCTGCAGTGGGATCCTCGGCTGGTGTTGCCACCAGCTCGTCGGGATCGGGTGTCCGAGGAGCGGGGCGTCTGGTCGGTGCACGTGGGATACGTGGCTTGTAAATGCTCGGCATTCCAAGATATGGTAGACTACCTGATTCTTTATATTTATGGATCTGGTCGTTGCATGAAGAGGGGCCTTCAAGTGCGATATTCATGTGCCTTGGGTCGATGTCGGTACGCACTGGCAAAGCGAAGACAACGCCCTTGAGAGGCATGTTTTTGTCGCAATACCATATGTTTACCCATCGTAAACCGTAGTTGAGAATCGGTATTTGTACCGCAAAGAATCTGTCGAAGACTCCGACATGAATGATTGGTCCATAAACGTGGCCCTTGTTCATGAGCACCTTGGTGTTGTGGTTGCCCTTGGGGAAGTGATTGTCATAGTGGTAGCAATTGGTAGAGCCCCAATTGTTGACGATAATGAAGTCCCCCATGCGAACATCATTGAATATAGGCCGGCGGGTCCAATCTCTCTGCGTGATCTTTGACGTAATAGGTCGCAGGGCCTCTCGGCAATATGATATGGCTATGAACCATGATTTATCCTGTGCGTTGTGCCCACAACTGTTAGTCATAGCACGGACCATCGTCTCATCCAAAGCGTCGGCGTCAGATGTGTGGCCAGCGGGGGTCGCCCCAAGCTGAGGGGCGATTGGCCGCTGGGCCGATGATGCTGAAGCGGACTGTGTCTTTGACTGCTGAGCCGTGTCGTGTGCCATGCCAGTTGGTGCAATCCCAGGAGGGTCGTCGATCATGTCTGTCCCAGGGGGAACAGCGCAAATCTCGTATTTGCTCAATGGTTGTCTCGCAGCCAATGGCGGGTAAACCCAAGTAGTGCCCTCCGGCCATATCTGCCGGCCATGCCCATTGCGTGGTTGGAGACGGCGAATGGCGATGACTGCGGCGGCTGGAACCACATCCTCTCTCATGATAGCACCTTGTGCGCCCAGCCAAAATCTGCACCCAGCCTTTGTGGCAATCTCCATGTTGATCACCAGCTCTACCTCGTTCTTGTAGTGCTTGAACTTGCATGGTTGTACCGAGGTGTGAGGATTATTTTGAACGTTGTCTATGTAGGTGCTGGCACTGAAGAATGCCTCCGTGCGTGGTGATCCTCGAAAGTATTTGTCTCTCTGAGAAGATGGATCGATATAGCCTGGAATAATCCCTGACTTGAGGATGCTTCGCCAGGCGCGAAATGTTGTGCCATGGTGGAGGTACTTCACGTCTGTCCATTGCAAGCTCTCCCAGCCCATATTCCATGGTTTGGAGAGCGGGTTGACGCAACTGTGACCTCCAACGCATCTGGTAGCGATGACGCTGTTCCAATCGAAGCACCTGGGGTCGCCCCCGTCGGGGACTGGTTTGGCATGTACCTCGATCCGATTCTTCTGCGGGTCAATGTGCTTCTGGAACGCACGAATGACAAAGATCGGGTAATAATCAGTCCAATCCATGTACCCGTCTGGCTCACCATCCTTTTTGAAGTGTGCTATGGCCGCCTCGGTGGATGGTCCGTTGTGGACTGCGCGGTCTCGGAATTTCCACTGGACCATATCCTGGAACGATTTGCAATTGCTTGGCATATTCCACTTGTGTTGTGTTGAGCTCGGCCATATGTTGATACGTTGATCATTGAATTGATATGGAACTTTTTGTAGTGAATCGCATGACGTAGCATCGTCGCGATGTCTTTGCTCATCCAAACAGGGTCGCCAAGCCACCCATCGAGCAGCTCAGGTCCATAGCATACCTCGTCGTACGGCGGGAGCGATATCCATTTCCATTCTGGGAAGCAACCAGATTGAACGATGTCGGGCGCGTGGGCGATCACACAGTCGTCGTACGACAATTGACTCGTCCACTCATCGCCCTGCAAGCAAGCTATGCCATTGGTCGCGGACGTGCCCCGCAACGGAGGGGGAACGCATGGGTGATCATCCACGAGGCCTGCTTGAAGCTTGTATTCACGACGAGTGCATGTATTGTCGAATGTCGCGATCTGGCTGATGTCCTCGTGCAAGGAACGCTCGCAATTGTCTTGCCATGGCAGTATGTGCACCGTATCCGATTGCTGATCGGGAGAAGGTTCGTCGTCGGCAGGAGTCGCCTCCGCCTCCGCCGCCTCCACGTCCGTGTCGTCATCAGGGATCGGGACTGACGCGGCTGTCGGCAGCAGGTCTGGTGGCGATGGATCAGCCGGCGTGCTAATCGGAAGCGGGCCAGTCGGCAGTGGCTCTGGCAAAGGGATCGGCAGCGGGCCAGGCTGCAATGGTTCAGGCAGTGGGCCTTGTTGCACTGGCTGCCCGTCCTCGGTCTGCTGATCTGTCCCAGCTGCCGCGCGCCAGAAGGTAGTTGTAACGTCGGCCTCGAGTCCCAATGCAAGCCGATCCAAGGCGTTCTGTGTAAAGAAACCTCTGCATGCTATAATAGTGTCTTGGTTGTCAATACGAGGACCAATACGATGGGAGTTCAATCAGTTGCCCTCTGCGATGATGCGCGATTTGGTCGAATCGTCATCGCCGTCCAAGTCAATACTGCTCGTACACGACCCAAGTAACAGCGTGTGCATCCTGAATTTCTTTCACAATTTCGGGACGAAAGAGCTCTCTCTTCTCAGGTGAATCCCAATATGCCCACTCCCCGGGGCAGTCGTGTATCAGAAGTAGAAGGTAGTTGAACAACTCGTCGTATGCATGGCCAAATGACTCATTATCAGGAATAGCCTTGGTAGGATCGCGAGGATCAAGTGCTGGTGGCTCTTTTGCGAGTACAGGGATGGGGGTGCATGGATCGCTCGTTGCCAATGGCATTGATTTTGGCAAAGTACCGCTGGCACAAGATGCCATCCAAGCACAATGAGCCATTTCTCCAGCAGTCTGAGTCATCAGCGTCGTGAGGCTGAGATCTCTTTTCCACTCATTGGGTATCTTCTCTCGAAATTAAAGAGCCTCCATAATTTCTTTGGCCTGGGCGTAGGCCCGTGCGTCCGTGACCGGAGTCAGGATAAGAGGTCTGAATGGATAAGGCTGAGATGTTAATCACTGTATCAATGCGCAGAAGTTGCGATAGCATACTGCGTCACAGAATTGAGTCGTAAACATTGCCAGATTGTGATTATTATGCGTCGAATGCCAAGCCTGAGGCGTAATCCTGTCGTCCGCATCTATCCAATGATCTGATGGAAGAACTGTAATGCCACGCGATTACATTGTCTTGATCAGATCACCCGTGTGGTAGTCGAAGTTCGGGTGTACACCCCATTGTGTCGCTTTGCCTGGCCCCATGACCGTGGGGCAACGAAAATACTGCATCACGTCAATAAAACGCGATATATCCACTTGTACGTGTACTGGCATAAGCGTCGGGACGCCACCCTCGCACTCCATCTTCATGAGCTCGCGCACGGAAGTATGAGCGCGATCTTCATGGCAACGTGTGTCCAATATGGTTTGACCGTGGTTGGCACATGCAATGTCGTTTGCACTCCAGACCACCATGGCGTTGAGGCCTCTGCAGTAGTGTCTGTGTTTAACAAGTGCAGGGAAGACACTTGCCCAATAATCCCATATGACCTTATTCAATCTACGCCACTCTTTGATAGAAGCATTGTCGCTCATCAGCGTCAAGCCCCTGGCCTTGCGGATCATGAGGATCATGTTGCGCTGCTCGAGTGTAGACTCGAACTGGTTTGCAAGGATAGCTGTGATACGGTTCTCCTGTGTCTGCGCACGCTGATCACGGAGCTGTGCCATAGCACAGCGGGTGTCGCCACCAGCCTCTGGCAATAGAATGCAGTCCTGGCCAATCGCCGCGTCGTTCTGTCTGAACCATTCTTTATCATTTCCAAAAAAGAATGCCCACATCATAATGTCGTCGCGGATGACGGTCGACAAGTGCTCGAGGTTGGCGCCACCGATGCATTCTGCACGATTGAGGCACGGCATGAATAAAGGTACGAGACCAACGTTTGATGCTTTAGCAAGAGCGTCTCGCTTTTGTGGGCTGTTGAACTGGTCGATGCTGTGGCTGGGATACTTTTGTGCTTGGCGGTCTTGGATCCCTTCTTGGGGTGCATGATCCATGTTGAGTCCGTGCACAGATTTGCCCATTTGTATGCGTGCCCTGACGGGCCAAATGCATGATGTAGAAGAAGTCCCAGGTCCTCCTGCATGAGTGAATGCCACCCGCTGTCTGAGAGAAGGGTAGAAACCAATCGACCACCACACAACGCGCTGTATTTTGCTTGTGCAAGCTCTAGCGGATCAACAGCAGTACCAGGAGTAAGACCAGGGTCCTCCTTGGTAGGCGTTTCGCTGGGCAGCACAGAGCCCTCCTCGTATGGTTGTCAATGATTGTCGTCGTACTCTGGGAGGATTTTCCAGCCGCCTGGGTGATCGGATGGTGTTGCCACCGTCTTGGGGCTTGATCCGATGCCTCCAAATCCCCCGCGCGCAGTCAACCACGTACTGAGCTTGCGGCGGAATTTGCCTGTCTGGGTGAGATCGGAGAACGCCCTCACTTCGGTGACACGGTTATCCTCGACAACGTGGCCGAGGTGTCCCGCAGTATCTGATGCCCTGGCCATGCCAGGTGGACGTACGGGTAGTTTGATACTAGCGCGATCAAGTTTAGGAGCGTAGCTGGGACTTGTCAACCCATTACTGTATACATCGTGAGGCGCACAAAGCCCATCTTTGTAGAAGTAGTTTGTGTCCTGAACGCTGTCCTCGGCGTATTGCCCAAGAAATGCACTGCCAACTTTTGACCAATCGTTGTGTAGCACCATCCAATCTGCCTTTAATACTACCGTCGTGAGCTCCATTGGAGGGCACTTGCGGTGTGAGTTTGGAATCACAGCATGCAAGTGATCACGTAAGCCACAAACGTTTTCTTGTACAGAAGAATTGCGTGTGAAGAGGCTGGAGATCATGCACATGGCTCTCATGAGTGACATCCATGGCGTCGCCGTGGTCGTACTGTACTCGTAGTTGGCGTTGCCGCCGACTCCTCCATCAACTTTGCCGATCCAACTCGTCACGTCGGCGGACGCGGAACGGGTAACTTCGACAATAGTGGGTTCGTCGGGTGCACGTAGATCATACTCTGCACTACGATCAACGCGCTGATGATGTACGTAGGCAAAGCCATCCTCGGGATCGCGAGGGCGGCCAGTTTGGGCGTGGTACGTGAAGCCCACGCGGTCGTCGTCCTTGGCGTTCGGGTCGTAGTCGGCGTCGTAGGCGATGGCCCAGCCGTCGAGGTAGAGCGGCGGTGCCTGATCCATCTCGGGGATGGGGGGATCGGGATGAGAACCGATCTCAATTGATTGCGTCTCGCACACAGCGAGTAGGATGCTGGTAAGCTTTGTCGCTCGAATGGTAAAACAACTGCGGCACGAACGTACAATAAGTGTCCTAGACCTCTCTGTATCATGCGGTGGTGAGGGAGGATGGCGGGGTTGTCTACCGTGCGGTGAACGTGCCCTCGATCGAGGTGCGCGCAAATCGGCAGCTGCAGCAGGGACACCGATATGGTACATGCATGCACACATGCCCTCGCGATTGGCTTGTCCAACACACGCCATTCAGCACTCTGATCCTACCTCGCCCCATTTTTCTCTCTCTGTAAGTAATATGTTGCATACTTCCGGACATCCATCCAGTTTTGGAGGTTCTGCAACATGAGGTAAACCATCGGGCCTCCGAGGCCCTCGTAGTGGTCTCCATGGGTTCTTTGGAGCGCACTGTAACGGGGTAACAGGAAAGATGAGTGAGTGCTCCAATAGATCCCTCCAGAGGTCTGCTTTCTTTGGCTCAAAATGTTTAGTCATCATGTCTGCAATCTGCTCTTTTGTACCTACATACTTGAGCTCAATATGTTCGAGTTGGCATGTCTCGCATGTCCAATCCAAGTTTATACGAAGAGTACGGTGAAGATGACGAAGTGTTTGTGCACGTCCCTTTTGGACAATCTTGATCACGGCCTGGTTGTCCTCGAGGACGATGAGATGTACTTTGGGAGAGCTGCTCTCCTGAGCAGGCTCTGGATCCACGTGTAACACGGTACCCTCATGGGATATCGTGCGCCTCTTTGGAGGCGTAGGTGGCTCCGTCTTCAGCGGTAGCTGCCTACGGCTAGGAGAAGATCCCCGCGCGGGGGGTGCCTTGCGAGGCGATGGCTTGCGCCTCTTCTTTTTGGCGGCCACCGTCGGACATATCGCCGTGGCGGCGCTTCCCAGGCAGCCCAGGCAAGTATTCTTCTCTTTGCAGGTGTTGGCAACCTCCACCACGGCCTCCCAGAATGAGAGTAGTGGTAGCCCTTCCAGTCGTAGTGCTGAGTCAAGAGCAACGATCTCGGACTCTGTGGATGAGTGCGATACGACCGTTTGTTTCTTGCACACGGCATTGACCGGGAAGAACGCGTTGGGTCCAACAAGCGCGGCGAAGACGCCGGTAGTGGACTTGGAGGAGGTAATGCAATCGGCGAACGAGGCGTCAGTGAAGAGCATGATGGATAGCTTGTCTGAGGAATCGCCTATCCATCCATGTAAACAATGGATACGCGTCGTTTTGATGTAGCATATCAGCCGATGTAGACATTTATCACACGCGGTATTCCATTTGGTAATCTCTCTGGCTAGCATACATACTGGATGTAAAAGATCGAAACGACAGCAGCGTGCCAGGTAGAGAATCGTCATCAATACACTCGCCGCGTCCTGGCCGACGATACCCTCGCCGGAGTAGTCGGACTCGGTAAAGGAGGTGTCCTCGATGCCAGGAGTCTCGGCGTCGGGTAGGTCATCGTATATGACTGTCGTTGATTCTGTCGCAGTGGAAAGTTTGTCGACCGATCTAGCTGGGCTGGATGATCGCGGCCGCGCATTGAGCACGCTAGTGGCTCTCGCGACCGACCCGGAGGAGCTAGGCGATTTGGATCGCGAAACTCTCGGTGAGTCGGGCCGTTTACGACGTGACCCTGCCCCTTGGAAACGCTTGGAAGCGCATTCCAGGTACCGCTCAATACACTGATCAGTAAAACCAAGCATGTCATGTCGTGTTCCACGAACTTGTTTGGCTGTATGGTATTATGTATCACTGTGTGCAGGCAACATAGGTCGAATGGTAGACATTCTTTTGTAAAAGATGTTCTGTGGTACGTCGTATGCCTATTGTCCACAACCAAGGTATTGAGAGTATGGAATAGGCGGAACCTAATCAATGCCACTTTTGCGATTATAATCCCAGCCGGCTTGTAGATTGATGGCTGGACCTGCGAATTTGAAGTCGTCCACATATACTGAAAGTATCAATCCCAGTTTGTTGTGTCTCCACACGCACCCCCAGCCTGGAATAAGTTCAAATCCAACACTTTCCAAGCATGTGCGGCACTTTCGTTCCCAAAAGACACCTGCGAGAGGATGTCCGTATAGTGCCAATCGTAATCGGCACACGGGATTCTTGCATTTAGACCCAGATGCAGGTTGGCGCCACTTGGGCATGGTAATCCAAGTATCGACTGGGTCGATTCGTCCGTCTCCGTATAGCAATGCCTGCGTGTATGCTCCAGGTGCATCGCTTTGTTCGCCCGCATATTGTGGCAATAATGCGGTAGCATCACAATGTTTGGAAGCCTCGATATGCGACGCGCTGGATGCGGCGTCGGCGAATATGGCGGCCAATCCGGTTTCATCTTTGCCGGCATTGCCCTGAACCACCACTCGGCCCTTGAACTTACGTAGATCAAGAGGGAGTTCATCATGTTTGACGGAGGATAGCTCCAAGATATTGAAGAAGTGAACTTTCGTCCCAGTACGAATCGCTTGTGATTCAATAAGTTTTTTCTGCAACAGTCTCCAACATCCACGTTTGCTTCTTCTCAAGTCGCTCGTATTCTTTTCGTAGAGCCTCCTGTGCGCGTGGTTCTGCGGCAACTTTCTTACTCAAATTTCTGGTAACAAGGGCTGGGCGTGCCCACGGTGAATCAGGAATCTTGTCTCTGTGTGCCGGTGTGTATGTCGGCTCACGTGGCATAGTGGGCACTGCTACCGACGGGGTGAACTTGCGTGTGAGCGGATTCGCGGCCCCGAAGTCGTTCCCATCACTGTCGACAAGTACCAGAGCACGTGCGGCTCCAGCAGGCTGTGGTGAGGGTTGGCGGTAGCATAGTACTGTAGAAATGTCACGTGGTCCACCGGGTAGTTTGGCATACAAAATTTCTTTGTTGGTCACGCCCTTGACGTCCTCGTCACGGATGACAGCGCCGCTGTCGGTATCGTGCGTAATCCGTCGTTCCACGGTATTCCATGTGGGTCCGCCAGCTGTAGTGGTACGGAATGTTTAGCTTGTTTGTCCTGTCGGGTCCACACTCGAAGCGCAGCTCGGTCACGAATATCACGAGCTTGTTTGATATTTTCGGCGCATTCGATCTCATTCTTTTGCTGTCCACGAGATAAGGTCTTCCAACGCTCGGGAAGAATGTGGTCTGGACGCGTAGTGGTCTGTACGCGTGTCTCGCGGCCGCGGACCACCATTTTGCCGTCTGGCAACATTTTAGGGGGCTCATAGAATCGAACCAGGCCGGTCCAAGGCTCGCTCAATTCCCGGTGGTCGGCGGCGCTAACACCATCCCAAACATCGCGAAAGACATTTTCTCCGTCGAATGTAGAGGTCGTCCGAAGTCTCGTGTCACGTCGAGCTGATCAACAGGTACAGGTATGTTCATAACGTCGTCGGTTGGCATGAACAATTCTCTGCGTTGGGTACGTACGTGTCTGATGACGCAATATCCACGCTGTTCCCAGTAGTCGGGCTCCGGTGCCGGTGCAGCAACCTCAGAGGCCGATGGGTGGGTATCAACGATGTTGTCGTCCATCGTCATCATAGACGGATCACCCCACTCTTTAGGGTAGGCAAGTGGAGGGTTGGGCATAGGTTTGTCGCCCAAGGGAGGAGAAGTAGATGCCTTGACCTCGTCGTGTGCCTCAGGGTTGTGATGTCGCAGGGTACCTTCTTTCGCTGGGTAGGTGAACTTGCCGTCGGGGATAAAGATATCTTTGACTCTGTGTACGTGACACAGGTCACCGTCTGGGTTATTGGCGCACGTAGCCGTGTCCAAGACGAAATAATCACCAGACCATCGTCCACCGGAGTGTAAATGGTAACCCATGAATAACCCCTCCCGAGCATTCTCTTTGAACTTTGCAGTCTCGTTATTGATCTCGGGGTTGAGGCATTTCCACAAGATCCGAGCACCGAAGGGAATGCAGTGCCCGGGAAAACTTTCGCCAAAACGTATCTCGTGAGCTGTCTTGTCGGCATGTCCCTCGCTGAGGGCAGCGACGCCCGTGGATGGATGCGCAAAATGATGTCCACAGCAAAAGGCTTGCATAGCCTCTTTCCACCATTCGTGTCCCGGACCAGACATGTGCAACACAGCTCTCGCACCGAGCATGACGATCTTGACAACGCGCTCGATCAATCCATTCGTTTGTGGACGATGAGGAGTACTAGCGTCATGTCTCCATCCCAGTTGGCGGCGCGCCTTCTGAAGTTCTCCAGAATTGCCTGTGCACACGCGCATCACCTCATCGTACGCGGCGACGAACTGCTGGAAAGATGCCTTTGTAGTAGCTGCGTCTTTATGTAATGCTGGGTATGCCATGGAGATGCCGGTGCATCTGTCCAGGACGACAAGTGCATACTTGTCGCCGTGCTTGTCGGCGGCGTCGTCTTGGGCCAAAACGATATGGTCGGCAGTTAGAGCACCCCCGAAATTCTTCGGGACAAAGGCCTCGTAGGCTGTGTCCTCGTCGGTGGGGTCTGCCGGTGGATGTGGTTTGCGCTGTCGTCGGCACGGAGCGTTCTGCGCCATCGTGCGAGAACAAATCTCACAGTCTGGGTGTTTCGGACTGTGGGTCATGTAGTGCATAGGGTCGATCGGTTTCTTCTGTCTGTTTGGAATAACACGACCACTATCATGGTGCACTGTGATGAGCGTCTCCAGCGGCAGATCCTCGGAGGAGGTCGACGTGATGTCGGTATCTGCTTGAGCTGTATCTGCAAGCCCCCCGCATGCGGCAAGAGAACGCTGCATCTGAGACGTAAGCGAGTCGGTAGGTGTGTCCACGTTGGACTCGGCATTATTTGTGTCGGGAGGTTCTTCGACCGTGGCGGTCCGTGCCCCTCCTCCCTCGCCGACACGTGGTCTCTTGGGGCAGGTCCCTATGTGGGGCCGCAGCTCATCTGTAGGTGGTGACTGCTCTGTAGTTTTGCAACACCAGCATATGTCGTTGCAGCGGGCGGATGAACGCTTGCGCTGACGACGTCTGGGTGCTGACGAAATGCACAGTCGTGGTGCTGGTATCGTCACCAAGTCGTCGAGTCGTAATTCTGGAACTCTGTTGCTGGCTGGAATATTATACCATTGCCCCCCCGGATCCTGAAGCAAGTTGCCCAGCTTTGGATCCCAAAGCTGCCGAAAGCCATCAACTTCAATCAATTGTCCAACTGATAGTAATGATGGGCAATATGGCAAGGCGAGGGCTGAACTCTGCAAGCCCACCTCAGGTAGCCGTATGTCGTAGTGCTCGTTGACAGTACGATCGCCGTTGGCAGTTTCCAGAATATGCTCCTCGCGAATAGATATGCGATCCGATTCGGTCTGCGCCAGCTCGTTTCTATCCTGAATATGGTGCGCAGATCCACTGTCGAGAACCCAGGAGCGTGTCAACGCAGCGGTCGAGCGTGGAGGGTCGACCTGTGAAGTCGTTGTCATCGTCTGGTGTGTCTCTGAGGACTTTATGGCAGAGTCGTCGGAATCTGGAATCGCAGTTGGTGTGACCACCGACCCCTTGTTGTGTCGGTAGTCATGTAGATCGTTGTGCCATAACTGTGCCTCCCGTTGACAACGACGTAGGGCGTCTGCACTCTGTTGCCACCATGGTTTGGTAGATGCTGTAGTGGCCTTATTGGTGGCCATGAGAGTCTTGTCACGTATGACGTACCTGCGGTCGGAGCGGCGAGAACGTCAATAGTTGGCAGGAGAGCGTGCCCTGAACTGAGGGGAACCACGGGACGAATCGCGGCTCGTGGAACGTCGGCCACGTCCTCTGTCACTACCGTATGATCTATCGCGGCCACGTGGGCGGCCACGTCCTCCGCCACGGCTGTCTCGTCCTCGAGAGGAAGATCGCGAAGATCTGTCGTAGCGGCTTCTGGACTGGCTGCGAGAGTCTGGAGACCTCCTGGAGGATGATCGAGATCGGTCGTATTGGCGTCTTTTTTCACGTCTATGGTGCGAGTCTTTTGCGTAGCGGAACCCCCCGCGTCGTGGAGAGCGTTGGCTCCCCGATCCGCGGGGCGGTGGTCGGCCGCGACTTTCCTGACTGGAGGTTCGTGGGCGACTCGGGCTTCGCTCTGGTGTCCTCGCACCAGGTGCCAGGTGAGAGTATTTGCATTTGTTCGCCCTTGGTGCGCTTGTTCTGTGCGAAGTCTTTGCGCTGCGCCATGCGTGGGAAGTTGCACTTATCGCCTCTGGTGCATGTGTTGCGCTCGGCGAACTCGGAGCAAAATGGCTTCGATGCTGGCTTCTTGGGATTCACATGGGCTGAAACGCTGCAGCGGGAGTTGCCACCAACGGTCGATGCTCTGGAAGATCTGGTGCTGTTCCAATCCCTGGAGAAGGTATGCAAAGCCTTGCATCGCTCACCATTGCGACAGGTACCTTTCTTCCAGGCGGCGCATACATGCACTTGAGAACGAGTCTCGTGTTCGTACCGTAACATATTTTGATTCTTCTCCAGTCGTTTAAGCCCCAGTACGTCCAGGACGCGCTGTCGGAGCCAAACATAGGTACGATTCGGGCCGCTGATCTTCATGCGCTGGTATGCGTACATATCTTGTGTCATCCAGGCATGTCTGCGAATCTGTGTGCGAAACAGAGATTCCAAGATCTTTGGGTCGGGTGCTTCTCGGCGCTCCAATAGTAAAGCGTCGAAGTCGGTAATGAGACGTTGCAAATCCTCATCTCTCATCCTCAGTTCTTTGAGGCGCTCGAAGTCGTGCAGGTCATCAACCTCTGTCACTTTGTGGGACTGTAGGATGTGCAAGTAGATCTGGCGTCCTTTGAGCATGCGTCCTGCTTTGTGCTCTCTGGTTTCGATGAGCCTGATTTGGTAGCGCAAGTCTGAGGATAAGATGTCGCTGAGAGCAGTAGCGAGTTTGCAGTCGATGCTCTCGAAGTCCCCCTTGTCTTGTAAGTCCTCGAAGGTGCACTCGGGCTGTTCAGCCGCGCATAGGAAGGCATATGCTTTGGAAGGTCGCCCTGAGGCGGCTCCAAAGTTCTTCCGTACCTTTTGCTGCCACTCAAGCAGCTGCGTGATTTTAGGCAAGACGGGGACTCGGACGGTGTCTGACTCCTTGATAGGAGTAGTAGTATTGACCGAAACCGCAGACAATGGTTGTGAGGGTATCGGCACACCGTCGGTAGTTGGTTCTGTGCGCACAGGAGACACGTGGCGCGTCTGTGCTGAACTGCCGCGGAGGCTGCTCCTGGTGACATACGTCGTTGTTGTCCTGCAGAAGCTTGTGGTGCTTCGGCGGACGCTGCCGTCGGCCTGTGCAGGTCGGTTGCAGGTGCAAGGTGAAGTATGCTGTCGTTGGTGTGGTCAATCAGCTGATTTGTCCAGCTCGTCATGTCTTCGTGTATCTGGTCCACCTTTTGGCGTGTGTACTCATCAGTATCCCGAGAGCGTTGTCAATGCCGGTCGGGTCGTTGCTCGTAGGCTCGGAGACGGGCGCCGCGTGCCTGCAGCTCACTTTCCAGACGTGCGAGGTGCCCCTCAACACATACCTTGTCAGTATCTCTCTCACGAATAACCTGGGGGAGCTCTAACTGCGCGTGGCCCGCCGCCTCCTCCACCTCCTGCAACCTGTCAGCGAGGCGGGCGGGCGAAATCGGAAACCGTGGGAGAACCCAGCTGGCCAGTCTGGGCTCGTCCGACACGCAACTCTGCCAGGTGGCCCTGTACGCCAGGAAAACGCTGCTCGATGTCAGAGATCCGGTTAGCGAGTGGCTGCACGACAGCGTTGGTCGCATCAAGCCTTTGAGTGAGGACTCTTCAGTATTTTGCAACATGCTGATCAGGTTCGACGAGTTTGCGTGTGCTTCGGTGCGAAGCGTCGCCGTAGTGTGGTCCATGTGGGAGCGAAGATCGTTGATCTGAGACTGAACGTCGCCAAGGTCGGTGGCCTCGGCTGGTGGTAGTCGGTTGCGGAGCTGGTCATGGATCTCATAGTGGAGGATCCTGACTGCTGAAATACCTGTGTCGCGCACGACCACAAGCTGTTGCTCCATCTGCGCGAGGTAGTTGCGCAGGTTCTCGACCGTCGCCGATCGTTCACCTGAGTGCGACATCTCACGGTCAACCTGGTACTGCAGCTCACCTAAGATGCGGCGGTCTTCGGCGATCCTGGAATCGATGGCCCCTAAGGCGCCGTCAAGATCTTGGCGTAGAACAGCAGCGTTGGCAGCGTTCGCCTGAACGCTCTGCAGTAGTCCAGAGTACTGCCTGGACACGAAGGTTTCAACCTGGTCTCTGAGCTCAGCTATCTCGCCTGCGGCGGGCGTTACCGCCGGCAGGTCGTCTGAGATGGAGAGGTGGGGAGCGACAGCTTCCCTCTGCACCCTCTCGCGAGGAGTGCACGGCCTCTGCGAGGCAGTACGCGGGCTCGACCTCCTCTCGTCGCATGGGCCTGTGGCCCCACGACGGTTGCGCAAGGACGAGCTGCGGCTAGGACCGTGTGTGTGGTGTCCCATGAGATGATATATTGGGGTACTGCGTCTGCTGCTGTGCCGCCACTGGTCTACTGAGTTCCTCGAAGGTGGCTACGCGCTCCGCTACAGGAACGGTCGCAGGGCTGGGCGTGCCAGCACCTGAAGTCCATCGGCGGTTAGCGCGAGAGCGCCCTGGAGTATCAGGACCAGCGGGGCTCGCGCCCGACGCAATTGGGATTGCCCCCGACGGAGGAGGAGATGGAGGATCGAAGGTAGGCGTGTGGAACTCCCTACTGCCTGCTCCTACTCCTTCTCCTGTCCCCCCGCGGGCGGCGTGGCGGTGAAGTTCAGCAGCTAGCCGCGCCTCGGGTCCGTCGGAGCTGGGGGGGGGGGGGTACCTGGGACACCTGCGCAGTCCACACTAAGGCTCCCCAACTCGTCGCCGAGCCGTCGCGCCGTCGGAGAGCTCGGACGCGAGGCCCCGATGGACCCCTTCGCATGCGCCGCTTGGGTTCCATCGAGGCCGCGCGCGAGATCGCGACGCGGGGTTCGATGAACTGTGAGCTTTAAAGGGCTGGTAACCTGTGTATGGGGTTAGAGTACAAAGGTACAGAACCCCCGATCCGCTGGTAGAGGAAAGGAGGGAAAGATGGATGTTTTTCCCTCCTGCACGATCAAAGGTCTGATCGATCTAGTCCAATACCTGAGCCCAAACGGCCAGGCGCAGGAGAGGTGAGGATAAGGAGTATATATGAGGGTATTACACCGGTTCTATTCACAGGAACCGCGCGTGTCCTGAGGGGTCCTTAAAAACCCACTGCATCCTAGACACGTCCAGCAAGCGGTCGAGCGAAGAGGCCTGTGTACCTGCGCCTGAGCCCTACGCCCCTAGCCGTAAGACTCGCGACTCGTAACTAAACAAAAATACGAATACCCTAACCCTAAGGCCCAAGCCCGGACCCTGGTACCCAAACTCTACCGCCAGGTTCCTAGCCGTAACCCCCAGACCCTGACCATAATAGCCTAGCCCAAAGACTGTAAATCCTATCCCAAAGATCTTAACCATGGGACCAAGCCACAAGGCCCGCACCCGAAGACCGTAACCCTAATCCTAGGTCCCCTAGTCCTAAGGCCGTATCCCTAACCAGAAGACCCGAGCACACATACCCAGATACCATAACAATACTGAGCCTAAAACCATAACCACCTACAGTCAAACCCTAATAAGGACGCGCGGTAAGGACGCAAGACCCTTGGAAACCGAAGTTGGGATTTTAGGGGCGGCGGACGACGAAAACCCCAAGGACGCAAGAGCAAGCAAGAGCAAGGACGCAAGGGTACCTTGAGCAAAGTCGCGCGTCCTTATTCGGGTCTTTGACTGCAGGACCCTAACCCTAAGACCCTAACCCTAAGACCCTAAGACCCTAAGACCCTAAACCGAATCCTAAGGCCATGACCCATGGACCGTAGCACGAACGCTCACAACCAAATGGCTTAAACCAAATCCCTGCCCCTCGCACCCTAACCCTAACCCCCTAAACTTAACCTTTAAACCCTTCACCCAAAGCCTAAACAAACGAGCCCATGGATCCCAGCGCTAACCCTACAGTCAGAACCCTAAGACCAGGACCCCAACCCTATGCCCCTGGCCCTACCCCCAATACCCGAACACTAATCATATAACCCTATCCCTGACCTTGACGATGTAACCTGGGATTCAAACCCAAACCCTGAGACCCTGACCATACCTCTAAGTCCCTAGCCCTGACCCTACGACCCTAAGTCTAACCCTAAGACATCGACACTAAGATCCTAGCCCTGCCCTAAAACCCCAGCGCCAACCTTACGACGGGAACCGCATTTCCCTAACGATAACCCCGAGGTGCTAACCCTAACACCGACCCTGACCCCAACCCCAACCCTCAAACCCTAACCCTAACCCTGAGACCCGCACCCTAACCCGAAGACTCGAATCCTGACTGCATGCCCTGATCGTAGGATCCTAGCCGGAAACACCTGACCCAAAGGCCCGAGCCCTCGCCCTAAAGCCCTAGCCCTAGAATCCTAACCTCAGGATCGTGTTCCTCCTTACCCCAAAACCCTAACCCTATGCTCGCGCGCGCCCTTTGCGCGCTGCCGCCTCCTCGATTGTGTTTCTCCTCCCCGTCCACCTCCCCCTCCGCTTCCGACAAACAAACAACGGACACCAAACAAAACAAGATACTCCTGGGATGTGTTCCGAACGTATACGTGAGCGTGGTCTGATTGTCGTTGTTGGTTGTGCTGATTTCTTTGATGTTGTGGGGAATAGTTCGTTTGTCTCACGCGTACTAGACTTGAAGGGCTAGAAGCGCTGACACCGCCCAGGCCTTATCGGGTCTGCCGCTCCTCCTCCTCCGCCACCTCCTCCTCCTCCTCCTCCTCCTCCGTATCGTCTTCCTCCTCCTCAGCATCCTCCTCCGTCTCCTCCTCATCCTCCTCCTCATCATCACCATCATCAGCACCGTCGTCGTCGTCACCAGCACCATCGCCATCGCCATCGCAATCGCCATCGCCATCACCATCACCATCACACTCACTGTCACCATCATCATCGGCATCAGCATCAGCATCAGCATCATCATCATCGTCCACGTCATCATCATCATCATCATCATCATCATCATCATCATCATCATCATCATCATCATCATCAACATCATCATCATCATCATCATCACAACCACCACCATAATCATCACCATCATCATCACCACCATCACCATCAGCATCATCATATCATCAACAGCATCATAATCATCATCATCGCCACTGTGCCGATCTATTGTGATGATGATGACGGTGATGATGATGATGAGGCTGAGGATGAGGACGAGGGTGAGGAGGATCAGGATGATGATGATGATGATGATGATGCTCATGATGATGGTCATGGTGATGATGATAATGATGATGGTGATTGTGATGATGATGCTGATGGTGGTGGTGATTGTGATGCTGATGATGTGCTGATGCTGACGACGACGACGATGGTGATGATGCTCAGTATGATGCTGATGATGATGTTCATATCGATGACATCATCATCACCACCATCATCAACATCATCACCATCAACCTTATCACCTTCATCACTGTATGGTTCATAACTACGATCATTATCATCAGCATCGTCATCATCATCGTCATCATCCTCATTAGCGTCATCATCCCCACCATCTCTGCCTCACTACCTGCCTGCCTGTCTCCTCGTCATGTTCATTCGTTTCCTCCCTCCTCCTCCTCCTCCTCTTACTCGTCCTCCCGATCAACCACCAAGCACTTCCTCATCATCGTCTTCATCCCTGTACGATGACGCGAGCGAAAACGATGTATAAGACAACACGACGACACTAACGACGACGACGTCCTCCTCAAGAAGGCTGATGGAGGCACAGCCCGTGGTCGCGCTCTTGTCGGGGCAGCGCAACTCGAGGGTAAGGCTGCTGCCACCTGGTCACCGGGCGAGGGGGAATGTCGACGAGGAGCGAACCAACGATCTGGGAAGCGCGAGGGGGTGTCGCGAGAGGGGCGGCCTTCTTAGAATGCGTGGGGGGGCGTTCCTGCGTAAGGCAGGAGCTTCTCGGAAGCCATCCTGGCTCCTGAGAAACCTTCCCGGGGTGGGCGGAAACCCTTTGAGCCACAGACCCCTTAGCGAGAACGATCAGGGACCGTACCCGGCGGGCGCAGGCCCGCGAAACGTCGAAATGGCAGGGTGGCGGTTCTATCAACCTGTAGCTCTCTGAAACTCCTGCCCTTTCAAGGAGCCACCTCGCCTTCCCAGCAGACCGCACCCGTCGCGCCACCTCCTGTGGTGCGCACCACCAAGAGAGGGAACAAAGAGGGACGGGTGTGTGGCGGAAGACTGGGACAACGAGAAAGAGCGCAAGGACGAGGATGACAGAGTGATGACGAAGAGAAGGGGGGCAAGGTCGAGCAGTAGGGGGGACAGGAGGGGAAGGACGAGCAGAAGGGAGAACAAATGGAACAACGAGGAGGCGGATGAGAGAGGAAGGACCCGCATGAGGGGGAGGAGGACGAGAAGAAGGAGGACGAGGACGAGGAGGAACAACATGAGGAACAGGATGAGGCGGAGGCGGAGGAGGGGGAGGAGCAGGGTCATTGAATCGATTGTGCCAAACGGGTCGGGAATTAAGAAGAACTGGTGGAGCAGAGACGAGACCAAAGCGGCAGGAGGGACGAGAGAGGAGATGGCGAAGGAGGGGAAGAATAAAGGGGATGAGGATGGGGTCGAGAAAACAAGGATGGGCGGGAGAGATGAAAGAATCCGCCGACTCTTCTGCGTGTGTGAGACGCTGTCGTCGTTTTCGTCGTCGTCCCCGTCGTCGTCGTCGTCGTCGTCGTCGTCGTCGTCGTCGTCGTCGTCGTCGACCGTCCCACGAGAAAAAACGAATGAGAAAAGAAACGTCATATCTTAGCTGATTCCCGCCCCTTTTTTCCCCTCCCTGACGGGGGGGGATGGTGGGGGGGGTCAACGGGGAGATCCTGGGTCAGATTATCAAACCCCCCCTGGGGTCCTGGCGGGCCCCGGAGGGGGTCCCCCCTGTGGACAGGGGGACAAGGGGACCACCCCCTCCTGGGGGGTCGCCACTGGGTTTCCCGGGGGAGGCCTCGCATGTGGTCGGCGGGCCCGCCCTCCGCGGGGTCCCGGCGGGCCCTTGGGGGGTGGCGCAGCGGGGGCCCTGGTGGAGGTCGCGCCCTCAGGATCGGCGGCACCAGTGAGGCCTTCACAATAAGAAACGAAAACGAATGGGCGAGGAGGGGAGAGACGAGAAAGTGATTCGCCGGCAACCAAGGTTTTGCAGGGTCCATAGTTGCATCCGAGATGTCACCATATGGCACCAATGTGCTGCGATATGGCCCAGTCCGCGTGCTCGAACATAGCACCATCGTGCTCCAATATGGCACCATACTCCCAACACGGCCCAGTGTGCTCCAGTACGGTACCATATTTCCAAACGCAGCCTCAACACTGCCCCGAGAGCCCTCTGGCCGTTAAAACCAACATGCGATCACAAACGAACCAGACGGCGGCCCGCGAGGGACCTCGTTAGAACGGCAGCAAACAAGATGGCATAATGGATAGCAACAGAGAAATTGCAATAGCAACTGCACTGACATCACGGTGGCTGCGAGATCGCCAGGTAAGAGGAGCGAGCCGGAATGGCACCAGCGACAAGCAGCACGAGAAGGAACATAACTAACAACAATACGACTCACACCTTGTAAGTCAGATCGCCAACGCTGGGGCATAACAACGAGCATGTCTAGGAATAGTGTTCCTCCTCCTGCCTTCCTCGCTGGCCGCGGCGTCCCCCCCCCCCCCACACGTTTTCAGGTGGCGCCGCGGCGGGCACCGCTACATGGAACGGCAGGCTAGAGAGGCCCACCGCCCATGCGGATGCCTCGATATCAGCATCGGCACGCCTCGGCGTCCCTGGGCGACCCAACGGGCATGCCAAGGCATGCTGAGGCGGACGAACAAAAAAAACATCCACCTGCGGGCGCACGGAAAGTTCACGCGTTGGGGCGGTGATGTCCGAAGAACCCATTCCACCCGTGACCCTCCAGGATGGTACCCTTCCCTTCGTCCCCTGCAAGGGCGAAGGGAAAGGTACCACAATCACAGCTCGAGCCAAGACGGAAGTGGGGAGCAAAACGAAGGGATAACATGATGTGACCAAACGATGCAGAACACATCGGGAATAGGGCAATGATGAATAAATTATAATTGTTTCTCGCCTGGTTCGCTTGCTGCGGCCTGGCGGCATGGGCAGCGACGACAAGCCGGGAATCCGCCGACCCTTCGGCATGTGCGAAACGGTTTTCCGTTTGAGTTGTTGTCATCGTCGTCGTCGTTGCCGTCGTCGCCAATCCCGAAAAAATAATGAACAATGAGCATCATCGTCGTAATTAAATCGATTCCCTTCCCTTGATCCTTTCCCTGCTGGGGGGGAGGGGGGACGCGTCGGGTCAGAAAGCTGCTCACCCCAGGGTCAAGGCGGACCCCGCCCAAACGCCCAACCACCTTCAAAGCCATGGAAAGTGGATGATACTGAACAGCGGTGGCAAAACATTGCGATGATATTTCAAGTGCGTTGGGGACAATTTTGATGGAGGTGATCGGTGTAAGTACAATTGTGCTGTCTGTGGTAAAAGGCGACTGAGATGATTATGGTGCAGCTGAATGGATGCACTTGATGTGATCGCTACCGTCATCGCTGACAACCCGAGCTATCCTCAAGCTATGTGTTGGCGCACGCGGTTTGTGGATGAAAGCGTTCAGAATATAATCATCCTGGCCCCCCTGTGCGAGGGACTCGGTACAAGCACAAGTGCATGAACAAGAGCAGCTGCGAGCTCAGTTTCCAAGCTATTTCTCAGCAGCTGCTGTCCGCGCCAAGCCTGACGTGCATGGTAAGGAACATCTCACACACTTCAGACAACTTCCGCTGCTGCACGGATTAAATGAACACCGATTCGTCCTCAGGTATTTCGCAGAGACGAACCGTGCATTGGGCAACGACCAGAACCTCACGTTTGCCCCCCGCGCGCGCGAAAACGCGTGGCCATGCCCAACGCGTGCAAAACCAGCACCTCGTCGCCGCAACTTTTTACGACAAGCTGGACAACTTTCCGCCTTTGGGACCTGAGGCGTTCGACAATGATGCGTTCGTGAAGTGTGTGAGGCCATGTTGTCTGGTTGCGCCGGCGCGCAACGTCTTGCCGGCAGCGCTTCGCGCGCTCGGCGCGCGTCAAAGCATCGAAGGCACCGTTTCAAACAACGACGTGAATCACGCTCGCGCTGCCCAACCCACAAATACGCAACACAACCGCGCTCGGGCATTCGAGCCCGATACCAAACATAACTTGAAAGAGAATTGGCACTGCGAGCCCCGTCCCCCGACGTTTCGAGCGCAATTCTCGCGCGTTCACCCGGAGTTCCCCAGCCCTGCCCTTGCGCCAACGTCAGTCCACGACGAGTATATGCGCGCGTTCCTTGCGCAGCAGAGGAAGCGCATCACTCCCGACCCATTGCACTGGGGGGCAAGAGCCACCTCTCTACCCCGCGCTTGAAGCAAACAAGCATGACGCCTCCTGTCCGAAGCCCGCCCCCGCCCAGCGCGGAGCGATCATTCCAATCCACGCGAGGCCGCTCTTTGGTCAGCACGACGTTTCAACTCCAGCCTGGACAGTCGAAGCAAACATCCCAGCGCGTCCGACGCGAGATCTTATATGTATAAGCGGCACACGCTGATCAATAAACAAGGTATACTATTCCCCCCGCGCGATGCTAGCGAAGGCCAAGCAAGCCCGCGCGTCGAATCTGCGTTGCAGAATGAACCTCCGTGCCCATAGGGGCCCATGGGGATGCAGCGAGGCCAGATGTGGCGAAGAAGGTACGGATGCTCTCAGACAGCGGTAGAGTCTGGCATGGCCCCCCGAAGAATATCGACCCGCCAGCAAGGCCCACTGCTCGCGGGCCCCCGACGTCCGCTCGAAGTTCATACGCTCGGCTGAAGAACTCGCACGGGAGCAACACTGGGCGGGGTGCGCCTCTGCCCGACTCCACTGTCAAACAGGCGCCATCATTGGGGGGCGAACCGATCGGATATCCAAATGCGATTCCCCGAGTCCTTCAAAAGATTCGGAGGCCGCTGCCCGCGCGACCACTGCTGCCAGGTCAATGCCAAGTGCGGCCTGCGGCTGAGCTGCAGAAGCGCGCCCCTGCATTGCGACTGGCAAAGGCCCCCCAGTTGCCCGATCCTGTCGCATGGCGATCGCGCGGAGCAAACTCGCAGGGAGGCCCGCCTCTCCCTGAGACGCTGATGCTGCGACTCGCCAGCGCATGCCTCCACGGCGTCGGGGGCGCCAGCCCCGCCACCTCTCTCGCGAGCTCACCGCGCGCGAATCCGCGTTGCCAATGCGACGCTACAGCGCGGCAGTTAGGACCATTGAAAAAGCCGCGCAGAGCCGCGCAAAAATACGCGCGGCGAAGTGCGACATCAGACGCGCGCTTGGGCCACCTGAAACTAACGCGGAAACGTTGGGTGCTACTGTCTTGGTACCGTTCGCGTTTGTGGCATTGTTCGATGTGCATTGCTTGCTTGTTCGTCTGCCTGGTTGCGTTGCTGCATTATCGTTGGCGCGCAAGTTTGCGCGCGGTGTGCGTGGCGTTCTCAACAGTTTTGCATGCGCTTGCGTTGCATTTGGGTTCGCGCTGTTGCTTGGCGTCGTTTGCGTTCGTGCTTGCTCGTCGGTATTGCATCTGTTCGTGATGTCGCGTTGATGGCGCCGCATTGCTGGCGCCCCTGAACATCGACTGCCTTGGGGGTGCTAGCGGGAAGAGGGAGGGGGGGCACTGATCTAGGGCTCGTGCGCCTGGCGCCGAAACCGGCGAACGTTGGCTGGCTGCGACGACGGGCGCGAAGTGCTCAGAACCACTGGCCGAGCGTCCGTCCCCTACCTATGCTGAGCAAGCGACGGCCGGAATCGCCATGGCGGAGCCCTCTCGTTCACGGAAATTTGCCAGGGCGCCTCTGGCGCGTAGGCATGGGGCCGGCACCTCTCGGGAGCCGCGCGTCGTCGCCCCGCCCCCGACGTTCGAATCGCCCTCGGCGATCTGCCCCAGCGCGGCCGCGGGGCCGCGAGCCCCGGCACTTCCTCTTCGGAAGCAGACTCGGTGCACAGCCTGTCCATTATCTGGGCTGCCTTGCTCGTCGTCGCGAAGCGCCCACCCAGGCCGTTGTCGGCGACGCAGGTGCACTTGGCGCCGGGCATGCCAGCCCGAGTACTGCTGGCCTTGGCCCTAGACGCACGTCGCGATACTTCCTCAAGTCCCATCGCATTCTGATTGAGTGCTTTTGACATGCTGCGCCGCTGCCGCGCCCTCAGCCC